>OU343064.1:9446938-9864438 GCA_910593695.2 Ocypus olens
GGGGTCTGAAGCATCTCCCCCACAAGCGCTTCCGCCGTCACCGTCGTGCCGAGGCTCGTCGCCAGCTTGGTTCGTTCCTCCTCCCACGCTGGACATGCCACGAGGGTATGCTCCGCCGTGTCCTCTTCCCCCTGACGGCAGTATTTGCAACTGCCGTCCTCGGCTTTGCCTATCCTGGCGAGATAGGCCCCAAATTCCCCGTGTCCCGAGTGGATCTGGCACGTGAAGTAGTCGACCTCCCCGTGCCTCCTTTCTACCCACGGCCGCAGATCGGGGATTAGCCTGCGCGTCCATGCCCCTACTCCCGATCGCATCCACCTCTCCTGCCATTGCTCCAACAGCCATATCCAACCCGTCTTCCTCGCCCCCGCCTTGTCTGCTCCCTGAGTCACCAGCTTGTGGGTCCGAGTTCTCATCACCAGTTGCAAGTCTGGCGGAGACGTCGACGCCAGTACCTCCGCTGCCACCGTCGAGATTGTTCTATACCCTCGTATTACCCTAAGGGTCACCGGCCTTAGTGCCCTACCCAGCCTCTCCACATTCCTCTGCGACTCCACGCACCGAGGCCACGCCGGCGCCGCATACAACAATCTCGCCGTCGCAGCCCCCATCAGCACCCGTCTTGTGTGCTCCGACGGTCCGCCCACGTTTGCGAGCAGGCGTGCCACCGCCCTGGCTGCCCTGGCCGCTCCGGCTGCTGCTTCCGCTACCTGGGAGCTGCACAGAGGGTTTGCCTCTATGACAACCCCCAGATAACCCATTGATTTGCCTATGGGCACCTCCTGTCCCAGGAGATTAATACCTTCGCCCGGGACTCTTCCTGCCCTCCTTCTGGACAGCCACACCGCGCTCGTCTTATGCGATGCCAACTCGAGTCCCGCGGACTCCATCCAGCGAGCCACCTGCTCCACCGCCTGCCGGGCCGTTTGTTTTAAGTCTGCTATTCCCCTTTTCCTCACCAGCAGGAGGATGTCGTCCGCGTATCCGACAATATCGACGCCCTCCGGAAATGGCAGGCGGAAAACGCCATCGTAGGCCACGTTCCAGAGAAGTGGCCCCAGGATCGACCCCTGCGGTACCCCTCCGGTAAGCTCCATCTCCTCTTGCTCTCCTCCCCTTCCCTCGTACAGCAACTTCCTCCCCTCCAGGTAGCTGCGCACCATTCTCAGCAGGTACGACGGCACCCCTCTCCTCACCAGCGACTTTAGAATGATCGGCCACGGGAGGGAGTTGAACGCGTTCTTCACGTCCAGCGCGATCCCGAGGCAGTGCCTCCTCCCTCTTAACGGCCCACTGTTGGCCTCATCCATGATTCGTCGGACCTCGAGGAGCGCGTCCACCGTCGACCTGCCCTTCCTGAATCCGTACTGCCGATCTGAGAGGCCCCCAGTTTCCTCTACCTCCGAGCTGATCCTGTTCTCCATCAGCCGCTCCAGGACCTTACCCTCGCCATCTATGAGACATACCGGACGGTATGCCCCGGGGTCTGTCTCCGGCTTCCCTTTTTTCGGAATCAGCACCAGCCGGGCCCGTTTATAGGTGGACGGGAAGACCCCCTCCCTGAGGCAGGCGTTGAGAGCCGCAGTCAATTCCAGCGGCTCGTCCTTGACGACCAGCTTGATTGCCTCGTTGGGGATCCCCCCGGGTCCCGGAGCCTTCCTGCTCGGCAGGGCAGCCACTGCTGCCTCCACCTCTTCGCTGGAGAAGAGCTCTTCCGGCGTTGGTCCCTCAAGCCATGGTCCAGGCAAGCTTGTTCCTGTGGCCAGAGGAAACAGGGTCCTAATTACCGCTTCCGTGCCTCCGGGTACCAGTGAGCCCACGTTTGGGAGGCCCACCCCGAGTTTCTTGGCGACGATCCTATAGGGTCGCCCCCATTTGTCGGCCTCCACTTCTTCCCTGAGCTGCCGCCATTTCCTATCCTTGCTTCGCTTAATGGCCAGCCTCAGTGCGTCCTTTGCCGCCGTACACGCGTCCTCGAGGATGTCAAGGTTCCCCCCTTTACGCCGGCACCGGGTGAGGTCCCTTCTCGCGGCGTTAGCCTCCGATCTAGCCTTCGCCACTTCCTCGCACCACCAGTAGGTGGCCCGCTGCATCTTCCTCTTCTTCTTCTTGGGGATGGCTGCGTCGCATGCGGCGCGCAGTCTTCTTGAGAATTCACCAGATGCCCCCTCCGGTCCTGTGCCCCCCCTTCTTCGGCCCCTCATGCAGCGAATCAGCTTCTCAGGATCCATCCTGCCAATACTCCATCTGACCGCGGGTGCCGCTGTCGGTGGAACCACCCCGCTCCCCTCCGCCGATATTTTGAAGTAGATGTGTCGGTGATCGCTGTAGTTTTCCTTTTCCGATTCAACCCTCCACCCGCTGATCCTTCTCATCATCCCCGTGGTGGCGAGGGTGATATCAATGATGGATTGCGCGGACCTCCTCACAAAGGTTGGCACCCGGCCCTCATTTACTACATCCATATCCAGCATCGCTGCCGTCTCCTGGAGCAGCTCTCCTCTCCGGTCCGCCCTGGTCTCCCCCCACCAGTGCGCTTTGGCGTTGAAATCCCTGCCGATAACGACGAGCTCGCCTGCTCTTCCCACGCAGCCTGCGAGCTCCCCAAGCCACTCCTCAAACTCAGCCAGTGTCCTGTTTGGAGGCGCGTAGCACGCAATCACCACTATACCCGCCAGCCTCACCCACACGATGCCCTTCCGTGGGCTCCCAGAGGCAGTGGCCAAGCGTTCACAATCACCCCGCAACTGTAACGCCACGTCCCCCTCCTTAGAGTCCCTATACCAGCCTGATCCCATTTTCGAGTCATTTGGCTCGCTCACTAGCACTATGTCTATTTCCTGCTCCCTGTTTGTGACCTCTAGGAGATCGTGCGCCGCGTGACACCTGTTGAGGTTGGACTGGACAATCTTGAGACTCCTTCGCGCCTCCTGTTGCCCACGCCCTCCCTTCCTGCTGGCGCCCGACCTCTCCGCCCGTCATTCTTCACCAGTCTTGCCCTCCGCTTGCGAGGCCATGCGTTGCACCGCCCCCCTCTCCAGGGCCTGTTTGTAAATCTGACAGTGGCCGCTTCCTGTAAAGTGATCCGCCGTGTTACCCGCGTCCTTACAGGGCCCGCAGCAAGGTTTATCCTCCTTGCAGCCCGCCTCCAGGTGCCCATCTTCCCCGCATTTCCTGCAGGCCTTGCTCCTGTCCTTCCCGGTGCAGTCCGCCGCTGAGTGCCCGTACGATCGGCACTTCCAGCATTGCGCCGGCCTCGCGGTCCTTCCCTGGATCCTGCGAATGGACCAACCAATCTTCAGGCTCCTCTTTTCTATTAGAGCCGTGATGACTTCTCTGGGGCCTTCCACCAGCGCTATTCTCAGGTCCCTGCTGTAGGTCCTGATCCATTTCACCTCGACCTCACCTTTCCTATTGGTGGCCCTCTCGATCGCCTGGACAATCTCCTCTCCCGTCGAGTCCTCTTCAAGGAACTTCACCTCCGCCGTCAACCGGCTGCCTCTGGTGATCCTCGCTTTGCCCTCCCCCACTATGCCTGCGAAGCTCCTCAAAATCTCCTCGCTGTTGGCCCCCTTAGCAACCTCCACCACAAGGTTACCGGCCAGGCTCTTCCTGACGGATGATATAGCTTCAGCACGCTCCCCCTGCCCCAGTCCTGCCTTTAGGTTCTTCAGGACAGCGCTGTACGTTGTGCCCTTGGTTTCAACCATGATCCTTGTGGGCCGAACTCTAGTGTGTGTTGCCGCTTTCGTATGGGTGGGCTCCGTTACAGCGCCCTCATTGCTCTTTTGACTAGCGCTTCCCTTACCCTTCCCTGTAACCACAAGGTTCCATGAACTTGCGTCCTTCGATGGGCCTGCCGACCGTGCCGGGTCCAGAGCTATCCTCCCTTCCATCCCCGGGGGCGAGACACGCGAGTCGAAGGCTGGGGCCGGTCCTGGAATTTCCAGATTGAGCTGGCTACCTATCCACCCCATGATCATGTCAACCTTAGAGTTTAAGTTCCTTATTTCGACCTGGAGTTCTGGGTTCGATGCTGCCTCTTGAGTCATCGGGTGGGTTTGGGACTGCGCGTCCGTTCCTTTCTCAGCCGGTCTGGGTATCCTGATGTCTCCGGCTTCCAGCTCGTTAGCCAGCCGGCTTAAGGTAGCCGATTCGGATTTAATTTCGGACTTGGTGGATACAATTATGTGCTTTTCCAGCGCTCTGATGGACTTGATGATGCTTTTATGCAGCCTAACCACGTTTTGGAGCGCTGCCACATCGAAGGTCAAGCCCTCGCTGACGTTCTCCTCCCTTCTTCTTTTCTTCGTCTGCTCGTCGCCCGTGTCGCTCCACTGCCTGCCTGCTGACAGCCGGAGAGGAGTGGTGACTGTTAGCCGGGGACGCTTTGCGGCTGCCTGTCGGGGTCAACGTTGTCGATATTGACCGTTTAGTTTCTCCCTTGCTTGGGAGCAGACCAGGTTTCTGACCTTTTACCTTGGTAGCTGCCTTAGTGAAGGGAGTTGGCTTGGTGAATGTAGCCGCCTCCGCTTCCATATCAGCTGCGCTCCCGACCGAGGACGTACTGCCAGCTACGCCTGCGCCTGCCGTAGTTAACGCGGCGCAAGGCACCTGACCTAACCTAACATAACTTAATCTAACCCAACCTAACTCAACCTAACCCAACCTAACCTTACTCAACCTGACCTAACCCAACCCAACTTAACCCAACCTGACCCGACCTAACCCAACCTGACCCAACCTAACCCAACCTGACCCAACCTAACCTAACCCAACCTGAACTAACCTAACCTAACCCAACCTAACCTACCTTAACCTAACCTAATCTAACCTGACCTAACCTAACCTGACCTAACCTAACCCAAACCAACCTAACCTAACCTAACCCAACCCAGGAAACCTTAACCTAAACATAAACAACTCCCATTTGCAACTGCTAACTAATAGAGTCCGGATTTATATTTTTTTACATGTTTTATTTGCTCTTTCGTATGACCCAGGCGATCTGTATCTATACGTTTCTCTCGGAAAGAAATCAAAGTATCAAGTTTTATTTCGCATATAACTTAATATTTTGAGGTTTTGTGACATTAAACTTATTTAAGCATATATCCACATATAAAGACAATGATTTTGTTGTTATTAGCTTTTATTGCTCATTTTTTGCATCTTAATAACTGTAATCAAGAATTTAGAAACATCTCAAATGCCTTTGATTGAGGCTTTTAAAATTATGGAAGAATTGTACGAAAATTTACAATCAGTTTCCTAACTTTTGCGAAAATTTGATGCGTGTTATATCAAAATCCGGAATACGGAAAAATTAAAATGATTTGTGGCATTTTGAAAAGGCGAGACTGAGGAGGACATAATACATTTTAACATGAACCCAATGTTATTTAACTAACCTAAAATAAAAATAAATCAAATTTTGGTTCTACATTGTAATTCAAATAAATAAATTATCATCAGTTGCTATTCGTATTTTTTTTTTATTTCGCAACATTATTTTTAATTAATCTGCAGATAAAATCCATAGTTGAATCATTTTGTCGAATATATTGGCTAATTTTAAGCGCAAATAAAAAAATTATAATTATTATCATTATTATCGATGGCTCCGCTATTTCTTATACATTAGTTATTATTTCCATTTTCAAGATTTGGTTGCATCGCACTATACATAAACGATTGACAAGTAAGGTTTGAAAACAGAAAACGACAAACCAACTTTCACGGTTGGCAATACAGGGCGCATCCTTAAGTCTGTATTTGCCGCTGTCAACGTTTCAATTACTTTGCGAAGAAAACATGTTGTTTGCGCGAACTTGCACCTCGTGTATAATTTTAACAGTGTGCCTTTCGTGTGCTAAATTATCATGATATGAATAACTTTCGTAGTGTAACATGAGTGTTCTCGTGCCGTGCGTACAATTAAATTTATGGTGGAAATTGACGTAATGCGCAACTGAAGAAATAAAAATTGGATTTTTCGGCTTGAAACACGTTTCCGCACAAAATGTTTTGTAAGTACCTTAATAATAACACGTATAGAGTCCCTAAACCAAAAATCTCCGAAATCGGGAATATGACCGTAAACTGCAATTCACCCGAAATTGGGTTTAGTTTAAGAACCATAGTAAGCAGTATTTAATTTACTACATACACATAATCAACATGCTGACACCAGGTGAGTTGCTCGTCCTCAGCAATCTCAAGAAATTAGGTGCTCCGATTTAAATTAACAATTGGTGTCTTTCTATTAAAAAACAATTTTTACTGTTTTATTGTTATGTGGAAGTAAATTATTAGCATTCATTATGTTCTGTATTTGATCGATCCTGCATTATTTCGCAGAATACACGCCTCCTTTCTTCATCCACTAACAGTATCTCCTGATGGCATTGATGTTTTTAAGAATGATAACCACGTTTCTTCAGAATTTTCTGTACAGAGAATTTAGACACGTTGCACTCACGAGCAATGTATCGTATGCTAGTCGTGGGTTTAGCATTTATCAAACCCAAAACTGTCTCTTCCAATTCATCGTTCTTTCTTCTGTTCCGTTTGCATGTAATGTCACGAACTCTGAGTAAACTGACGCCACTGCAAAATGTTTTGATAATGAATACGCTCTCTTCGTTGGAATAACTCAGATTATTGTTCACAGTAATTACAATGCGTGAATTGATATTTGACTAGCAAAACTATTCTCAACAGTAATATAACGAGTGCCTATGATTTTGCCGGCAATTATTAGCGGCAGGATCACGATTGCTTGTTGCGACGAAAATCGGCACGACTGCGAAGCAGGAGTGCCGATTTTCTAGAAGCAACAAGCAAGAGTGATCCAGACGCTAATAATTGCCTAGGAAAAATTAGTCACGAGTTAGATTCGAGAAGACAATTGGCCGAACAGAAAGTTCACACTTCTTAATTTGAAAAATTAAATTTAGTGACACCAAGTGTCAGACGTGTATTAATCTGCGCTACAATAATTGTAGTAAAAATGAGCTTACCAAGATTTTGAGAAATGCCCATGAATACTATTACTTATGAAAGCACCAACACTTCACCCGAAAATACAAACATATTGAATTCAGAAGCAAACTGCTTAAAAGTCCGGCAATAACTGACGTTTTATATGTTATAGATAATGTACTAACGCGTTGCTAGGCAATACCAACATGAGAGATTATCTGATTAGATACCACCCAGGGTTAATTGCCATGCATAACATGCAGCGTGGTCTTTACGCATCGTAATTAGAATTTTATTGGATCATGTCATCAATGTTATTCGATTTCATTGGTTAATAAGTAAATGAGGGCAATTGTCACCGTAACATGACATTTGTCAAAGTCATGGCAAGGGTTAAATGGTTAAACTTATTTTTATTATTTCTGAGGTGGATTCTAGTACAAACGTAAATTAAATGGATGATACATTTACAATTTTTAATTCTCTAAAAAATATTCCTTTACGATTTTTCTCTAAAATGAATAGGGGAGCTAATAATTGCACATATTTAATTTTACATGTTAAATCCCTATGTTCGCCCCTTATCCCAGACACTCGGTATAGAATTATTTTTAAAATTTTTAAACAATTTTTAATATTTTTTATTTATTTTAGAAAATGCTAGATTTTGAACGCAATTAAAAATTGCATGTTTAACTACGAAGTTATAACCAGTGGCGGCTCGTGGAACATGTTGATGGTATAGCCACTTATACAATATACCCTACCCCCTCCCTTTTTTAAGAAAAAATAACGAAATATCTTCCTAGACCAAAGTAACTGGCGAAAAAGTGTTTTAAGAATTAATTAAAAATGCTTGCTGAGCTTGAAACTATAGGTAGTGCCATGGCTCCTTGGGTCTATATAACGAGCCGCCCTTGGTAGTCGTTATACGTTTTAAAAATCGAATCCTCAATGTTTTATTTTTTTGTTAAACACTGCAAATCTTGGTTTTTAACGTTTTTGCTCGTTTTAGAGAATTTCTTTTAATCGTTGAAACGTCAAAATCGAGACATTTGTGTGTTAAATTTTTGCAAATGGTGTGTATTTTTAGATAGTTTTTGCCGGTGATTTTTTTCGAGGTTTATAACTTCCAAAACGTGTTGGGTGATCTCCATTGATTGAAAACTAAAATATCCTCAAAAAATTGTAAAGAAACTTGTTTGTAAAATATGTAAAAGCATGTCCAAAAACAGGCTTTCCGTGTCCAGAAGTTTAGAAACGTACATTCAGTAACTTTTTAAAAGTTTATAATACCCAAACGGTTCAGGTGATCTCGATTATTTGAAAATCAAAATGTGCCAAAATTTACGGGCTTCAAAAAATGGTTAAGAAAATTTTCTATAAAATTAGTGAAAAATGTAAAAAAATTAGGATTTTCGCTAACAATCGCAGTTTGGGTATCAGATACAATTTTACGTAGCAATCACTGTAATTAGCAGTCACAGTCGCAATCACAGTCAGTAACGACCTTAAATATAATAAATTTATCAACAATTATCAGCCACAAAACTATTTAATTATCAATAAGTTTAGTTCCGAGGTCAGGGGCGGCTCGTTATATAAAGCCAAGAAGAACCTGTAGTTTCAAGCTCAGCAAGAATTTGTAATTAACTCCTAAAACACTTTTTTGCCAGTTACTTTGGTCTAGGAAGATAAATCGTTCTTTCTTTCTTCAAAAAAGGATGGGGAGGGGGAGTATATTGTATAAGTGGCTCTACCATCAACATGTGCCGGTGGCATTGTGTCAACTTGAAAGTAAATAATTAAAATTTAAAACCGTAATAGCTAGATACACCATCAGGGCAACATCTATTATCTTAACATTCGACAATTTTCTTGACTGAGTGGAGAAATCCACAGACAATAAGAAACCATAAAATAGCGACAATTATAACAATATCATTGATAAACATTGAAATAATGGGCGCGTTCGTCAGACTAAACAGTTGGGTGTTTACTGCCAATCGTTCGGGTATTTTCTGATGAACGCACTGTTGATCGTGAACAAGTTCGTCCAGCGGTCGCCATTTTACCAATCGTACAAATTAGATTGGAGGTTACAAAAGCAGCGTTCATCAAATACCAACATTCAGCGTAAATCAAAATAAACATGTTGACAGTTGAAAATTCTGAGGAACGCGCCCATTGCGAAAATCGAGCACCAGTTTCAATCTTATAAGATCTCATCAGGTTAATATAGACGCTGACAGGGAAACGGTTTTTCACTATAGAGTTATAACCCTCCAAGTATTCGTAATAGATACATACACCATTTATTCTATTGTCGTAACGTTGCACAAATTATTTGATTGAGCAATATTTAAAAAACCGTAAATGCAAAAAATCGCGAGACTAAATATTTCGTTTCGTAGCAAAAAGTTACGTATTATATGTAATTGAAATTATACATATTCTTGATAATAAGTTACTTTTTGGTGTCTTATTACTAAAATAGTAAACACGCAACCCCCAAGAAATGCACTTGATGGGGCGGCCAAATCAACATTTGCACGCGGGCGACCAAGGGTACAGGATCGGCCCTGGTAACAAGTATTCTCTTTAATACATTTTAATAATGTGTATTAATTGGTAGAAATACCGACATTCCGGCAGGATTGGCAACGCTGGTCAGTGCGTTCGACGCGCTTTCGTCCGGCGCGGCGTTAGTAGCGCCACAGACGCGCGTTAGTGGCGCTGCTAAAATAGAAGCGGCGTGTGAACGCTCGACACGAATTCAATGCAATTCCCGCTTTCGCTATGAGACGCGCCACTTTTTGTGGCTGCCACTAGCGGCGAAGTCAACTGCTCGAACCGTCGGAAGCGCTGCTATTTAGTGGCGGTGGCTGCGTGTGAACACTCCCATATGCGTACAGCCTTTGCCAACGGAAGCGCTGCTTAGCATTAGCAGCGCTTCCGAGTGGCTACGTCTGAACGGGCCCTAACAGATATTTGAGGATTTTCAACCACGCTTTGCAAGATCTCTAACAAATTCTCCACATTTCTTACTGGTTTAGTACGTTCGTTTTTAAAATGCAATTCAAATTTTCCGGTCCTTTTAAATTGCTTTAAAATTCTTGGCACTCTTTTTGGGGTGCCCACCGTTAAAAATTTCAGCTGCTTCTCTGCAGGTTTTAAAGTTATCGTCACATATTAGCACCAACTCTGCTTTGTTTTGTAAAGTTAATTGCTCTGTCATAATTTAGGAGACAACAATCCTTAATAAATTACCAATTCATTATTTGTTAGTAATAAATATTAATGACAGAAAAGTCAAAACTGAGAATACTTGATAAAATTCGCATAAAAAGTGCAAAAGTTATACATTTTTTTCATTATCTTGCTAATATAGCGTCGAATGTCATTTGTTTTGTCTTTTTGTATGTTTAAGATCAAGCACCAACTCTTATAAAGAATAAAATTTTCTCAGAAATTATGAATAAAAATGTTTTCCATATGTTGCATACTTACGCGGACACGTTGTATACAGGATGTAGTGGAACAAAACGGAACATAGGATTTTCGGGGGTAATACCACAAGAGGTTTAATTTGGCCGGATACATTTTATTTGTTTGCACGAGCCATTGAATCGATACAAATTTCGAGAATGAATGGAGATGGAAAAATGCGCGAGCGCTTTAGCGCGAGTGGATTTTGCCTAATCTCAATTCATTCAAGAACTTTGCGATGAAATGACGAGTGCTTAAAATAAAATTTATCCTGCCGAAATTATAACCGCGAGTGGTATTTGTTGAGATAATTTAACGAATAAGAACTATATATATATATATATATATATATATATATATATATATATATATATATATATTAGCAATTTATATTAATTAAAAGTACGAAAGAGCATTATTTATTTGTAATGGAATTGGATAAAGCACCAGTCGCCAAAATCGTGTGTGGGTAAAATGAAAATGGTTGTGTGCCACGGGACTAGTGAAATTCGTACCTGCGCGTTTGCGAGTGGTACAAACACTGAGATCTAGCCGTTAAAATGAAATTTTTAATTATTGCTTTGTATAAGTAAATATTACTTACATTTAGTACACATTCCATACATTTCTGGCGTTTCTTATATTATATTATAGGTTATAATTTTCACACACACACACACACACACACACACACACACTACAAGCGATACAAGTTAGGAGACCAATAACGGCTGATCGTCTAATCGCCGGTGCACTTATTTCCGACACACATAAAAGAGAAGACGTCAAGTGCACTAATATAAAAATGTTTATTTTATACTATTAGAACATGATAGAACAAGATGGATATTAAATGCATTCCAATTCTGCATTTCACGCATTGTGGCAGCGCTACCGAACACTTGCGACACCTCACGACACTAGGCCGAAGTACGAAATCTGTACCAAGTTGTACCTGTTGTGTATCCAAATAATTAACAATTAAATTTCCGTAACCGATACGCCACTGATAATAACATAAATTCAAATGATTCAACAATTTAACTTCCGTGACCAGTACGCCACTGGATAATAATATAAATCCAAATAATTAACAATTAAATTTCCGTAACCGATACGCCACTGATAATAAGATAAATTCAAATAATTCCACAATCGAGCACGATCAGAATATCTGCTCAACACAAAAACTCGCTTCGCTGATAACGATCGGTCGCATTCTTCACATGACTCGTGCACTGGCAATTAATTCTTTCGTTAACTTCAAATTTCGACCGGCGCAAAAATAAAATAGAAAAATCTGGCCCTATTATTTCCCTGCGTTGTCGAGTTCTCATCCACCCTCACGGCAATAGCGCTTCCGTTGGACTCCTCAAGGAACCTCCGTGAGGAACGAAAAAAACGGTATATTGTCGGACTCGAACGGCAGCCAACAAAAGTAAGCGGGTACTAGGTGGTGCGAATTTACTGTTAAAGAAGTAAAGCACAGCAGCAACAAGACACAGAATTAGACCAAAACTGATTAATTAAAACGACATTACCTTATTCGCTTTTTTTTTCGGATCAAACTGTCCGCGATCCTCAAAACAGACGGCTGGCTGACCGTACAGATTCTCGGCCACCCACGCAGACAACTTACACAACGGTAGTGGCACTCAATTACTAAAAACTCAATTACGCCCCACTTCCGGACCATGCGTCTGTATCGAAACAGCTCTCGAAGATCAATCACGACATCTTCAAAAAAGAAAAACCTCTCCACTCGGAAAAAGCAAATAAGGTTGCATACATTACAACCTCGAATTCGAATTAATTTTAGCCCGCGGCCCAAATTTTGAAATCGACTGCTCGCGGAATGGAATTTAATTATGAGAAATGACGTACGGCGAAAATTTAACGTTACAGAATTCCTAAGAGGAGTATTATTATCAGTACCATTAGAGGGCGGAATTAGGTCCGTGATGGATTGTTCGAAGAAAGTCGCAAATTTATTGGAAATTACATGGTCACTATTTTGCGCTTCCACATTAACTTGTTTTTTTGTTTTTGTATTGAACTAAATTCCATAAAACTTTCGCTTTGTTGTTTGCATTACAGGGAGCGTCATTCCTGACCGAAAAATATTTTTACCCCTCTGCGGGGTAAGGAAAGTGAGTTTCGGGCGGAAATACCCGACGAGTACGGGCTTCTTCTCCCATCATTTATAGGTGTCTCAAGGGTTAGATGATGTACGAACGTCGTGGCGAGCACGTCAGTGATTGTCAGATGATAACCGGAGTCGCCGTCGAGTCGTCAGAATTCTTTTAATTTCTGAGATTATAATGTTTTTAAGTAATGTGTTTCAGATATTTATATTTTTTTTCTACAATAAAGCTTGATATAGCTTTACTCATTTTACAATAAAAAAAACTACATGATTAACCGGAAGTTCTTCATATTTACAGTCAATTTAAAAATCGAATATGTTTTAACCACAAGTAATTATTGCAAAAATATAAAGTGCTTATGCTTAGGTTAGGGTTAGTTTGAGCCCCCCCCCCTCCTTGGACCACCCAATAGTTTTACCCGCAGTAGATTAGCCATCGATCGTCATTACTTTCCGGTTAATCGTCATGTTTAATTAAATTTAACTAAAGAGAAAACAAAAATACAACCTCAAAAATAATGCTGGTAGGTAAAGGAATAATTCTAATAAAACTGTTGTGGCATAACAGCTGGATCATCTGGATCTTCATTTGTTAAAACAGTAGAATTTAATATGCTACAATAGTTGAGAATTATGACTCAATTAGATTTAGGAGATTACAAGTGTTGCGAACATAAACCCGTCATTATTTTAGACCCGCTTGGCGAGATTTGCCCACACTACAGCCACAGTATAGATCTAAGGAAATAAGATCATAGGAACTATACTGTGCTACAGCGTGCCGCGCCGGCCTCCAACTGAAACATCGGAAATCATCGCCTTTTCATGCGTAGGTATGGTAGGGATGGATAAAATTTGCGGGAATTTTCGGCCAGGATGGGTCGTCCCGCATTACATACCGGGTGAATATTCCAAAACCGAACATTGGCATTTAACATGGGAAAAATATTTTTTGCATATTCCTGCTCCCCGTTTTAACTAAGAGGATTTATAATGACACCAGTCGAAAGAAGATGTTTTCCTCATCTAATCATATCCGAGTTAGTTAATTTTCAGTAGTATTTCTTTATTATTTTATCAAAATATTCGCGATAAATCTATCGGAAAATCGTACTGAGCCATGACTCGAAAGACTATAAACAGATTAATGGCATGGCATGGCTCAGTGGCCTGCATGGGCCGGGCTGGGTCGTATTTTTTAAACTGCGGGCCGGGCTTTCCGATGGATAATTTAACCCGGGCCAGGCCGGCCGGGCTTGGATAAATTTAATTTTATTATAATTTGGAAAGCAACAACTAAGTGAATGGAAAAAAAATGTTATTAACATGAATTCAATGTATTTTAAGAATTTTAAGGAGTACATTGGTCCAGTAATTTTATTTATTTAATTCAACATTTTTCGGGGACGGGCCGGGTTTTGAATATTCAGCTCCGAGCCGGGCCGGGCCGGGCCCGCAACACATTTTCGTTTCATCGGGCCGGGCTGGGACAAGCTTTCAAAAACCCGCTTCTGCAGGGCTCTGGCATGGCTCGCCTGAAAACATGTTATAAGTTTATGACAACTGTCATTAATATTTCTTTGTAAAATATATTCCATTGAGGAAAAACTATTCATAGTAAAAAACGTTTACAGCGGAAAGAGTTACCGTAAGGTGCAAGATTTATTTTCCGTGCAGTTTAACGAGAGCTCCATATCGTCAGTGTCGACAATACATCAAATAGTCTTTCAATTAGAAAATTCAGGTTGTTTTAATTCAGGTAAATATTATTCACTTCAAATGATAGTTTTAAAATTATCTCATTGTGGTTGTTTATTAGAACATCGCAGAATAAATGGCAACAGACGAGAAAACATTCACGAAGGTGTTGTTAGGCTGGTATCCGGGAATCCTCAACTAAGTACAAAATTTATTGCTTTAGAATGTGGCAAATCGCAAGGAACGCTCTGCAAAATTTTAAGAAAGTTCGACCACCGTCCGTACAAGTTTCAATGCCATCAATAAATATTGCCGTTTATGAAGAACCTAGACAAATCTTTTGTGAAATTTTCTCTCGTCGATTTGCTTTACGGATTACCTTTACATTCAATTATGAACGAAACATTCAAAACCATAGATATTGGGCAAATGAGAATCCCCATCTGAATTTAAATCTTGGAACGCAATATCCTCAAAAAATTAATATTTGGACAGGTCCTTTCGAAATTATAGGAAATTTAAATTCAGAAAATTATTCAGACTTGTTAATAACTCAGGTTGGCTATGCAATAGAAGAAGTGGCACGTCCAAATCAGGATATCAGGTTCCAACACGATGGATGTCCGGCACATTTCGGAATAAACGTCAGAGAATATTTGAATAATGCATTTCCAAAACGGTAGATTGGACGAGGAGGTGAAATCAACTGGCTTGTTAGATCTCCTGTTTTGGCACCATGCGATTTATTCTTGTGGGGTCACCTGAAAAGCCAAATTTACAAAACTCGTCATCCAAACAGGAATGCTATATTTGAGGAGTGCAGGTTGATAACGAATAGACAGTTGGCAAACGTCAGAAATTCGTTTTTCAATAAGATGGGGTATTGTTTAATGCAGAATGGAGGTTTATTTGAACATTTGTTTTAATTATTAAATTCTAAATATAATTGTCAACAGGTGTATCATTATGATCTTTGTTTTCTAATTTAAATTGATCAAATTGGATACTGTAAAACATTGCGCCCAGTAATAAAACTAGTAATGTAACTTCTTCCATTCATTTAATTTATTAAAATGTATTTATGTTATTTTAGTATAAACAATTTTTTCATAAACACGATGCGATCGATGCTAATGAAGTTTACTGAATTTTACATTTACAAGAAATTCAACCACAGTTTTTTCAATTCTTTAGAAAATTTACAATTGATTTCAGTAAAGAAAATTGGAAATCTCAAAATCAGTCGCCAACGGCATAATGAATTTGTCACTCGAATGACGTTTGAATCTGTTTATTGTCTTACGAGTCATGGCTCAATAAAATTTTTCGAATTGTATGCATTGCGAATATTTTGTTAAAATTATAAAGAATTACAACTGAAAATTAATCAGTTTGGAAAAAAATCTTCTTTCGGTTGGTGTCATTATAAATAGTCTTACAAGGGGAGGATCAGATGTGTGACTCACCGATTTGATCCAGTTTTGGTACATGTGTAGGTCATGACTAGGAGTGTAACAGGTGTAAGTAATAGGGCGCACTATTCAGCCGAGAAAATTTCGAGAAAAAAGGTTTTTTTTTATTTGCTGTATGTTTATGTAACATTTATGTTAACGCAACAATACCGACCTCCCTGGTGCATCGGTAAAATCTCTGGATCGCAATCGCAAGGTCCGTGGAACGAGCCCCGTTGAAAAACATTATTAAATTTTCTTTTTTTATAATTTTTATAAATCCATGAGTAATTAAAGATATAATTTTAGAATAAATTGTATTAATTTTATTTTTAGAAGTATTAAACAAATTAAACAGGAAATTGAAAGAGCAATATTTTTATTTCCTTAATCACTTGTGCAAGATGTCGAAATAACTACTGTTTCACTTGATTCTATGACTAATTGAAACATCATCCAAGTTCGTGTAAACCTTCATCGCCCGAATACCCGAATAGCGTATAGAACTTATTTTATAAAAAAAGACTGGAAATACAAATATTGATTTTTCAAATTTATTTGTTTTGTTTTACACCTAAAAATAAAATTAATATAATTGATTCTGAAATTAACATATTTAAATACACATGGATTTTTAAAAAATATAAAAAAGAAAATTAACTAACCTTTCATCAACGGGGCTTGATCCACGGACACTGCGGTTGCGAAGCAAAAATTTTACCACTACGCGACAAAATGATAACCTTTAACGACGCTTTGTTAACATAAAACATACACAAATACATTGGAAATAAAGAAAAGTTTTTTCGAAAACGGCTGAATAGTGCGCCCTATTACTTGCACGTGTTACACTCCTAGTCATGACCTACAAGTGTGCCAAAGATGAATCAAATCGGTGAGTCACACATCTGATCCTCCCCTTGTTAGTTAAAATGGGGAGCAGGAATCTGCAAAAAACAATTTTCCCATGTTAAATGCCTATGTTCGGTTTTGGAATATTCACCCGGTATATTTTTGGCTGCATGGTTTTTTTTTCTTTAATTATTAATTGATTAAGGTTTTTTTTCGTTTTAAGTTTAATTATCGCCATTGCCTGCTAATTTATTAATGAAATCTAAATTTTTGACTTCATATAATTTTGAACTTCAGCAGAAAAATCTATTTTTTGTCGTTCGTGATTATGAGCCGATACGAGTTTTTTCCTATTTCTTTTAGGGACCAACTTCAAAACTCCACTTAAACTGCTTGTAGAAATGATCAAACACAAAATTGATATCTGTGTTATAGGACCAGTTGATTGGCTATGTTTGATAAAATGTTGTCTGAATTCATAAATATTGTTAGTTGAAATTACTTGAGCAATAGCATAAGTGGGCCTTGTTTGTTTAGGAAGAAATAGTTCAATATCTCCTGTCTGAGCGAAATGATCGGATAAACCGGGGTTGAAATTATTTGTAGATTTTACAGTGTCCGTGTTATTGATAATTAGATAGTCAATCGATGTCCTTGATACACGATCATAATTTGTAAAATTCTGAATCCTAGTAACCTCCTTTATTAGTGAAAATAAATTATGGGCTGAGAATAAGTAATTTAGGGAATCAGTCATGTTATTTTTAATAAGGTTATCATCACAAATGATGACGGTTTCAAATTGTTGCTGGACAATATCTAATAACTGATTAAATTGATTGAAGAACAGTTAGACTATGTCATTGGTATCATTAGGAGGCTTGTAACTGGAATAATGCAAGTTTTCAGACCTACTGATACTCCACAACACTCAATGACATTTTCGATAGCAAGCTTCTGTATTATTTTTAATGGTTTGGTTTGTTGTAAAAGATTATGTTTTATAAACATTGCAAATCCACCATGTTTATTCGCTTGTCTCGAAAAATGAGCTATCAATTTGAAGCCGGTGATCAGCATCAAGCTGCATTTCGTCAAACCAAGTTTCAGTAAAGTATAAAATATAAAAAGGTTTATCATTAAGTCGTAGTCAGTATTGGTTTCTTGGAGTCCGCTGTTCCATGTGGCCATCTCGTTTCTCTCGGTAGGTCGAGTTCCATTTGCGGCGATTGTTTAATCGAAATAACTGCACTTTCATTCCTTCGCTCCAGAAATTTTCATTTAAAATAGTTTCCGCTTCATTTATGGGAACGTAGATTTTAAAACTGGACTGGTAATTGGTGCTTTTTAATTTTTTACATAAAACGATCGCAACGGAAGTTTATTAATCAGATAATCATGAACGTTATCCTCGTTTGTGTTAGCGTGTAGATTTGAAATATAAATCATTGTCATTGGAGCTGCCGATACTATTTCATTTCCTTCGGATTTCCTAACTCCCGTTATGATGTTTGTCGACTTTGGGTCTGCTACTGTTGCACTGAGGCTACTGGACCGGGGAGTAGCTACCTTGACATTATCGGTGTTCTGAACTGATAACTGCGTATTTTTGCTGTGGCCAGAGTTTGACGTTTTTTTGTGTATGTTAATTATTTTATTCTTCACAAGGCCTTGACTCGAGGCCGATGCGATAGTTTGTGATTTGTTTGCAATTTGTAAAGGAGATGTATTGGTTCGCAATTGTGTTGCAATTTTTAAAGGATATGCATTGATTTGTGTAGTGGTTTGAGATTTTAATTAATTAATTAATCCTTTATTGGCATTATTACATTTAACATAAGTTCCTACCATACATTGTGTACATATTAATAATTCAAATACTATTGCCTGACTTTTTCATTTCCTCAATCTTTCTGATTATATCCAGCGACTCCGAACCACCCTTCAGTAGTTTTATCCACTCCCCTTGTCCGTATTGTTTTCTCCATGTTTCTCTCGTTGCCACGCAATCCGCCCTCCAATGTTCCCACCTTTCTTCTGCCCTTCCACACAGTCTACACAATATTTCTTTGTCATTCATCCAATACCGGTTCCCCCGCTCTCCACTACCACATAAGTACCTCGCCATCAGAATTTTCTCCTCCCATTCTTCGCTTTCATACAGGTATTCAGGTTTACCCCACCCTTCTGCAATTTTTCTATATCTTGGGTTGTACCTACTTTAATTTTCCTCCATCTTTCCTGTTTATCCACATCTCTCAAGGTTATTTCCAGCACGCATTCAAAGATTTTGCCTTTCCCCATCATTTCTCTAGCCGCTTCCTCCGACCATCCTACTTTCCTATACATCTCACTTCTACCCTTCTCCCACTGGGTCTCCATTCCTTCTCCTTTGCCTGCCTTCTTTAAGATCTCATTCACAATTACTTTCTGACCCTGCATTCTAACTTTTCTCTCATATTTGGCCCATTTTTTTCCTTCATCCACCCACACACTACATATATCCATCTCCTGACATACTATATACCCTGGCGTACTCTTCTGAAGCCCTAGCATTCTCTTCATCCACCACGTTTGTACTCCTTCCAAACTCTCTTTCATGCTGAAACCCCACACTTCTGCCCCATACATTAAGATTATCTTCAGGCACACTTTCCAAATAGTCTCATTCGCCACCATTGAATCTTTCATTCTCCTCCCCCATTCTCTCCACAGACATCCAGCCGCCATTTTCACCTTCTTCGTCACATACTTCATGTGTTCCTGTCACCTCCCGTTTTGTGAGAATACTACCCCCAGGTATTTGAACCATTTCACTCTCTCAATTTCCTCTCCCTTCCAATAGAACCTTTCCTTCCTTCTTCCTCCCTTCATACACACCATTACTTTACTTTTCTTTACATTCACGATTAGCTTTCTCTTTCCTAAATATCGCGTCATTCTCTCTATCATGCATTCCAGATCTCCTTTCCTTTTTGCCACTATTGCTATATCGTCCGCATAAGCTAACCCCCTGATCTTTACCCCCCCAATTACTACTCCCCCTTCCTGGCCCTGCTCCAACACTCTATCCAAATCTGCTACGCACAGATTGAAAAGCATTGGGCTCATTGGGCACCCCTGCCTCAGCCCCTTATTTGTCTTGAACTACCCTGCCCCTTCCTCTGACCCCCTCACCCTACATTCAGTCGTCTCGTATACCCTTTCCATCCACTCTCTCATTTCATTCGAAATATCTCTTTCTCTCATGCATTCAAACAGTTTCTCCCTATTAATCGAGTCGTAGGCCCCCTTCAAATCTACAAATAGGATGTAGACCTTCCCCCCACTCTCCCTGATTCCCTTATCGATGACTTGGCTCAGCGCTAGAATATGGTCCACCGCCCCTCTATGCTTCCTGAAGCCTGCTTGGCTGTCAGGGATAATACCCATGCTCTCCATCTCCATCTCTAGTCTTTCTGCCGCCACCTTCATACATAGCCTATATGATGAACTTGTCCCACTTATCGGCCTATGGCTAGCTGGATCTTCTGTATCTCCTCCTTTATATATCGGAATAATTTCCGCCTGCGTACATATTTTTGGAAACTCCCTCTTGCCGCTCCATATCTTCATCAGCTGTTCTGTCAGACCCTTCCATCCCTCTCCCTGTTCTTCTTTTAGTATCTTCAACGCCGTAACCTCTACTTCCCCTGGGCCATATACACTTTTACTCTTCATTGCCCTCTCAATCTCCTCCACCGTTAGGTCCCTCCTTTGGTCCACTTTGACCCTGTCCTGGTTTCTTCTTACCACACTATCTTCGTTCATATTTTCCTTCAAGTATGTTGTCATTTGTTCCACGTTTACTTCATCCCTCTCCCTTTGTTTCCTTCTACTGATGAACTCCCATTCCTCCCTTTCCGATTTAATTTCTTTCACTATCTGCACTTGTTCTTTCTCCCATGCTGACTTTTTCTTTTCGCAAATTAACTCCTATTCCCTCTTTGCAGCGTTCCAGTCTTTTAGGCACTTCTAGTG
Organism: Ocypus olens; assembly: GCA_910593695.2. Lineage (NCBI taxonomy): Eukaryota > Metazoa > Arthropoda > Insecta > Coleoptera > Staphylinidae > Ocypus > Ocypus olens. The sequence goes on from OU343064.1 coordinate 9,467,579, forward strand.
GTTTGAGATTTACGCACTTCTTTTTCAAGTATTTGGATTTTGAAAAGTAGTAGAGCATGTTTATCTTCCATTGCAGACACTAGTTTATATAAGAGCTTGTTTTCACATGTAAGGTGTTCGTTTTATTTAATTAAATTTGTGATTCTAGAAGCATTTTTATTTACCTCCATTTCAATCATCGTTTCATTTGACGTATTCAATATGTCGTCCGTGTTTGAGATGTTTTCTACGGGTTGCTACCACCTTATTGATATTTATCAAACCAGTGGTTCACGGTGCAAACGGCAGCTTTTCATCGGCGGCATTTGGGCGTGGTTCAATAAATTAATATTTTTATTAAGTTTAATCCTGGGCGCCACTCAGTCTAGTTATTTATTAAAGGTTGTAAGACTGAGAAAATAAAAAAACCTTTAACCTTTTCGTTGTAAAGAAAATCAATTTTATTATCTTATTTTTTTTTTAAACCCAATAATTAAAAATAAAACAATTTTGCCTTATAACTAAATGATAATGAAATGATCTTAATAACTAATTTTAATATCTATGATTTTAAATTTACTTTTATATTATTACTGTTCATACTATGTTTCTCTAACATACAAAATTATACATACTTTAATTTTTACTAAGATGCGTTTTCTTCCTTCCATTCGTTGAGTCTTGCTTCATACCTTCTGTATTTTTCTTCCTTAGGAAATTATTCGAAAAATGTATATTTGTCAGATCCAATATAAAAAAAACTCCAAGGCAGCTTGCGATAATTGATTGCGGTTAATTACTGTCCTTTGGTTAGGCGGTGGTCGTTCGTTGGCTTCGTGTATGTGAAATCCAGCTCCTGGTAAGTAATTATTCTTACTCGTTGAATAAAAGAGTTCTTAACAGTTATTTTTTTTTCTTTCCAGAAGAATCCATAAAAACTCCACCCATGCGACGGCTACTAGATTAATGTAATTCAAATTCATTTCCATGAATACTAATTAATATAATCCATACCTTAATCTGTATATTCTTCGGGTAAATTGATCTTTAATTCTTGATTCCCCGGACGCCACGTTTCACGACCATTGTTGGAAAACGACTCGCTCTACGCCATTCCTTTTTTTTCGCACGCGTGACCGCTAATTATTATCTTCGCGCATTGTTGTCAGTGTACTGATTTATTTATAAAATTATATATATGAATTACGTTTTTAAATATATTATACTGTACTCTTTTAATTGTTTACTTTATAACTATTTATGTTCTTATTTTGACTTATTATTCTTATTCCATTAAATACCTTAATTTTACCAAAAAAAAATACAAACCACTCACTCCACAAACGAAATCCAGAAGAAAACACAATTCTATATTAATTTATTATCTCTATAATCGAATTACTATTATAATTACCAATTTTATACATATATTTTAGTCTTGTTTTTTAAGCTAGGCAACCCAAATTACCACCAGTATTAAAACTCATTTTAAAATGTAACACATCCCCTCTCCCAAAATTTAAAAATAAGCGTAGTCTATTTTTAGAATAGATGCTATGGTAAGGTTCAACGAAATCATTTAGAATGATGTTTTATTACTGTTTAACTAAGGTAAGATAGACGATATTACTATTTTTACAACGTTTGGTACTTCTTAATAAACTTTTAGCTTGAGTTAATAATACGCATACGACAACACTTATTGTGAATTAAATTTACATGAAACATAACCTTTACGACGAGTTTTTGACACTATGAAATTTGGTTCGGTATCTACGCGTACCACACGTCCTTAAGGAATCATAAATTGGTAAGTCTAAATTGATTAAGTCTATTATCGGTTGTCTCCCCAAATTAAAATATGCCATATACTAAACAACACTAAACTATTATAAAAAAACTTACATTAAATTACAGTACATTCATTTCATTTGCTCTGATCCTATATTAGCTATTTGAATGTAATAAGTGATAATCATTCTCAAATTATCCCACAGATACATCTGAATTAGATCCTAAATATTTTTTTAGATCTTTTACATGCCAATTTCCGGCATCGGAATTATCCAGATTTTTAATCAAATAAACTAATTTAGAGATTTTCTTTTCGATTATCCCTAACCTAAATTTCGGCGCTAATTTCGCTGAAAATTTTCCGACTGCATCGGACAAAACTTTGTTTCTCCTCCACACCTTTTCTCCAATTTCAAACTGCAAATCTCTTCTTCGCAAATTATACCTGTGTGAGGATTTTCGATATGAATTGTGCAGATTGCTCTGTACCTCCTTAAATATTTCTTTAATATTATCTAAATTCGAAACATAATTGTCTCTATCTCCTAAACTTAATTCAATTCCCTCGGTGGATTGAATATTACCATAATAATTACCTGATAATGGTACGGTTCTCCCGAAAATAAGAAAATTAGGTGAATACTTAGTAATCTCATGTTTAGCTGAATTTATAGCGTGCCTTATTTTTTCTAAATTTTTGTCCCAATTCGTATGCTTATCGATATAACACCTAATTGAAGTTCCTATTGTTCTATTGGATCTTTCTACAAAATTACATTGGGGTGAATATTTGGCTGTATACCAAATTTTTTGTACGTTATATTCTTGAGCTAATTTTCTAAAAACTGACCCAGCAAACTGAGTTCCATTATCACATAAAATAAATTGTGGTACTCCAAATTTAAGAAAAATTTCGTTTTCCATAAACTTAACTATAGGTTTTGCTGTAGCCTGTCGCATGGGATATAAAAATGTGTATTTGGAAAACCAATCTGATACTACTAAGAGATAACTATGTCCAAGAGACGATCTTGGTAATGGACCCATTATATCAACTGATATAATTTGAAAAGGATAACTAACTACTTTTTCAGAACCCATTAACCCTGCTCGAATGTTTGTCGTTTTCTGAGAAGCACAAGTCTTACAGTTACGAATGTATTTTACAACATCAGCTCTTTGTTTTGGCCAATAATATAATTCCTGAATGCGAGATAGAGTTTTAAAAACACCGAAATGACAACTAGTAGGTAAGTCATGGCACATCATTATTACATCTTTTCTCTGACTTTTTGGTACTAGCAGTTTCCATTTAGTCGTATTAGTTTGGAATGGAATTTTCGAATCTATGAATTTATAAATTAAATTATTTTCAATTTTCCATTGTAAATATTTAGTTGGATTATTCTGTATGTTGTTCTTCATTTTTAAATACCACTCTCCCAAATTTTCTTCATTGACTGTTATCATCGTTACTTCCGGTATAGTATTGTAATTTATTCGTGATAATGCATCCGGTACAATATTGGATTTACCTTTTCTATGTACTAAATCAAAGCTGTGTTCTCTTAATCTAACGGCCCAACGAGCTAATTTACCCGAAGGATTTTTAATATTATTCAACCATAGTAATGAATAATGGTCTGTTACTACTGTAAACTTGGTTCCCTCAATGTAAGCTCGGAATTTATCTATTGCAAATATTACAGCTAAACACTCTTTTTCTGTGACTGAGTAATTTCTTTCTGTTCTAGACAAGGATCTACTTGCATACGCAATTACACGTTCTTCACCTTCGATAATTTGAGTAATCACCCCTCCTAATCCAGTATCTGAAGCATCACTCTGTATTACAAAAGGTTTATTAAAATGAGGTTGTGAGAGTATTGGAGCTGATACTAATGCTTCTTTAATTTTTACAAATGACCTTTCTGCATCTGGAGACCATGTAACACATTGTTTTTTTCGTTTACCCTTTAACAAATCATTCAAAGGACTTATTAAACTTGAAAAATCTTTTACAAAACGTCTATACCACGAACATAACCCTATAAATCTTTTTATTTCAGTTGCATTAGTTGGTCTAGGATAATTGATCATCGCTGATATTTTTGTTGGATCAGGACGTAAGGAATTTGCACCTACTATATAACCCAAGTATTTTAAGGATTTTTTGAAAAATTCGCACTTGGACAGATTAATAGTCAAGTTTGCGTCTTTAAGTCTGCTTTGTACTTCAGAAAGCAAATTTACATGTTCTTCAAACGATGAAGAGGTAATTATGACATCATCTAAGTATGCAAATATGTAAGGTTCTAGTTTTGGACCGAAAATTGCATCTACTAGTCTCTGTTGAACTTGAGCTGCATTACATAACCCAAATGGTACTACTTTAAATTGAAAAAGTCCGCGACCTGCCACACTAAATGCTGTTTTTTCTCTAGATTCCTCTTCCAGCGGTATTTGCCAGAATGCTTTACGTAAATCAATTGAAGAAACGAAGCTTGAATCTCGAAGCATATTAAGGATTCTATCCATACGTGGAAGAGGATATGAGTCATGTTTGGTTACACTATTTAGTCGTCTGCCATCAAAACATAGCCTATACTCTCCGCTAGGTTTTTTAACAAGAAGAACTGGTGAATTGAATGGACTACTAGATGGTTCTACCACCTCTAATTTTAACATTTCATCTAATTCTTTATATAGAATATCTAACATGTATGGCGACATAAGGTACTGTCTCTCTTTGAATGGTTTAGTTTCGCCAATGTCTATAGTCATTTTTATTTTATTAGTACGCCCAAGTTTTTCTTTATTACTAATTTCTTTGAAAGAAGATATTACTGAACTAGCTTGTTTTAACTGTTCTGGACTAAGGTCCTTCAAATTTTTTAACGGTTCTAATTCATCCACTTCATTACATTTATTCTCACTTACATCTACTTTACAAACTTCAACGTCAGTTTCCCAACTGTTATTTTTGAAATCGATTGATATTCCAAACAATTTACAAAAATCACTACCAAAAATAATTGATTGTTTAAGAGTTGGAACCACATATATGTCTAAAAATTTTGAAACTTTATTTATTGATATTGGAAGTGATATCATCCCCTCAATTTTTTGTTGTATTCCATCGGCGGTTTTAACATAGGAAAATTTCGGTTTATCAAACCTTACGTTAAAATTTTCGAATAAATATATACCTTCTGACCCTATAAGAGATACTGAGGCTCCACTATCAAGTAAACCCATTACTGATTTCCCTTTAATATCAACTGAAATATAAGGCCTATTATCTTTAGCTTGTTCTATAATTTTTAAATCAATCACTGGAATACTACAATTTTTATAAAAGTTTCTAACCTCTCCTAACCAATTTTTCCACTCAAGTTTATTAAAATAATGTTTGTTCTCGTTAACCTTATTTGTGATGACCATATTTTCTCGACAACAGAGTTCGTTCTGGTCTATACGTTCTCTGTTTTTTAGTTTTTTGAACATTTCATACAGGTTTGAACAGTGACGTTAGGATTACCACATTTGAAACAAAATTTCTTTCTTTTGGCTGTACATGAGGTAAACACGTGATTAGGAAGATTACAATTCCAGCACATTTTTTTTTCTCATTCGCTATTGGTTTAGCTTTAGAAAGATTTCCATTTGTAATTTCGGAACATGTTTGTAAGTTTCGACTCTCATAAGGCTTATTCTTTTTATTGAAATTATCTGCAACTTCCCTGTTTGAATTATCTGTTTTACTAACATATCTTAATTCTGGTTCTAGAAATGTCGAGTTAGACTGCATTTTTGACCGAGATGATTTTGATAAAATGAATGCCGCATCTTCTAGTTTGTCACAAAGGTTAGAAAGTTCAGTCAAAGAGTTAATTTCAACAAGAGCTAATTGGTTTATAAATTGAGGCAACAAATTTTGTCTAACATTTTTAATTTTTGTTACTTCGCTCGGAGTTCTACTTAATCTCCGGAACAGTGTTTCCATAGTAGCTATAAATAATGTTACTGACTCCCCTTCCCCTTGTTTTCGTATTCTTATATCATTCCAAATTTCTTCGTCAAAATCAGGAGGTAAAAATTTTCTATTTAATAAATTAATTAAACTAGACCAATCATTAATTGTTATTTTAATAGTTTTATACCACATAGAAGCTTTCCCACTGAAAAGATCAGATGCTGAATTAAAAAGTTGTACGTCTGTGACATTACGTGATTGTGATAACTCAGAAATTTTTTCAAGAAACGAGTGTAAATGACTAGGATTACCATCAAATTTAACTCCCCATTTATAAATGTGTTCTGTGTTAGCATATGTTACCGTGTGTGAATTTAATACTGTTGGCAATATAGTTGGTTGATTAATTATATTGTCATGTATAGTTACTCTATCAATAAGTTCCGCTTCTAGCATTAAACTTGTTGCATAGGATTCATTCTTAAATTTATTAGCAAGTTCATTAATTGGTTCTAAAATAGGCATACGTAAAATTCGTTGAGTGATATGAATTAATCTGGATTTAACACGTTTATAAAGTGAATCTGTTTCAGTACCTTCAAAATCTAATATTAAAGTAGTGATCGATTCAAGAGTTTTATTAATAACTTCTTGTTCCGATTCAAAATCAAATTTAGGATCTTTTAATGACACATTTTTATTTACTTCTTTAGCCATTAATCGAGCTAATATTTTACGTTTTTCATCCTGATTTCTATTCGTTTCTACATCTCTGATTCGCAATTCATAATTAAGTTCTTCGATTAATAAATGTTTTGGTCTAAATGTTTCCTCCATTTTGAAAATAAACTTAAATCCACACTAACGTGTTATGTATTTAAATATATAAGTTGGTTGAATTTCATTTACTAATAATTACTAATAAAATTTATTTTCTTTACTCTGGAAAGTTGTTATTATTTATTTTTTTACTTAATAAATATTTAATTTTAATTTTAATTTTTTTTTTTTTTTTTTTTAGCCCCACACGTTGTGCGCCACTTAATTGTGCTACCACCTTATTGATATTTATCAAACCAGTGGTTCACGGTACAAACGGCAGCTTTTCATCGGCGGCATTTGGGCGTGGTTCAATAAATTAATATTTTTATTAAGTTTAATCCTGGGCGCCACTCAGTCTAGTTATTTATTAAAGGTTGTAAGACTGAGAAAATAAAAAAAACCTTTAACCTTTTCGTTGTAAAGAAAATCAATTTTATTATCTTATTTTTTTTTTTAAACCCAGTAATTAAAAATAAAACAATTTTGCCTTATAACTAAATGATAATGAAATGATCTTAATAACTAATTTTAATATCTATGATTTTAAATTTACTTTTATATTATTACTGTTCATACTATGTTTCTCTAACATACAAAATTATACATACTTTAATTTTTACTAAGATGCGTTTTCTTCCTTCCATTCGTTGAGTCTTGCTTCATACCTTCTGTATTTTTCTTCCTTAGGAAATTATTCGAAAAATGTATATTTGTCAGATCCAATATAAAAAAAACTCCAAGGCAGCTTGCGATAATTGATTGCGGTTAATTACTGTCCTTTGGTTAGGCGGTGGTCGTTCGTTGGCTTCGTGTATGTGAAATCCAGCTCCTGGTAAGTAATTATTCTTACTCGTTGAATAAAAGAGTTCTTAACAGTTATTTTTTTTCTTTCCAGAAGAATCCATAAAAACTCCACCCATGCGACGGCTACTAGATTAATGTAATTCAAATTCATTTCCATGAATACTAATTAATATAATCCATACCTTAATCTGTATATTCTTCGGGTAAATTGATCTTTAATTCTTGATTCCCCGGACGCCACGTTTCACGACCATTGTTGGAAAACGACTCGCTCTACGCCATTCCTTTTTTTTTCGCACGCGTGACCGCTAATTATTATCTTCGCGCATTGTTGTCAGTGTACTTTGCCAAACATTTATTAATTCGTGATTTATTTATAAAATTATATATACGAATTACGTTTTTAAATATATTATACTGTACTCTTTTAATTGTTTACTTTATAACTATTTATGTTCTTATTTTGACTTATTATTCTTATTCCATTAAATACCTTAATTTTACCCAAAAAAAATACAAACCACTCACTCCACAAACGAAATCCAGAAGAAAACACAATTCTATATTAATTTATTATCTCTATAATCGAATTACTATTATAATTACCAATTTTATACATATATTTTAGTCTTGTTTTTTAAGCTAGGCAACCCAAATTACCACCAGTATTAAAACTCATTTTAAAATGTAACAGGGTTCCAGCACTTTATGTGATTATCATCAATCGTTACTATATCACTACAATAATTAACACACCCAGGATGCATCACAATACCACAGTTAATACATTTTATTCCAGAAACTGGCACCGTCTTGCACTTTTTACACTTTTTCGCTAGAGCGGTCGCACTCACTTCTGCATTGGTCGACATGTTGGACGGAAATATTTCATCGTAAAATTATCATATTATATCTGAGGAATGAGAAAAAAAGTTCATTCGAAAACATATTTTGTAAGGGTAACATAAATTGAAAGAATCTTATTAATTGTAAGGATATAATAAATTGGTAAAGAAATTATCGTGAGAATATATAGGCAGGACCCTGTAAACAGGGAGGTGGTTAAGAGACTGTCTCTGAAACTACTGACCAGCCTTTTAGATCCTTTTCACGAGGCCGGCCCCGCCAGGAAGGCAGGCACATCTGCCAAACCTCCCTGGTGGTGCCCAGAGCTTGACCAAAAAAGGTCAGACTCTCGTAAAGCCTTTAACAAAGCAAAGAACTCCCGACTTGAGGAGGACTAGGCCACATTCAAGAGAACCCAGAGGGACTTTAAAATGACCCTCAGGAGAAACCAAAGGGCCTCATGGCACAACTTTTGTGAGGGCATTAACTCCGTATCGAACAGCCCGCACCAAGAAAGTACTTTCTGGGTGCCGCAGTGCACAGCCAAGCATTTTTAAAAAGGAGGACTATACCTATACTGCTGACCTCCGAGAATCCCTAAGTCTGCTTCTGAAGTCACACTTTCCTGACTCCAAAAGCGGATCTGATGCAAACCATCAAAATGACTCAGAATACTTTCCCACAGCGGAGGACTGGAACATGAGCATGGAAATCGTCACAGAAAGCAAAATAGAATGGGCAATAAAATTATTCTCCCCTTTCAAATCGCCAGGATCGGACGGTGTGTATCCTGCTCTACTACAGTGGGGTCTGGTACAGATACTGCCGCTACTGTGCAGACTGTTTCGGGCATGTATTGCAATGCAGTATGTACCAAAACCATGGAGGGAAGCCAGAGTGATATTTATTCCCAAATCAGGCAAAACTGACTACACGGCAGTCAAATCGTTCAGACCAATCAGCCTCACGTCTTTTCTTCTAAAGACCCTAGAGAAGCTGTGCGACAATTATATCAGGGAGCAGTGTTGCTTGAACAGCAAACTGCACTCAAGCCAACACGCCTATATGCCAGGGAAATCGACTGACAAGGGAAGGATCAGATGTGTGACTCACCGATTTGATTCATCTTTGGCACACTTGTAGGTCATGACTAGGAGTGTAACACGTGCAAGTAATAGGGCGCACTATTCAGGCGTTTTCGAGAAAAAAATTATTTATTTATTTCCAGTGTAATTATATAGGTTTTATGTTAATAAAACGTCAATGAGAGTTACCGACCCCGTGGCGTATTGGTAAAATCTTTGCTTCGCAACAGTTCTGTTCGAGCCTTTGAACAGAGCGGACGTGTTTTTGTACACATTTTATTCGTGCGATTGTGCTCCTGTCGAGTTGCGTTTTCACGTAAACGAAAAATCGACAAACAGTAGACATTAGTGCCGTGAAACGGCACGCCACAAAGCGGAGGCGCCACTGCAGCGCGTGAGGCGCTCGACGCCGAAACAGACAATTAGAGCGAAGTTTGTGAATGCACCCGGGTGCCCCCCAGCGGTGAAAGCCGGCAACGAGCCGGACGAAGACGGGATGTCGCTCTCCAGCTCGCGATCAACGAGAACGACCCTCCCAGACGACGACTATTGGGATCATGAAAATGCTGAAGAGCGCATCCGAGCGCTGGAGGAAAAAATCCGCGATCTGGAGGCGCAGGTAACGCGGCTGCAACAAAACCCGCCGCCAAAAAGGAAGAAGATGAAGCCGTCACAGCAGCAAATGGACATCGATGCTGCCCGTTCCAGCGACGACGACGTCGCCAACGTACTAACAAAAAACAGGTACGTTATCCTCGGGGAAAACCTCGAGGCCGCCCCGTCTACGTCAAAAATGCGGTCGACTGATATTATCAGTCAACCGACGTCCACGCAGTCGAAACCTCCAGCTGCGGAGGAGCCACCGAAACTCAGAAACCCCCCCCCCCCCCCAGTCGTCGCCAATATTGATAAGCCGTCGGCGTGCGAGCTTATCAAAAAACTCAACAAAAACCTCCGCATCGAAACTACCATGAGGCTCACGATCGACGGCGCCTCCTTCACCACGACGAGCAGGGAAGACCACGACCGCATCCAGGCCCACCTGAAGGCGGAAAACCTGTCATATCACACATACACCAGGAAGGAGGACAGGACGAGGCCCTTCGTCGTGTACGGGTTGGGTCCGAGCGCCACTGAAGAAGAGGTCCACCAGGAGCTGACGGCCATGGGAGTCCAGACCGACAAGGTCTACAAAATGAAGAAGACGCAGCATCCTACTTTCATGGTCGTCGTGGATCAGACGTGGACACTCCAAAAGCTACGTAAAAACATCAAACATATCCTGTACACCGTTCTCTTCGGCGGGCGGGATTGGGGTATTCGCGAATTTAAGGGTGAGCGGTTCAGCGGTATTTGCATGAGGGCGCGTAAAGTGCACGTATTTACTTTTAGACGGATTAATCGCGATGCGCCATTTGATTGCCCATACCTCGAAGGAATCAATGGCGTTTTGCATTCTATTTTGTAGGTGCTTTCTCTTTTTGATCGTGTTTGCGCGGCCGCGAAAGAGAAGCGCCGTATCGTCTGCGTATTGCGCGGTCATAACAGGCGTAAGGACCGGAATGTCGGTGACGAAGATGTTATAAAGCGTAGGGGAGAGACACGACCCCTGGGGCACCACGGCTACTATGTCCCTTTGCGACGAGGTAGCTGCGTTTACTTGCGAACGAAAACAGCGATTGCGCATGAAATTATGGACGAGTTTAATGAGATATGGCGGATACCGATGTTTGATCATTTTATATGTTAGCGCCTCGGGCCAAACTTTATCGAACGCTTTATCAACGTCAAAGAACACTGCCGCGGTGTCTTTACCGAAAGAAAAACTGTCTGTGATATACTCGGTGACTCTAAGAAGCTGGTGCGAGGTGGAGAGGCCAGCGCGGAAACCGTGTTGCGTATCGGGGATGATGTTATGCGCTTCTGTGTGATCGCGAATGCGCTTGAGTATAACTTTCTCAACGATTTTTCCTAGCACGCAAAGTAGACTTATCGGGCGGTAGTTCTGAGGGAAAGACGGCGATTTCCCCTGTTTTAGGATGTTAATAACAGAGGCGACTTTCCACGCCTGCGGAAAAATTCCGAGTCTCATCGCGGCGTTCGCGATATTGAGCAGCGCGACCCTACCTTTGCGACCGAGGTTTTTTACCATCACGTTGGATATACCGTCGTAACCCGGGGCCTTTTTAGGTTTTAGCGATTTAATTTCCGCGTCGAGCTCGGCTTTAGTGGCCGGAATTATTGTCGGTTGTCCGTCGGCGGTGGCGAGAAAAGCGTTAACGGTGTTTTCGACTTCCTGCGTGAAGTCGTTGTTGTGCGAGGGGTTAAGGGTGAACTGCTGCTCGAGAGAGTCAGCGAACGCTTCAGCTTTATCGCTAGCTGTGTAGGCGAGCCCCCGAGGGCTATGAATCGCGGCGTTACCGTGCGGTTTGCGTTTAAGGATCTTCGCAACGGCCCAGAATTTCTTCTGTGATTCATGCATGAAGTCAATTTTGCGCGCCCAACGTTCTTGACGGAGAACGCGGATTTTGTCTCTTACCGACGTGGCGAGGCTGTTCATTTCGCGGCGATAACCCGGATTTCGAGTGGTCTGCCACCGACGGCGGGCAGTTCTTTTAGCTTTAATTTGAGACATGACTTCCTCGGGTAGAAAAAGGGGCTCTTTTTGCGACGTGATTTGACTAGACGTGGCCTCGTCTACCGCGGCGATTATCACAGAGGTAAGATGATTAACGGCGTCGTTAAGATCCGCTTCGGTTTTGATATTAAACAGAGGACCGATTCCCGTGTCAACCTTCTTTTTAAATAAAACCCAATCGGTGGTTTTTATGGTGCGCGGTGGAATCTGGTTTCCCATCGCAACGTCCAGAATAACTGGGTTGTGATCAGAACTCAGATCATTTTGCGTGTAAATATCGATTTCAACATGAAGATTGCTAATTAGTGCAATATCTATAATATCTGGCCGATGGTTTTCATTTGAAGGAATGAAGGTTGGACATTCTGGTGCCGCCGTGCGGATGTTATTTGGCGCGTTGTCTAGAAAGGCGTGTAGTAACCTGCCGTTTCTATTCGTGATTCTACTGTTCCAAACCGAGCTTTTAGCATTTAAATCGCCTGCGAGAATTGTTGGCATGTCATCGCAAATTATGATTTTAAAATCATCCTCGAGGATGGGTTTTTGAGGCGGTTGGTAAGCCGACGCGATTTTAAGCGGACCCTCGGACGTATTGATAATTACTGCGCTTGCTTCTAAGTTTACTAGCCCCGCGATCGGGAGGTGCGAATGATCAATTGTGTTATTAATATAAACAGCGGTGTCGCCACCGGTACTATTGGGTCTGTGTGAATGGTATTGCGAGAAACCTTGAATTTTGGGTTCACGATTAGGTCTGAGACGAGTTTCGTTCACTAGCATGATATGAATATCGTGCTCGTGGACGAAATACTCTAACTCTTCGAATTTTTCGTTAAGTCCCCTCGCATTCCAGAAGGCAATGCTAACAAATTCAATCGGAGTTTCTGTTGTTGATGTATAATCCATAAAAAGAAAAAAGAAAAAGAAGAAATTTTTAGGCTGCGACCAGCTGGTGCAGAGTTTTTGAAAACGCCGTCGCGATGATTTGTTTGTCCGTTTCCGAGGACATAGCGGACATCATTTTCGCGATAGTCTCGCCGAGTAGACCGAGCGTGTCTGCGGACAGTGGAGCTGTCTGGCGCTTATTTGTGGGAGGGGCCTTAGGGGCGGGGCTTGGAGCCTGATGGGCTGCGGTGGCCGTTTGCGCGACGGTGATATTTTTATTGACGGAATTGGCGTAAGAAACTCCGTTAATTCTCGGTGAATTATTGACGTGTGTTTTAGGATTTACAGTCGCTGAAGGCGCCGGTTTGGGGAGATATTTCGCGAACTCGACGCATCCCCTGAAGCTGGCCACGTGCGGCCCGTTGCAATTCGCGCAGGTGACTGTCGAATTGGCTGGAATATTGCATTCCGCGGAACTATGATTGCCGGCGCATTTGACGCAGACGAAGGAAGCTTTACAATTATTTTGTGAGTGACCTAACCGCTGGCAACGGTGGCATTGATTACCGCCAGGGGACTTATGCTTTGGCTCTACCCTAAGGGATAGGCCCGCGAGGTGTTTGAGGTTGAAAATGTTTCTTCCTTCGTCGTTTTTCGTTACTTGAACGTAGACCATTTCAAAAGGTCCGTGGCGGCCGCTCATGCGGTGGATCGCGACTACTGGGATATTTAGCTCTATCAGCTCTGCTTCGATTTCCTCGGTGGAAATCTCCACAGGGACTGGCCTTAAGACCGCCTTGAGGGTTTTGTCCTCGTCTAATTGATATGTGTGGTACGGGAGTTTATCTTTGTCGAGAAGCGCGGTGAGTTTGCGGAAATCGGTGGGAGTCGCGGTGTGCATTTGAATACCGTCGCGGATCGGTTGCGAGCGAAGGATGGTGATACCGGCGGCGGTGAATCTTTTGGAATAGGTCGTCCAGTTGGATTTTGTGCGGAGAATTATTGGCGGTGGTTTTTTAAACGCCGGCGTGTCGTTAGCGGGTTGGGACGCAGTGGGTGAGGCCCTGGGCGCGGCACCGGAAGGTGCGTTATTATTTTGTTGGCCGGAAGGGCCGGGGGCGGAAGCGGCGGCAGCGGATTGCTTTTTCGCGGGCTGGATGGCTTTATCGTCCTGACTCGCGACCCTCTTCTTTGAGGAAGAACGCGGAGGGATGTTGGATGAGGTTTTCGCGGAGACGTTTTCGGCGGCGGCTTTTGCCTGGCGAAGGGCTTTGTAGTGGCCTTTGGGGCGGATTTCGATCCACGGCGCGTCTATTGATTTTAGCGGGGGGCAATCCGCGATGTCCGCGTGACTTTGAGCGTGGGGTACCGGCGACGGGGTGGCGATTTCTGTAATCATCGACGGTGATGGTACAGCGGGAATTGTGGGGGCGTTCGTGGCGGCACGAAGTGATCGTAGCTCGGCGGTGAGGGTAGCAATGGTCTCGTGTAGGCCTTTGATAGTGCGCTGAAAATCAGCGATAAGTACGTTCATCTGCTGTTGCATAGATTGAACAGTGATTTCGCGTGGCGCTGGGGGCGTGTCGATTACGGGGGAACACGGTAGTTCAAAAGACGCCGCATGATAGGTGGCGCCGTCGCTAGCATATATAACCGTCGCGTTGGTGGCGCCGTCATTTTCATCATCGGTCTCCATGGTTTCAGCTATGGTGCTGACGGGTTGGGATTTGCTTTCCCGCATGACTGCCCGCGCTTTGGGCATGATTGAGCTTGATGAATTATTTTATGCTTTTAAATTAAGGGACGTGAGCTGAGTATGCTCTAAGTGGCTGATAATGTCCGAAACGGATGAAGCACAGGCGGTCCCGATCGGAGGGTGGATGGGTGGCCGCCCGGCAGTGTAGGAAAAGGAGGAAGGGTAGACCTGAGTTTACTGCCCCCAGGTCTGCTTGCCGTTAAACGGAACCGCGCGTACCCCCGAAGGGGCACCCGGCTGCTCACTGTAGATCCTCCAGCAATTCCCCTTTTATCGGGAATGTCCAGAAAGGATGGCAAAGCTACAGTTCGCTGTTATAGCAAGACGCAAGACGCACTCCAGCCACGTGCCGGCCCAGGCAGACACGAAGCAGGAGACGTTTCTCGTTCCGACCGGCCGCGGTCAGTGCAGTATAGTACACGCACTAACTGCGGCGGCGTTCACCTCTCTGAAAAATGCACAAATGTATATCTAAACAATTATTAGTAAACGGTTAGGAAGGCTCCTTAGCACTGGCCAGGCTTTCGTTCGAGTTGCGGGCAGAAAGGCTATTTCTAGCGCTCAATCTCACCGAACAAGACTAGGCGTGGGGCAGGTAAGGGTGTTAAATTCGTTCGTGGTTCTGAAAAACTTCAGAGTAGACGATCGGAGTACTCTAAGGACGACTGCTCAGGTCGCAGTTCGGACTCAGAGTGACAATGAGTCGAATGCGAGAAGCCACGCGACACACCGGCTTTATGTGCCAATTGCAATGGCCCCCACACGGCAGTTCCGAAAGCTGCCCCATTTATGCGGTGAAAGTGGCAGCGCTGCAGAAAAAGCCGGCGCAGCAGCAGCGCCAGAAGTTTGTTGCGGCGCCTCCGCCAACTGATAACGCGTGGAAGACACGTCCACACCCCAGCACCTCCATCTCCAACTCCCGCGACTTCCCTCCCCTGCGTTCCAAACAGAAAATTCAAACACAGCAAACTGTAAATAATGTAAATAATCTACATAATAATATTAGTCCTAATGTAAATATTCCCCCCCAGGTAAACAATGCCTCACCTGGATCGATGTTCGGTGGCATCGAATCATTATATGCAGAATTGAACAGCCTGGTGGACTTGAGCGCCGTCTTCTCCGAGCTGCAGAACCTAATCGCCCTGGTGAAGGCCGCCCCACAGCCCGACCGCACTGCCATCGTTGGACAGTACTTCCTGAGTAAGTACGTCGCTACTTCTGCTTGTCCACGGAACTCTTAAGTATTTGTTCGTGGAACGCAAATGGCTTGTCAAACAAGCTGGGTGAGCTAATCGAGTTCCTTGCTGAAAGAAAAATTGATATCATGTGTATCTGCGAAACCAGAATGACCGAACGAGACCGGTTAAAAGTTCGCGGATACAGATGTTATCGACGAGACAAAACCGCCCACACAGGCGGCGTCGTTCTTTTAGTAAGGATCTCGGTGCCTCATATTGAGGTCCCGACACGGAATACCTCTATAGAAAATTTGTGCATAAGGTTGAAAGACGGTACATCAATTTTGGCAATTTATAATTCACCGCAAAATCATATCAGCTTCACTGAACTTAATTATTTAACAGGCCTGGGGCACCGTACTGTTGTGGCTGGCGATTTTAACGCGAGGCATAAAAACTGAAATTGCCACATTAATAACGCTAACGGCAGCACGCTAATGAAATACACACAAACACGACCGAATACACACTTATTCTTCCCACTTGAGCCTACCCATTATCCAACCAACGGCATGACACCAACCTGCATTGATTTAGTTATCAATAAAAATGTCCCCGACATGTCAGATGTTACGGTGATCGATGAGCTACCTTCTGATCATAATCCGATTATGTTCACGATTGGTGCTGAAAGAGAACCGGAAATCAAACGGAAAGTGTGGGATTTCTCGCGCGCTGACTGGAACGGTTTCCGTTCCACACTCGATCGAGAAATTTCACTTGACCATATACAACATGTCGAGGACATTGATAACGTAATCAATCACTTTACACACATAATCGCGACCGCATGTAAAAAACACATTCCCAAGAGAATCATTTGCATGAATGATTCTTTTTTACCGCATGAAATTAAAACCAAAATCCGGGAACAAGCACAAGGCGGCAAGCCAAACGCGCGCGATTAGAATTTTAATTACTGAACACCGACGCCGCACGTGGGACCGAAAAATGGAAAAACTTAACCAAGCGGATGCATCAGGTGTGTGGGACACAACCCTCAGGTTGAAACGCCCACACGCTGAGATACCTGCGCTTCGGACCGCGGATAAAGTAGCTGTCACGAAAACCGAGCAAGCTGAAATGCTTGCTGAAAATTATGAACGCGTTCACACCCTCGATGAGCTCACGCCCGAGCAAACACGGATTTCCGAGAGTGTGAACGAACATATTAACAATTTGGGCCCGCGGAAAAATCATGGCTATAAGCTGACCTCGAAAAAAGAGTTGTTAAGCATAATTCGTTCGATGCCGAGTAGTAAAACACCGGGATCGGACGAAATTCACAATCGTATACTGAAAAATTTATCCGGAAAGGCGATCGTGCTTGTAGTTAAATTAATTAATGCATGCATCTTGAATACTTATTTTCCTGATGCATGGAAAGTCGCCAAGGTCATCCCAGTTATCAAACCCGGAAAACCGACCACAAATCCAACCAGCTACAGACCGATTAGTCTTCTCAGTGCCTTGGGAAAAATTCTTGAACGTGTTATCCTTGCTCGCATGAACAAACACACCCAAAAGCACATCATCCCCGAGCAGTTCGGGTTTCGACCTGGGCACAGCACCGTCCAGCAAGCAGCACGGATAGTCAACGATGTCTCGTTGAAATTCAACGAGAATAAGGTGACTGCCATGCTGCTTCTGGACGTAGAGAGGGCTTTCGATCGGGTGTGGCTGGACGGACTCCTTCAGAAACTCATAACATACGATTTCCCACCATATTTGCTTTGCATGGTGCAGTCATTTACAACACACAGAACATTATGCGTTGCAGTTGGAAAAACGTTATCACAAGCCAAGGCAATCCAATCTGGTGTGCCCCAGGGTAGCGTCCTGGCGCCTTCACTTTTTAATTTATACATTAACGACATCCCTAGACTCCCTAAATCTAACCTCGCGATGTTTGCGGACGACACCGCGGTATACGCTGACTCTTGGTGCGCACAGGTAGCGATGCGAAAGGTGCAAATGCACGCCAACTTGGTCTGCGATTATTTCGACAAGTGGAAAATTAATATCAATCCCGCCAAGTCGGAGGCGATTGTTTTCCACAAGAAAAACTCGCAGATTAAGGTGTTCACCCCTCTGCGCATCAAGGAGCAGCTTGTCCCGCTGAAGAAGTCCGCCAAATATCTCGGGGTTACACTTGATTCCAAGCTCCTTTTCAATCACCACATTAACCAAGTAGTGGGAAAGGCAAACGGTGTGATACGCGCGCTTTATCCCCTACTTGCGAGTAATAGTAAACTTTCCCAAGCCCACAAGGCTAGAATATATAAAACCGTCATTAGACCTGCGATGATTTACGCAATTCCCGTCTGGAATTGTGCGTCACGCACAAACCGACATCGTCTGCAAGTCATCCAGAACAAATGCTTAAGATTAATCCTGGGCAAGGGGAGGTACGAGCGTATCCGTGACCTACACGAGGAGGCCGGCATTCCGTTACTTGAGGAGTAATGTCTAGCAATGACAGAGCGGTTTTACGCCGCTAAACTTGGAAACAACCCCCTGATGGACGGGATCAAGCGGGCGAGGCGGAATTCACTTCCTTTCCGTCTCAAACACCGGCTGCCGCACTCGCACACGGCGTTCTTCGACCGGTGACCTCGGAAACGAGATCACCGGCTGGAGAACGGCGGTGATGCGGGCGAGATGGTTCTGAAAAATTATTTTTCGGAGCTGTTCTGCTTGGCGAAATGGTTCTGAATTTTTTTTTTTTCAGAACCATTTCGCACGGCGGGATGATTCTCGGGATAATCTTTTTTCGGAATGATTTTGCTCGCATTAGTGCAGCAGTCCACCACCATCGACACCACCGCGTAACGAGCACCGGTGCTGCTTTCCTCCGGAAAGCGGCAACGGTCTTAACTACAAGTCACGATGTAGGCTCCCGCTGCATCGTGAATGGCGCGGCTCCTGCCCGGCGCAGAGGATGACACCCGCCTCCCCCAGCCTCGGCTGGTGGAGACGGATGATGTCCTCGCGTTTTCGCTGTGATTCACGTCCGCTCGCGTGCGCGACTCACAGCGTTAACCTGCGTGAATTCCTTTTTCCTACCGCATCCGAAAAGGGTTTTTACCAATCCCTTCCCTGCAGCACGGAGATATCATACACCACCGCATACGGCCCCACCGGGTGCCACCAGCATTGATCCACGCGACTATGTATATATATATATATGTTGTAAATTTTAAATAAATACCTCTAGTTTAAGCTTTTAGTCAGTAGGAACTATTGTAGATTGTAGATTTAAGTTGTATATATGTATATTTCCCTCCAAATGTTAACTCTTGAATAATAAATTTTAAATAGTGTTTAAATAGTGTTTGCTTCGCAACCGCAGGGTCCGCGGATCGAGTCCGCTGATGAAAGTAAGTTAATTTTCTTTTTTATAAATCCATGCGTATTTAAATATGTCAATTTCAGAATCAATTCTGTTAATTTCATTTCAAGGTGTAAAACAAAACAAATAAATTTAAAAAATCAATATTTTGTTTCCAGTCTTTTTTTATAAAAAAAGTTCTATACGCTATTGCGCTATTCGGGTATTCGGGCGAGCTCATGGTGTAAGTTCTTAATTGTTAAACTATGTAAACTGTTTTGGTAATGGCATCAATAAATGATTATTATTATTATAGAAAAAAGATGTTAAAAAATACCTGAAATAAAAATATTGATTTTTCAATCTCCCGTTTAACATAAAATGAATATAATTTATTCTAAAATTAACATTTTTAATTATTTATATATTTATAAGTATTATAAAAAAAGAAGATTTACTGACGTTCATCAATAGGGCTCCATCCACAGACATAAACATATATCAAAGAAAAAAAAAACCTTTTTCCCGAAAACGGCTGAATAGTGCGCCTTATTACTTGCACCTGTTACAGTCCTAGTCATGACGTACACGTGTGCCAAAGATGGATCAAATCGGTGAGTCACACATCTGATCCTCCCCTTGTGAGTCGGTCCTTCATCATGTGGTATGCAGGATTGAAGGATCGCTGGCAAACACAGTCAGCCCTAGGAGCCTTCATAGATATCGAGGGAGCTTTTGATAAAGTCTCCTACGCCAATATAGAACAGGGTCTAAACAAACACACGGGCCCCACAACCATGATTGGATGGGTCGGGGCCATGCTAAGGAATAGAACTGTAACTGCCTCAATAGGTAAAGAAAGCCAAACAGTAGCTGCCACAAAAGGATGTCCACAGGGCGGGGTGCCAGCTCCGCTTCTGTGGAATGTCTTGAGGACGGCTTACTACGGCAACTAAACAATGCAGGATACCATGCTGTGGGTTACGCAGATGACGTGGTAATCCTACTCATAGGAAAACACGTGAGTGTTCTGTCTAGCCTAATGCAGAACGCTCTCAAAATCATAGAGGAATGGTGCGAAAAAACGTCTCGGTTAACCCCAAGAAGACAGAATTAGTACTGTTCACAAGAAAAAGGAAGATCAACACAGGTAGACTTCCCAAATTTTTTAATAACCAGTTATGCTTGGCAGACGATGCGAAATACCTCGGTATTATATTGGACTCTAAGCTTAACTGGAAGAACCACCTAGAACACAAGCTGAAAAAAGCCCTGGGGTTTTAAACCAAAGGTGGCCCGGTGGCTTTACACTGCAATTGTTAGACCAGCTCTGACATACGGAGCGATAACCTGGTGGCCGAGAACAATCCAAACGGTAACCAGGAAGAAGCTAAACCACCTACAATGATTGGCGTGCCTGGCAATGACGGGTGCAATGCGCACAACACCCACGGCTGCAATCTAAACTATACTGAACCTGACGCCCCTTCGCATACATGTAAAGGAGGTGGGAGTAAGCACAGCCTTAAGACTAAAGGCAAATGGCACGTGGAGCCAGGCAGCAAACGGTGTGAGACACGGGAAAATACTGAAAGAGGCGGGATTAACCATGCCTGAACTCAAAGTATCCCTCGATAGTGTCCCACCGAGACACCTGTTTAAGCGGCAATACGAAATAAAAGATCAGATTGATGATAAACCAGAAATCACCGTTTATACCGACGGGGCTAAGAATCATGAAGGCGCAGGGGCAGGCTTTTACTGCCAGGAACTTGACCTCAGACTCAGCATCCCCTTAGGTAGGAATGTGACGATTATTCAAACGGAACTTTTCTGGATACTTGAAGGTTCTCGGAAACTATCAGAACTGGCAACCTCGAACAAATCCATTCTGTTCCTCACTGACAGCAAATCTAGCATAGCTGCACTATCGAGACCAAGGGTGGCCAGCAGCATAATACTGGAGTGCAAGCAAGCTCTAGAGTCTAGACAAACTCGCCGCAACCAACAGAGTCACAATATCCTGGATAAAGGGACATTCAAATAATGAAGGGAACGACTGGGCCGATAGGCAAGCCAAAAGGGCTGCCCTGAAAAGGGAAGGCTCTAAGGCTTTGCCACTGGCACCACTCACTATCTCCCAACTACTTAAAGGAATCACCCCTGAAGAACACAAACTGACAAGTACGTGGTCGCCAAAAAAATCCTTTAATTACTAACTCCGAAGCTGAGTAGAAAATACATTGAATTACCAAGAAGTAGTTTGCGGCTGCTAATCGGTACCCTTACAGGGCACTGCAAACTAAACAAGCACCTCCATAACATAGGGGTGGTAAAAGATCCCCTACGTCGGAAATGCGAGCAAGAAGAGGGGACCCTAAGACACATCCTGTGTGAATATGAGTCACTGAAACAACTCAGGTGGTCCGTATTCTGAGAGGAGTGGCCATATTGGTCACAACTGGGAACACTCCACACGGCCAACTACTTGACTTCACAAAAAGTTTAGGTTGGCTTGAGGAGTGTGGCTCAGGAGGTGGCACAAAGGACCAATGAATGGTCTAAGTGCTGCGACCATTTGGGCGCCCTCCACAAACCATCATCATCATCGTGAGAATCTTAAAAATTATCATAATGTAAAATGGTAGACATTACTTAAGGCGCATATACATTTATCAGAGGAATTGTTAAAACCGTCATAAATTCATTAAAAAATTCATGGCCAAGTAAAATCGATGGGGAAGTTAAACCATTTTATGAAAGGAGGTTAGAATTACAAGTGAATTCATAATGTCTGTTTGTGGGGAATAAAATTGTAATACCACATTAATTGCAAAAGCAAGTTATGCAAGATTTGCATGCCAAACATCAGGGTGTTGTACGATCAAAAGCACTAAAAAAAAAAAAGACCTTTATTGGCATAAAAATAAAATACATCTTCCATAATTAACTTCATTTCCTTCTCCTCTCCTTTTCCCACCCCAACCTCGCCAGTGTCTTCACCCCGGTTCCGTCCTCTCTCATCCATTCGTTCACTCTTTTCCCCCTCCCACCCATTCCTCACACACACCCTCGCAGTCCTCTACCAAATGTCTCCAAGTATCCCTCCCCCATTCACACAATACACATCTCCCATACTCTGTACCCATCCATACTTTCCTCCCTCTCTCTCTTGATCCACACCTGGCTCTTGCCAGCGTCACCATTTCCTCCCTGCCCAGCCCCTTCTCACCCAGCTATCTCGGCAACCTCCCATGCACCTGCCACCTTTCATACATATCATTATACTCACTCTCCCTGATACCTCCCTGCCTCTCCTGAATTTCCACTTCCTTCTCCTTCTCTTTCACCCACGCTGCCGCATTCCTTCCACTCTTTATCCAATCTTTCGCTTTGGCTTCCGACAACCCCACCCTCTCATACATTCTCTTTCGCTCCATTCTCCATTTGTACTCTCCTACACCCACACATGTTTCCCACACCTCTTTCATCAGTCTCTCCTCCTCTAATTTGCACAACCTCATCTCATATCTAACCACTCTCTCCATTGCCACACTCTGCATATTCCCTCTATTTGTTTCCTGAAGCAGTATGTACCCTGGCGTGGACTCTTCCACCCCAACATACGCTTCAAGAACCACCGTTGCTCTCTCTCTACACATTCATACCCCTTCGTCCCCCATACATCCACTCCATACATTAGGATCGTTCTCACACATGCGTCCCACAATTTACATGCCATTCTAAAATTGTTTTCCATCCATTTTCCCCACTTCCCCCAAACCATACCCCACGCTTTCCTTGCCTTACCCTGCATCCATTTTAAGTGTTCCACGTACCCTCCCGTACCTTGAAAAATGAAACCCAGGTATTTGAACACCTTAACCCTATCCACTCTCTCACCCTTCCACTCTATTTCTCTCACTCTTCCCTCCCTTCCTTTATTCCTAAATCTCATCCACTTCGTTTTCCCTACATTCACACACAGCCCTCTCTTATCCATATACCTCTCCGCCCTCTTCAACATATCCCTTCCCAGTCTCTCGCCATTAACACCATATCATCCGCATACGCCAACATCCATACCTTGCTTCTTCCAACCACCACCCCACCCACTTGTCCTTTACTCAACACATCTTCAAACTCGCTCATATACAAGTTAAACAGCAAAGGACTCAGCGGGCAGCCCTGCCTCACCCTCATCCACGTTCTAAATTTCTCCGACACTTCCATTCCCACTTTCGCTACCGCCCACGTTTCCTCATACATTCCTCTTATCCACTCTACCATCCCGTCACTCACCCCTTTCCTTCTCAAACACTGTATCAGGCTCTCTCTCGGTATACTATCATACGCTGCCTTTAGATCCAGGAACACTGCATATACACTTCCTCTTTCTTCCATTACTCTTTTAACCAACCTTGCCAGGATGAAGATCTGATCTCTGGTGCCCCTCCCTTTTCTAAAACCCCCCTGCGTCTCCGGTAGCAGCCTCTTCTCTTCTACTTCTTTCTCCAACCTGTTCTTCACCACAATCATGGCAATCTTATAGCCACTGCCCATGACTGTTATCCCTCTATAATTGTCCACCTTATCGTGCTCTCCTCCTTTGTGAACTGGGCATACCACACCTACTCTCCATGATGCGGGTAAGTCTGCTTCCCCTCTCCACATTTGATTTAACAGCTCCCTGAACTTATCCTTTCCCTCTTTTCCTATCTCCTTCCACATCTCCGCCTTCAGTCCATCTATTCCTGCTGCTTTCCCTCGTTTCACTTCCTCAAACGCTTTCTCAACCTCCTCCTCTGAGAAATCCTCCATCACTCCCCTTAGTCCTCCGTCCCCTATACTCTCCGATCGTCCGCTACTTCCTTTGCACTTCTCTGACCACTCTTGTATTGATACCCCTATCTGCCTCTTCTTTTCACCTCTTTTCAGGATATTCCACATTTCTGCTTCACTCTTACACTTTTTCATTTCCTCACTTGTTCTCTCCAATGCCTGTATCTTCTTCCTTTCACATATACTATCATATTTTTTTCCAGCTGCCACCACCCGCCTCTCTTCCCCTCCGCTCCATAAGCATTCTCTCATTACCTCCCTCACTTCCCTCTTTGCCAGCTGACATTCTTCATCAAACCACGTACTCTCATTCACCTTCTTTCCCTTCACTCTTCTTCCGCATCCCAGTATGACCTCCTCCATTTCCTCCATTGATGCAACTTCATTCCACTGCACCTTCTCCAACCTTTTCTTCATATGTATAATTGCACTTATCCCGCTCTCTATTCTCACAACTTCCTGTTCTTGTTCCACTCCTTCCCCCTTGTCCATCCGTATCTCCACTTTTATTGGCAAATGATCCGATCCCATGGTTTCCTCC
Source organism: Ocypus olens (assembly GCA_910593695.2). Lineage (NCBI taxonomy): Eukaryota > Metazoa > Arthropoda > Insecta > Coleoptera > Staphylinidae > Ocypus > Ocypus olens. Next base: position 9,492,119 of record OU343064.1, read on the forward strand.
ACCTCCATTCTTCTCACTTCTTCTCTCGAGATACCTTTGATTGCCATATAGTCAATCACTGATGATCCCCTTGGTCCGATGTATGTCCTCTTCCCTTCCCAATCCCCTTCTGTGCATTCAAAAGCACAAATTCGTTCTTATTTTTGGTACGTGGGAATCGATAAAGCAATCGAGGAAATGTGTAAATCATGTTCATCATGTGCCATGTGTCAAGACCTTTATTGGCATATTCACCTATTCTAACACTAAGCTAAACTACAAACTATTCCTAATCTCTAAACAAATAACTATACTAACTACCCAAAAACTAAAATCATAAATACAAAAACTCTCTCCTACATTCTTTTTCCCTCACCATTTCCTGCAGTATCTTTACCCCGGCACCATCCTCTCTCATCCATTCCGCTACCCTCTTGTTCCTTTTTCCCCCCATCCATCCTTCATTCACTCCCTCGCACTCCTCCGCCAGATGCCTCCACGTATCCCTCCCATTTTCACACATTACACACCTCATATACTCTTCACCCATCCACTTCTTCCTCCCTCTCTCATCTGATCGACACCTAGCCCTAGCTAATGTCACCCTCTCTTCTCTGTTCCACCCGTCCTCATCCAAATACTTCGGTCTCCTTCCATGTACCTGCCAACTCCCATACATGTCATTATATTCACTTTTTTCTATACTTCCCTGTCTCTCCTGTACATCCACTTCCTTCGCCCTCTCGCTCACCCACTTTGCCACATTTACCCCCCTCTCTAACCACTCTCGTTTCTTCCTCCATTTACCCCCCCTTATGTTCACGCATGTCTTCCATACCGCCTTTACCAACCTCTCTTCCCCTAACTCCCATAACCTCATCTCATACCTAACCATTCTCTCCATAGCCTCACATCCTAAGCTTCCTCTGTCAGTCTCCTGAAGCAGTATGTACCCGGGAGTCGACCTTTCCACTCCCAGCATACGCTTCAGAAACCACCACTGCTCCCTTTCCACGCACTCATACCCTTTCACGCCCCACACTTCTACTCCATACATTACTATCGACTTCACACATGCATCCCACACTTTACACGCCAATCTGACGCTGTTCTTCATCCATTCTCCCCATTTTTCCCACACGATACCCCACGCTTTCCTGGCCTTTCCTTGCACCCACCTTACATGCTCCTCATATCCCCCTGTCCCTTTAAACATAAACCCCAAGTACTTAAATATTTTCACTCTCTCAATCACTTCTCCCTTCCATTCTAACACTTTCACGCTCCCCTCTCTTCCCTTATTCCTAAATCTCATCCATTTCGTCTTCCCCACATTCACACACAATCCCCTCTTCTCCATATACCTCTCCGTTCTCCTCAACATGTCTTTCATCCCTTCCCATTCTCTCGCCATCAACACCATGTCATCCGCATATGCCAGCATCCACACCTTATCCTTCCCGATTACTACTCCTCCCGCCTGCCCTTTCCTCAACACATCCTCCAGTTCGCTTAGGTATAAGTTAAATAACATAGGGCTTAACGGGCATCCCTGTCTCAATCCTACACATGTCCTAAAACTCTCCGACACCTCCACTCCCACTCTTGCTACCACCCAAGTTTCCTTATATACTCCTCTTACCCACTCAATCATACTCTCATTCACTCCTTTTCTCCTCATACATTCTAACAACTTCTCCCTCGGCACTAAGTCGTACGCCGCCTTTAGATCCACAAACACCGCATATATGCTTCCCTTCTCTTCAGTCACTCTCTCCGCCATTCTTGCCAGGGTAAAGATCTGCTCCCTTGTTCCCCTCCCCCTTCTAAATCCCCCCTGAGTCTCTGGTATTAAATCCTTTTCTTCCACCTCTTCTTCCAGTCGATTCTTTACCACCAGCATAGCGATTTTGTAGCCTGTGGGCATCACTGTAATCCCCCTGTAGTTCCCGGCCTCCTTCTCGTCCCCTCCTTTATGTACCGGGCACATCGTATCCAATCTCCAGGCCTCCGGTATGTTCCTTCTTCCCCTCCACATTTCGTTCAACAGCTCCCTGAATTTCTTCTTCCCCCCTTCTCCTATCTCCTTCCACATCTCTGCCTTCAGCCCATCCAACCCTGCAGCCTTTCCTTCTTTAACTTCCTCGAAAGCTCTTTCCACTTCCTCCTTAGAGAACTCCTCCGTCATCTCCATACACCTTCCTTGTCCCACTTCCTCTGGGTACCCACTTGTTTCTCTACATTTCCTTGTCCACTCCTCCAGTGTTATCCCTACCCGTCTCCTCCTTTCGCCTCTCTTCAGTACTTTCCATATTTCCGACTCGTTTCTACACTTCTTCAACTCTTCACTTGTTCTTTCCACCTCCTGCCGCTTCTTCCTCTCGCATATCCCCTCATATTTCCTTTTTGCTGCCGTTACCTTCCTCTCCTCCCCTCCACCTCTTATACATTCCCCCATTGCCTTCCTTACTTCACTTTTTGCCTGCCTGCATTCTTCATCAAACCACCTACTCCCTTCTCCCGCCCTTCCTTTAGCTTTCCTTCCGCACCCCACTATTAGTTCCTCCATCTCCTCCATTGATTAGACGTCTTCCCACTGGATCCTCCTCATCTTCATCCTCATTTCTTCTATTGCCTTTGCCCCACATTCTAACTTTCCCATTTCTTGCTTCTCTTCAGTCGCCTTCTCCTTCTCCATCCATACCTCTACTTTTAGCGGTAGATGATCGGAGCCCATCACTTCCTCCACCTCCATACTTTTTATTTTCCTTTTCGTCATCCCCTTTATCGCCACATAGTCGATCACCGACGATCCCCGCGGCCCACTATAAGTTTTCCTCCCTTCCCAGCCCCCTCTGTGCATCCATTTAGAATTTCCCATCCCTCCTCCATCACCCACTACTTCATTCTCTTACCCTCCCCGTTTATACATTTGTCCCTGGACTTTCTTTCTACCACAGATCCCTCTTCATTAATCCCTCCCCCCATTTCTCCCATTCTTGCATTAAAGTCTCCTCCTAGCACCCATTTTCCTCCCCCTTTCGTTCTCTCCTCAAACTCCTTTCTTATTATATTCCAATTTTTGTTTACATATACCACCCCTACGTTTATCCTCTGTTTCCCTTGTCCATACTTTATCCATGCCACGTCGTCTCCTTCTCCGAAGTGTCCCGTCATATCCGTTCCCATTTCCTTCTTCCATCCTACTATCATTCCACCCCTCGCCCTTCCTTTCGTTGCACACCTTATCGCATCCTTCCTCTCCCATATAAAGCTTCCCGGTAGCCATCTTTTCACTTCTCCCCACTCTTCCTTCCCCATCCATGTCTCTACTAGTCCCACAATGTCCTTCCCTACTAACCACTTCTCCCAGTCTCTCTTCCACTTGTCCTCCTTTATCTTCTCCTTAATTCCCGCCATGTTCCAAAACCCGATAGTTACTGACCCCTTCTTCCCTTCTCCCCCCCCCCTTTATCTCCTCGCCGCTTGCCTTTCCCGCTGTGCTTCTCTCCCAGTCTACTCTCTGCCCCTCGGTCCTTTTTTTACAGCTCCTTCTAGTAGTGTTACAGAGATGCTTCTGGATTAAAAACTCTGCGAGCGAATTCTAAGTCCGCAAAGTAGGTCAAGTTGTCGTTCGGTCATCTGAGGGCACTCACCTTAACCGGTGGCAGGCGTGCGAATTAAATTTTTATAAAAAGAAAAAAGATGGAGTTAATTAACTTTTAATAAAAAATGTTGAGTTGAATGACCGGTCAAGGAGATGAAATACCTGTCTCAATGCTGGGTTAAATGACCGTTCAAAGCCTTTGAAAGCAAAAAATCTATTTTTTAAATCAACTTTCTGGAATTAATTAAATTTTGGGTTGAATGACAGACCAGGAGATGTGTGAGCACAATGACCGGTCAAGGTAAAGTAAAAATTTCGATTTTTTAAATCAACTTTTCAGGAATGTTTGAGGTTAGGGACCTTGAGGGCAGTGCATACGTTGGGTGTCAAATTATCGTTACACAATCATGTTTCAACATATTTTATTATAATTTTTTTTCATAGCTTAACATATGATTTATACAAATTATATGTAACAACATAATCCTCTGGACAGCTAGATGGCCAAACACCGCTATCAGGACCTGATCTCCATCCTACATCTTTTCCTTCTTCTGAGCGAGATATGTTTTTTAACAACCATGTAGCAATATCTTTATGTGATTGGTTAGATAGTGGTTCAAACTGATATGGACTGTTTCCTTCCTCCTCTGGCAGATGCAGACAAGTTGTTAACAATCGATGATTTGCATAGTAAGCTGCCTCACATATAAGGTTGTTGAAGAAATACCGTGTGTTTTGATAATTCTTCAATGTGTTTAAAATATGGATATTCCTCACCGCTCCATTTTTGTCTGAATTTAATAAGTGTTGTGCCAAATATATTTTATAATTATTGGAATATTTACAGACTAAACATTTCAGATTAGATTCAATGTCATCAATTTCAATTTTTCTATTATAATTTTTAAATAAATTTAAAATTTGAGAAGCAAATAAGTCCAATTCTTGCTTTGATTTATAAATAAGTTTTATAATATCACTGCTTGCAGTTTCTAAAACCTTTATTGTTATAATTTCATCAGGTATATACATGACATTTAGTAATTCTTTAATTGAATCAATTTTATTCTCATAAATATAATTTTTGAAGTATCGAATGTATAGCTCTTTAAGATTCGAATGAACATCATATTGAAGCTGATAATGTTGATGTTTATCCATTGCACACTAATCTCAAACTGAAATATAATTAAAATTTATATTCAATCAAGCGTATATCCCCAAGGTACTGTATCTGTTTTCGAACTGGATACATTTCGTTTATCTTCAAACGAATTAAGAGTTAATTTAGTTTGTCTTATAGAACTGATTTCATGTAACTTTGATCTAATTAAATTCTGAGTGCGATATATATCGTTACAATTAAAAAGACAATTTAAATAATCCTCAAAGTGAATTGTTTTCACAGTTGAATTTTTTACTCCTTTACATTTTTTAAATTCTTTATCTTTTAGTCTATATGCATAAAGTTTCGATCGGAGCCCTGCAAATTCAAGCATAACTTCTCCAAAATTTTCATCTTTCATTAAACCAATTACCTTTTTATTAGCTTGTGGTATACCATAAATATTATCTTTACTGTAATCTGATGTATCAAATTTATGAATATCATTTTTTATAAATGTATATATATCCTTTTTAAAATCGTAAATTAATGAATCTGTATCTGTGTATAATAATTTAGCTTCAAATGGTGTAAATTTTGTATGAATGTAGTTATAATGAAAATCATATAAATAAGTTTTAGATATATCTAATATAGAAAATCCGGCATAAATTGGTTTGTTAAATTTTATATTCAATCTACTCATTTCAATCACCACCATATCTTCTCCAAAAATGACACAACTATGAAAATTAGGTTTTGAGATTAGGGATTTAGCACCATATCGCCCTTCCCATTTGGTTACCAATTTAACATCTTTATATTTTCTAACATTTTCCATTGTTTTTCCAAATGAAGCGTTGATAAACAACTTATACTGATTTTTATCAAATTCTGTTGTTGATTTAGCTCATAGGCTTGTATTTAAATCTATAGAGGGTTTAAGCCATGCACTTTGTTTAAATCTCAAAATTCTATAAATTTTTTTCAATTGTAAACCTAATTTTATATATTGTTGTAAGTTACGGTAATGTATAACATACTTTTCTTTAGAGTATAATGTAGTCATTAATTTTGATAATTTAGATCCTGGAGGACACATACTACCGTGGACAAAAAAAATGACACCCCTAATTTTATTAATGTAAATATGACTTTTCATTTGACAAACTGGCAAATGTCAATCTTGTCAGATATGTGTTAATCATATAGATATATGAACATAAATTGAATATGCCATACTTAAGTAGCACACAGAAAGCACAAATTGCTATGCAGGTCAAATGTGGCAAATATATCAATGATGTAGCAGCTGAATTTAATGTAAGTAGACGTACAGTGCTAAAATTTAAAAAATGTGGAGGAATTAAAGGCGATTGAAGCAGATTAAAGGTTTGGGCCGCCAAAAAGTTTCAAATAATGAAGAAAATGATGCTGTTATAAACTATTTAATAGAAAATCCGTTTGAAAATGCAACAAATGCCGCATTCATAACAAATTTTCCTGGAAGTTCCCGAACAGCTTGCAGACGTCTAAAGTTAAGTGCGTTATCTTGTCATGCCGCAGCCAGAAAACCTCTATTGACTCAAATTAATAAGGACAGCAGAATTGGTTTTGCACTGGAATATCTTCCGAGGCAACAAGACTTTTGGAGTAAAGTGATATTTTCAGATAAAAAACATTTCAATCATCCTATAATGGAAGAACGAAAGTATATCGGCCACGAAATGCACAAATCGAAGAATCCTATCTCCACCTACTTATTAAGCTAATTATTACTGTCACTGTCAAATATTAAGGTTACATAAGTCAAATTCACAACACTAAAAAATAAGAAATAATAGACACATGATAAATTAGGGGTGACATTTTTTTTGTCCACGGTAGTATGTTCAGGGCACAATGGTAAATCTTTATGTGCACTAAACAATTCTCTAGGGTACTCTAAATCTACTTCAAGTATATAACCTATTTCAGATGTAGATGATACGTTCATTAATTCTGTTATTGTAAATGTAGTTATGTCAACCCACTCAAACTGTTTATAAGGTAAATATCCACACATTGCTGCACCATACAAATTAACTACATCAAAATACATTAAATATGACTCAGGTTTACCAGGATCATAATCTTTTTGCATATATTTATTATTAGCTTTTGCATATCTGTTACAGCATTGCGAAACTCCACCACGAATACCCTTTTCAATAAATGTAATCATATCAATGTCTGTTAATAATTCTAAAGTTATACCCGTGTACTTTAACATTGCATCCCAAGTATAACCAGGTAACGTGTAATAGTGGGCGCAGTCCAAATTGTAAGTGTGTATACAATTTAATCTAAAATTTTCAAACACATCCGCTAATAATAAGGTATCGGTTTTCAGATATAAATCACTATATTCACCTAAGTTTTTTATATCAAAAGTATTCCAAACTAATTTAGCATGTCTATAGTCCTCTTCAGATATAGGTTCATCTTTTAATAAGCTATAAAACTCTGCTTTTGCTGGTAAATGAATTTGATATAATTTTTCCTATGAATCGATGTAATCATACGGAAATACTCCCTTTCGTGATAACAAATTAAATTGTAACTTAGTATTGTAATAACGCTTTATAATTTTCTTATTATCAGGATTGAGATATGATACTAATTTATCCAAACCGCATGGTAAAAATCTAAAAGTCTAGAAATTTAAATACAATTCTAGAACCTGCAACATATTTAGAAAAAGATATATATTTTTCTTTATTCATTGGTAAAAGAGATATGTTTCCATCAAAACCAGTAGCAAGTTCCTTAATGATTAAATGAGCATCATAACCACTAAAATTATGGAAAATAACAGGAACAGTTTGGTGAGTTTGATCATTTAAGTTACAACTATTATGTGCAGGTCCGCGGTAGATTCCAGTGATATGACAGTGATCATGAACTTTCAAATCATTTAAATCAAACTTTGTTTCACATATGTGACAAATTGTTGCTTCTGAAAAATCTAATTGTTGTTGATACGTTAATTTATCCATGGGAACTGTTACCATAAATACAGTTTGAATATCTTCAGCCAATTGTTTTAATTGTTGAACAAACCATGAAACACAATCATTACCTCTATATAAATCAAATTTTGATAATGATTCATCATAGGAACACTGTAAATAATATGCACTGCTCATTGGTATATGTTTTTGATATTCCCCATCATTGTTCTCTGTTTTTTCTAAAATACATTCAAAATCTGCATATATAACAAAGGGAACCTTTTCCTTGTAATTGAAATTTTTAAATTTTATATATTTATCATTCTCTGATGGTAACTGTAATTTACAAGCATTCATACAAGTATCTTCATGGTTTTTTAATATATCATTAGTAGAAAAAGAATTTAAACATCTCTTACAGAAATACAGTTTATTTCGTCTTTTTGTTATTTGGCGTTTTGTAAGTCTTGATAAATTTTTTATCTAAGCAAAATGATTTGTTTCACCTAACGTAAGTAACAGTAAATCAATAACACGTTTTGATTTATTATTACTTATTCTAATAGGCACAACGATATCTTGTTTATTGCCATCCAATGTAAACACGTTAATATTCAAATTATTTAAACTCTCAAATTTTGTTATATCTTTTAGATTGATAGGAAAATTAATGTTTTGATATTTAAGTACAGTACTGAAATGGGGGTATGACTTAATTCTATTTGAGTTTGATTGTGCAGGATAGAGTGCAGCTGTAACCGCCCACAGAAAACAAAAGTTGTCATAATTTTGAACATTAATTACAGCTTTTTTGTTTTGGATGTGAAGAGGTAATGGAACGTAAGAACCTACGGTAATTGGATTGTAATTATTAATGTTTACTTTTATAAACATAATTTCTAATAATGCCCATCCTGAATCTTTCTCTTGAAATTCGCTTAAGCGATGCAATAATTTATCATAAACATTATCATGATACCATTGTTTCAAATTAGTGGATTTATCAATAATTTTATTTCTTGTGCTGAATGTTTTATTTTCAATCATATTTTTTGATGGTAATATAAATTTTCCACACAATATTGTATTAACTTTTAACAACGAAGTTAAGTTACTTTTAATTTTAATAGAAAAACTTTTAAATGCTTTAAATAAGAAATTGCGAGGGTCTTTATAATGTAAATTAATAATAATACCTGTACATATTCTACTCTAAAAACAAGATTCAACTTCTTGCCAGATTAATTTTCGAGTCGACCCTGTCTTTTGTTGTAATTTTAACTTGAAATACTTCAGTAAGGATAAGTTTCCTTCCAATTTTGATTGCTGCGTTTTAAATTCATGACTTTTTATTGCTTTTCTCACTAAAAAAATTATTTTGTTTATATGCTTAATGAAATTTTTTGCTTCATAATTATGTTTAAGTAAATGAATTGATTTTGAAATTGTTTTGATTAAATTGTCACTAATTTCTGAAATGTTAGGCATATTTGTTTATTAAATACTGTAACAAAATAAGTAGAGTTTATTAGAATGAATAAATAAATTTAAGAAAACAACATACCTCTATTATTTAATGCAAAGTAGTTGATGGTAGCAATTATAAAGGAGCCGATGCACTTGCTATCTTTTCAATACTAGCTAAGAAAATATGTACAACTTTGAATTTATACCAAGAGATGCGATATAACATGTTGAAATGAGTGGATGAGGGGGGATTAAAAATTACATAACGCTATATAATTATTTATTTATCATATTAAAATAAATTACAAAAACTTAATGTCAACACTCTGCCCTACGTGTTTCACAATTATCATTTTCTTTATATTTAAATTTATATCACTTATTTGTTCATTCGTTAGCGCACTGAACCGCTGAGGTAAATACACCACACATTTAGGATCCATAAGTTTTACTTGTACGGCATCTCCGTACTGGGTCTTCAATTTCCTGAGGGTCTCCACCTCATACTCGTGCCCAATCTTCAATGACCTGATTGGGGTGATTGGTGATTGGGTGTCTGCGCCAATTTGATTAAGTAGATCCATTGTATTATGGTGTTGCGGTTGCTGCTGCTGTTGTTGTTGTTGTTGTTGTTGTTGTTGTTGTTGTTGTAGTGCTTGTGAGAACACTTAAAACTTAGTATGTTCATTAGGGATGAGGTAGACGCATATATACTAGATACGTCGTTAAAAATGTATACCCCCTCTATATACACATTTGAAATAGATTAATACGTGAATCTTCCAATGCACTCTACCTGCGCGAATAAATAGCAGGATAATAACTTCTGCGCTACTAACTAGCTTGATAATTACTTTGCATATAAATTCTATTTCCATCAAGAATGTTCGAACTGCACTTTGAATTAAGCTCAGATGTTATTTATGTTTTTACTTTTTGTCTATACTTTGTTTTATAAAAGAATTTGATGATTTCCGTTCCTAGGTAATATTGGTAATATTATACGCGACGGGTTAGTGCATATAAATTCTATTTCCATCAGGAATGTTCGCATCACTACATAAAAATATCTAATTGCTTCGCTTATTTATTCACAAATCTTCGACACGCACTGCCCTATGCTAATCAATTACCTGCAGATAAAAAAATATTTAATACGATGCAGTTCAATTACAATGTTTTAATCTTTTATAATGACGATCGTAAAATTGTATGCAACCGGTTAAGGTGAGCGCTCTCAGATAACGGAACGACAATTTGATGCGTTCAATATTTAATATTCCATACTGCTTCAGGAGACTGACAGAGGAAGCTTAGGATGTGAGGCTATGGAGAGAATGGTTAGGTATGAGATGAGGTTATGGGAGTTAGGGGAAGAGAGGTTGGTAAAGGCGGTATGGAAGACATGCGTGAACGAAAGGGAGGGTAAATGGAGGAAGGAACAAATGAAAATGTATGAGAGTGTAGGACTGTCTGAGGTGAAAGTGAGGGAGTGGTTAGAGAGGGGAGTAAATGTGGCAAAGTGGGTGAGCGAGAGGGCGAAGGAAGTGGATGTACAGGAGAGACAGGGAAGTATAGAAAAAAGTGAATATAATGACATGTATGGGAGTTGGCAGGTACATGGAAGGAGACCGAAGTATTTGGATGAGGACGGGTGGAACAGAGAAGAGAGGGTGACATTAGCTAGGGCTAGGTGTGGATCAGAAGAGAGAGGGAGGAAGAAGTGGATGGGTGAAGAGTATATGAGGTGTGTAATGTGTGAAAATGGGAGGGATACGTGGAGGCATCTGGCGGAGGAGTGTGAGGGAGTGAATGAAGGATGGATGGGGGGAAAAAGGAACAAGAGGGTAGCGGAATGGATGAGAGAGGATGGTGCCGGGGTAAAGATATTGCAGGAAATGGTGAGGGAGAATGAATGTAGGAGAGAGTTGTTAAATTTATGATTTAGTTGTTGGGTAATTAGAATAGTTATTTGTTGTGTATAGAGATTAGGAATAGTTAGTTAGTGTTAGTTAATAGGTTAATATGCCAATAAAGGTCTTTTTTTATTTTTTATTTAATATTCCAATCAATTATCTGCACATAAAAATATTTAATACGATGCAGTTCAATTACAATGTTTATAATGTAAACGCAACAATGTATGCGCCTTCAGATGACCGAACGACAACTTGAATTACTTCTCGGACTTAGATTGGTAGAGTTGACCGGTACAATTTCATAAATAAAAATAACACATATGTTTTTTTATGGAAGAGTTGGCAGGTACAATTTTATTAATAACAATAACACATAATAAATATTTTTTTATTACAAAATATATACGTATGTTATTTACATAAACGGTTTTAATTCATTTAAATAATTTGTGAAGCCCAATTTAGCTAATGCTCCACATAAACAGTTTAGGCACTTTTATTCGTCCAGAAATAGCTGACACTCTTCTACTGCTTGATTAAACTTCTCCTCCATTCTTATTAACTGGTTCAGCTCCTCTTGATCTAAACCGAATCGGTTTTGTCGGTTGCATGCATCAAACCCCAAATTTGAGAAAGTTTGTTGTAAATTATCTACTGCACTGTTTAGGTCCACTGCTGCCGTCTGATTGTTTTTACTGTATGCCATCCACATGGTGTTTTTACTTATTTTTCTGCTTGCGGAATTTATTCTTTGGATGCAGAATATTAACTGAACTAAGAACGTAGCCAACATCTATTTATACTATAAAATTGCAATAAAAATATCTTGTATGTATGTACACCTTATGTACACCAATATTTATACCGAGTGTTTGGGATAAGGAGCGAACATAGGGATTTAACATGTAAAATTAAATATGTGTAATTATTTGCTCCCCTATTCATTTTAGAGAAAAATCGTAAAGGAATATTTTTTAGAGAATTAAAAACTGTAAATGTATCATCCATTTAATTTACGTTTGTACCAGCATACACCTCAGAAATAATAAAAATAAGTTTAACAATTTACCATTTAATAAAAACCCTTGCCATGACTTTGACAAATGTCATGTTTCATGTTATAGTGAAAATAATAATATTGCAAGTCAGATATCAATTCTAGTTATTACGATGAACAATAATCTGAGTTATTCCAATGAAGAGAGGGTATTCATTATTAAAACATTTTACAGTGGCGTCAGTTTACGCAGAGTTCGTGACTTATTTTCGGTTACATTTAACAATCGACCAATTCCGTCTGTATCAACAATTTCCAAATTTGTGAAAAAGTTCGAAAATACAGCAAGTGTAGCGGCAGATGATTCAAAAGGTATTTCAATAGTCCAATTTTAACAAATATTATTTCAAAAACATTAACATTGCAGGCAAACGGAAGAGAAGAAGCAACGATGAATTGGAAGAAAGAGTTTTGGGGTTGATAAATGCTGATCCAACAACTAGCATACGATGCATTGCTCGTGAGTGCAGCGTGTCTACATTCTCAGTGTATAAGATTCTGAATAAGCATGGGTATTATCCCTACAAACATCAATGCCATCAGGAGATATTGCTAGTGGATGAAGAAAGCAGGCGTGTATTCTGCGAGATAATGCAGGATCGATCAAACATAGACAGAAACTTTTTGCAGTCTATCTGTTTTACGGATGAATGCACGTTCACACTTAACAACGAGCCCAACACTCAGAACACGCGATACTGGACCCAAGAAAATCCGCGGATATGCCTTAGAACTAGAACCCAGTTCCCGCAAAAAATCAATATTTGGGCTGGTATTTTTAAAAATAATATTATTGGGCCGTTTGAAATATGTGGAAATTTAAATTCGAATTCTTATTTAGACCTTTTAATCAACCAGGTTGGCCCTGCGTTAGAAGAAGTTGCACGTGACAATCAGGAGATATGGTATCAGCATGATGGATGTCCAGCCCATTATGGTTTAAATGTAAGGGAATATTTAAATGCTAATTTTCCCAATTGCTGGATTGGTCGCGGTGGCACTATCAACTGGCCACCAAGATCTCCTGATTTAGCACCATGTGATTTCTTTTTGTGGGGTCACAGGAAACTTTTTGAGTACTTGCTCTAAAATTTCCCGTTGACCGCTGGTTACGGTAAAACCAAAAATATATCACGAACTGTGTGTAATCTGACACCACTTTAATTCAATTCATCGTTGCTTCTTCTGTTCCGTTTGCCTTTAATTTTAATATGTTTGAAATAATATTTGTTGAAATTGGACTATTGAAATACCGTTTGAATCATCTGCCGCTACACTTGCTGTATTTTCGAACTTTTTCACAAATTTGGAAATTGTTGATACAGACGGAACTGGTCGATTGTTAAATGTAACCGAAAATAAGTCACGAACTCTGTGTAAACTGACGCCACTGTAAATATTTTGATAATAAATAATACCCTCTCTCCATTGGAATAACTCATATTATTGTTCATAGTAATAACAATGCGTGAATTGATATTTGGACGTGGATGGAACTGCGGGTTAAGGAGATTGAATGATTCGGGAAATTGGCGTCGGCTACGAGGCCATCTGCCATAATCATTGAATTGTAATATATCAGAAATTAAATGAATAACTGAATAATGAAAGACAAATGCAATGTCCATGGTCCCGAGCGAATATTCCGCGACCCCGAAATCGTTCGCCCGGGCTGGGATTCGAACCCTCGCGGCACGCGGTGCAACCGGCATAAGCGCTCGCTTGTACCCACTACACCAACGGGCCGCCCGAATTAATGTTTGACTAGTAAAATTATTCTCACCATAACATGACATTTGTCAAAGTCATGGCAAGGGTTTTTATTAAATGGTAAATTGTTAAACTTATTTTTATTATTTCTGAGGTGTATGCTGGTACAAACGTAAATTAAATGGATGATACATTTACAGTTTTTAATTCTCTAAAAAATATTCCTTTACGATTTTTCTCTAAAATGAATAGGGGAGCAAATAATTACACATATTTAATTTTACATGTTAAATCCCTATGTTCGCCCCTTATCCCAAACACTCGGTATATACCGGGTGACCCAGGGATCTGTAAAAGCCCCATAACTTATTTGCTGTTTGAGATATCGACTTCCAGTTTTCTTGAGCTTGTACCGACACTTTTTCTACATATTTTAAAAATATGTATGTTTTTGTACAGGGTGTCCCAATATACATAACAGAACAAAGTTATGTTTTTTTAAATGGAACACCCTATATTTTATACTTTATTTTCAACCCTCTTGAGAAGCTGATACAAACAGTATAAGATAGTATGGGTCTATTATGGACGATTGGTTAGTTATGGGCAAATTTGTGGCAAAAACAAGGGCACATTGAAAAAGTTGCAGAAGCGCTCCTAGCACTGCTAGCATCTTTTTTTATACATTAAAGAATTTTTCACATCATGAGGAATAATACAAATCGGCTTTGGTTCTTTTTTGTTCATACTGTTATACAGGGTGTCAACGTACGCAAAACAATGGATAACTTTTTTTTTTCAAATGGAACACCCTATATATCTTGCCACCAATGCATGGAATTTTTAATAAGCTTTCCAATGATGTACAATTTGTATATTGAAATATTAAGGATTCTTGAGATTTATCCATAAAAACATTTTTCTCCTGCTCATTTTTGTATTTTCAGCTAAAACTATGCATTTTCTGAAAAAATAATAGGAGACCAAAGTTGTAGAGCGGAAAATTTTAGATCGGTATGGGGATCTTTCGACTTTTCCAATAATGCGTGCATTGCCCGCATTGTGCGCAAAATCGAGACCGTATATGCATTTTAGCGTTTTTCTCAATTTTTTTGTTAATTAATTGCACTATACTTTATTTTCCACGTCCTCTAGCAGAAAAACAGGTAATTATAGAATTATTCAAATGACCTACATCGATTGAAAATAATCCGCTCTACAACTCTTAAAGGAAGAAATTTTTGCCCAAAATGCATAGTTTTCGCTAAAAATGCAAAAAAACATTGAAAAACGCAAAAATTGATATATACATTTTTAATTTGCATTTTCAGGGAAAACTATGCATTTTTGGCAAAAATTGCTTCTATTAAGAGTTGTAGAGCGGAACATTTTCAATCGATATGGGCCATTTTAATTTCCCTATAGTTTCCCGTTTTTCCGCTAGAGGGTGCGGAAAATAAAGTATAGTGCAATTTATTAATAAAAAATTTGAAAAGAAAACGCTAAAATGCATATACGGTCACGATTTTGCGCGCTCTGGCGGGCAATGCGCGCATTATCCTAAAAGTTGAAAGACCTATATCGATCGGAAATTTTTCGCTCTACAACTTTGGTTTCTTATAATTTTTCCTGAAAATGCATAGTTTTGGCTGAAAGTTCAAAAATCAGCAGAAGGTGGCAAAATAAATATGTTTTTATTGATAAATCTCAAGAATCCTTAATATTTTGTTATACAAACTGTATATCATTGGAAAGCTTATTAAAAATGCCATAGATTGGTGGCAACTTATATAGGGTGTTCCATTTGAAAAAAAATGTTATCCATTGTTTTGCGTATGTTGACACCCTGTATAGCACTATGAATAAAAGAGAACCAAAGCCAATGGGTATTATTTTTGATGATGTGGGAAATTTTCTAGTGTATAAATAATGATGCTATCTTTGCTAGGAACACTTCTGCAATGTTTTCGATGCGTACATGTTTTTGCCACAAATTTGCCCATAACTAACCAACCGTCCATAATAGACCCATACTATCTTATACTATTTTTATCAGCTTCTCATGAGGGTTGAAAATAAAGTATAAAATATAGGGTGTTTCATTTAAAAAACATAACTTTGTTCTGTAATGTATACTGGGACACCCTGTACAAAAACATATATATTTTTAGAATATGTAGAATAAGTGTGGGTACCAGTTCAAGAAAACTAGAAGTCGATACCTCAAATACCAAATAAGTTATGGGGCTTTTACACCCGGTATATATATATATATATATATATATACCGGGTGACCCAGGGATCTGTAAAAGCCCCATAACTTATTTGCTATTTGAGATATCAACTTCTAGTTTTCCTGAATTGGTACCGACACTTATTCTACATATTTTAAAAATGTGTATGTTTTTGTACAGGGTGTCCCAATATACATAACAGACCAAAGTTATGTTTTTTTAAATAGAACACCCTATATTTTATACTTTATTTTCAACCCTCTTGAGAAGCTGATAAAATAGTATAAGATAGTATGGGTCTATTATGAACGGTTGGTTAGTTATGGGCAAATTTGTGGCAAAAACAAGGACACATTGAAAAAGTTGCAGAAGCGCTCCTAGCAATGCTAGCATCGTTTTTTATACACTAAAGAATTTTCCACATCATGAAGAATAATACAAATCAGCTTTGGTTCTTTTTTGTTCATACTGCTATACAGGGTGTCAACATACGCAAAATAATGGATAACTATTTTTTTTCAAATGGAACACCCTATATATCTTGCCACCAATGCATGGAATTTTTAATAAGTTTTCCAATGATGTACAATTTGTATAATGAAATATTAACAAATATTTTGCGCCAATCACCATTAGTACATATGAGCACCAATGGAAATAAGTTATATAATGATATTTTTATTGGTGATCATTGTTAACCAATTTCAAGGTAGTTTCACCCTATTTTCCAAATTTAGTTATGTTTCTTATATTATATAAGTATATTTAAAAGCTTTATTTTTTTTGTTAGTTATTAATTTTATTAGCTATGTTTTTCTTTTTTTTTTTTTGCTGCACACTTTGTATATCCCAGTATTGGTCTTCCGTTTGGGCAATAAATGAATATTATTATTATTATTATTATTATTATTATTAAGGATTCTTAAGATTTATCCATAAAAACATTTTTCTTTTGTCACCTCCTGCTCATTTTTGGATTTTCAGCCAAATCTATGCATTTTCTGAAAAAATAATAAGAAACCAAAGATGTAGAGCGGAAAATTTTCGATCGATATAGGTGTTTATATTTTTCCAATAATGCGTGCATTGCCCGCCAGAGTGCGCAAAATTGTGACCGTATATGCATTTTAGCGTTTTTCTCAAATTTTTTGTTAATTAATTGCACTATACTTTATTTTCCACGTCCTCCAGCAGAAAAACGGGTAATTATAGAATTATTTAAATGACCTACATCGATTGAAAATATTCCGCTCTACAACTCTTAAAAGAAGCAATTTTTACCCAAAATGCATAGTTTTCGCTAAAAATGCAAAAAACCATTGAAAAACGCAAAAATTGATATATACATTTTCAATTTGCATTTTTAGGGAAAACTATGCATTTTTGGCAAAAATTGCTTCTATTAAGAGTTGTAGAGCGGAACATTTTCAATCGATATGGGCCATTTGAATTTCCCTATAATTTCCCGTTTTTTCGCTAGAGGGTCCGGAAAATAAAGTATAGTGCAATTTATTAATAAAAAATTTGAAAAGAAAACGCTAAAATACATATACGGTCACGATTTTGCGCACTCTGGCGAGCAATGCACACATTATCTTAAAAGTTGAAATACCTATATCGATCGGAAATTTTTTGCTCTACAACTTTGGTCTCTTATAATTTTTCCTAAAAATGCATAGTTTTGGCTGAAAATCCAGAAATCAGCAGAAGGTGACAAAACAAATATGTTTTTATTGATAAATCTCAAGAATCCTTAATATTTTGTTATACAAACTGTATATCATTGGAAAGCTTATTAAAAATACCATATATTGGTGGCAACTTATATAGGGTGTTCCATTTGAAAAAAAATAGTTTTCTATTGTTTTGCGTATGTTGACACCCTGTATAGCACTATGAATAAAAGAGAACCAAAGTCGATGTGTATTAGTCTTTATGATGTGGGAAATTTTTTAGTGTATAAATAATGATGCTATCTTTGCTAGGAACGCTTCTGCAATGTTTTCAATGTGTACATGTTTTTGCCACAAATTCACCCATAACTAACCAACCGTCCATAATAGACCCATACTATCTTATACTATTTTTATCAGCTTCTCAAGAGGGTTGAAAATAAAGTATAAAATATAGGGTGTTCCATTTAAAAAAACATAACTTTGTTCTGTTATGTATATTGCGACACCCTGTACAAAAACATACATATTTTTAAATTATGTAGAATAAGTGTGGGTACCAGTTCAAGAAAACTAAAAGTCGATATCTCAAATAGCAAATAAGTTATGGGGCTTTTACAGATCGCAGGGTCACCCGGTATATACCGGGTGTCTACTCTCAAAGTCGAACATAGGAAATTAACATGTGTATTCAATTTTGAGGCTTTTGACAATTATTTATAAGCTAAAAATATATAAATATTAATTAAGTAATAAGGGCTTCATATGATTTTTATTAAAAACAGCAGTAAGGAAAAACAAATTAAAGTAAATATTCAAATAACCCCCCATTTTGAGCTAAGCAATATCCTAGTCTGTTGTAAAAACTATTTCGTACATTAGCTAACTGCCTTAGTTAGTAATTAACGCACATTCAGTAACTATTGCTTCTCTCAGAGAATTAATATCTGGGTGGTATCTTTTGTAAATTTTGCTTTTAAGGTGTCCCCACAAGAAGAAGTCGCAAGGTGATAAATCTGGAGATCTGGCTGGCCAATTTATAGTACCACCTCTACCAATCCAATGATTTGGAAATGAATTATTTAAAATTGGGTAAAGTAAAACGCTTGTTTTGTTCCATAATTTTATTTTCAGTTGCCTGACACGTGTTTCGATCGGTTAGGATCATTTTCAAAGTTAAACTAATTTAATGTAATGAAATGTTACAATATATATATATACAGGTAAGGCATGTTAATGGCGGGGTGAAATTACGGCGCTAATGATGTTGTCCGTGGTGATGATCTCGTGCTGGTTATTTAATAAGTAATCTCCGTTGGTAATTGACCTTTTAATCTCTAATCCCTCTAATAGAGTCAGCTTACGGCTTTTCCGGCAAATATGTATCGGTTTTATCTCTCCCATGTGGTGTCCTGTGTCTATGCAATGGTCCGCTAATCCTGTGTTTGTTGATCCGTTGATTATTGCTTTTTTGTGTTCATGCTGCCTTATTTCAAAATTTCTTCCCGTTTGTCCTATGTATTTGCCCTCACAATTTTCACAGTTGATTCTGTACACCCCTGACTTTTTAAGAATATCTTTTGTTTCTATTTTGTTATTAATTATTTTGTGGCCTAAATTTGTTCTGTTGACTTCTATTGCGTTTACGTTATGTGATTTTAGCTGTTTTCTAATTTTGTTACTGGTATTGTTTACAAATGGTATTGCTGCAAATATGTTTTTATCTTTTTCGACGACTGGACTGTACAGTAGATGTTTTTTTAATATCCTCTTCTTCCTTTTAATAATTTTGAATACTGTGTTCTTATTATATCCGTTGTTGTTGGCAATCTGTATTATTGTGTGTAGTTCTTTTTTGTAGTCATTCTCATTCATTGGTATTGATAAGAGGCGGTGAATATAGGAATTTAGTGCTGCTCGTTTGATTTGTTCAGACTGGAATGAGTCGTTAGGTATAATAGTGTCTGTTGTGGTAGGTTTCCTATATATTGCATATTGGAGTTTATTGTTGTTGGTGGTTATCGTGAGGTCTAGGAAGTTGATCTTGCCATTTTCTTCTTTCTCCATTGTGAACTGTATATGTTTGTTGATGTTATTCATTGATTTTAGGAATGTGTCTAGTTGTCGATGCAAACAACAAAACAAGCGTTTTACTTTACCCAATTTGAAAATATGGTTCCATCAAGAAAGTAGCACAACAAGTATTCAGTGAATTATTTAAAAATAATTTAACATCTAAACCAAAATGCGCAGGGCAGCCGTCTTGTTGGAACCAAATCTCCTGATTTTCTCTTGCAACTTCTTCCATTGCAGGTCCTACCTTTGTGACTAAAAGATCTAAATAAGTTTCCTTTAATTTCAAATGGACCGATAATATTATGATTAAAAATCCCAGCCCAGATATTAAGTTTTTGGGGATACTGAGTTCTGGTTGTTATTTAACCTAGGGTTTTCCTGAGCCCAATGCCGTGTGTTTTGAACATTGGGTTCATTATTAAGAGTAAAAGTACACTCGTCTGTGAAGCATATCGACGATAAAAAGTATCCATCATTGTTAGCGCGCTCTTGCATTTCATAACAAAATGTGCTCCTGCTTTCTTCGTCAACATAAAAAATCTCTTGATGACATGGCGGTTTATAGGGATGATATTTACTTTCAAGAGAAATTTGTCTCAGGCTGTATGTTGGGTCTGCATTTATCATCGACAAAACATGCTTTTCTGTGCGCTCAACTGTTTGCCGATTTCCTGTGATATGACTGTAATTTTAGAACTCTTCAATAATAATAATAATAGTAATAATCAAAATAATAATAATACTCACCACCCCTACTTTCTGATTCTAGGGAAATATTTGCGAGTCTTTCAAATTTTTGTACATATTTTTGTATAGTACTTGCAGATGGTATAGGTCTTGTATTAAACTTAACGGCAAACAAATCTTGAACTCCACGAAAACTATCACCACTATAATAGGTTTTTACCATAAAAACTCTTTCTTCGTTAGTATAATTATTCATTTTTTCGTAAATAAACCTTGACATAATAGTAAATGTCAAAATGCGATAGCATTTTAAAAGCAAAGCAACTCATATTTTAAAAACTATCAAATTTTAAATTAGTATTTTACGGTAAAAAATTAATTTTTTAAATCTTGTTATTAGTGTCGTTGGATGCGCAATAATTTTCACTTGATACCATTAGCTTTTCTGTAAAATAAGATGGCGAGCAGGAATCTGCAAAAACGTGTAATACCATGTTAAAACCCTATGTTCGCGTTTGAGAACGAACACACGGTATATATATATATATACAGAGTGACCCATTTGAAAGCGGGCCACCCTCATATTTTTTATTTATGCAACGATTTTGACGAAATTTTTTTTTTAATGTGAAGTGGGGAAAGGTGTATTTTGGAGCCAAGCGGCGTCCAGTTTTTTTTTAAACCAAAGCCTACAAGATAACATTCAGAGCTATACAATCCATAATCCATATTGGCAATTTTTTTTATTAAAAATCCGCGAACGCCACTGGAATTGGCGTCCTCTGAAATAGATCTGTACCAAGTTTCATGAAAAAATATTCAACATTAACGATTCTATGACTAAATTACTGACAAGCTGTTGGCCTTCCAGTCCACGAGAAATCTGTCCGGTTGTAGTTGGTCTTGATTCATACGCCAACTAATTAATACTAAGTATATTTGTCAAACTCCGATCTGTATCAATCAATTAGTGAAATAAAACGTTGTTGATTAAACAAATTGTATCGATTGTTCTACAAGCAGTAGGACTGTCAGTTGACGAAACAAACATCAATTCCACAACACATGTGCCAAGGTAAAGTAGTGTCCTAGCAAAACTAACAGCCCATGGCCAAAGTCAGACAAACCCTTTGGTACAGTCCACATAGATTTTTGTGATATATATAATATTCAATAAATTTAATAAAACGAAATATAGCCTGAAAACTTGAATATTCAACCTGTTCATAACTCTGCAAAGCAAAATTAAGTCTTTTACTAAGACTATAAACAAATAACTTATTGAAACAACAACTTTCCTGGCTAATGCCAAGCCGGATATTAAATGATACAATCGAAATTTGCATGTTATTACTAGTACTACTAGCGAAATAACATTGGTTTAAGATCGTTTATTTCTACCCACAGGACTAACTTGAAAATTAAATTAAATTGAATTTGAAAACTTTAAACCATAAAACTGAACTCTATAATATGTAAAAAATTAAGTAAATAGCCATCTGCAGACACGTTTTGAGATTTATCTCTCTTTATTTATTTTACGCATATACAAAATGGGTGGAAGTTTACATAACCTCAACCATGATATCCGAAATAACCATCAGTAAATTACGAGAGTTTTTTCGTATTCCAAATACTGTAATATCCGATAATGCCACTATTTTTAAGTCAGAAGTAATTGCTAAATTCTTCAGCAATAATGGAATAAAGCACATGACGATAGCACCATATTCGCCACAAAGCGATGGTCAAGCGGAGGACTCCGTTTGTACCGCAAAAACTGCTTTATACATGGCATTGAAGGATCCACATTAACATTCCCGTTGAAACGTTATTAGCCAGATTTTTGATCATGTATAGAAACACACCACATTGTTTAACAAAATATGCACCTGCACACCTGCAGGAGAATTAAAAATAGACTAGATCTACTCACAGATAAAAATGGTTCAGTCACCAATCAAAATTTAAGCAGCATGAAAATTAGAAATTTTAATAAAGGCGAAAGAGTGGTAGTACGGGATTATCGTAACATCAATAAGGTACAGTGGATAGAGGGAGAGAGTAACGTATTCTCAAGTAGAATCCAATTATCTTTCAGATTATAATAATTATTTCTGATATTATAATCGCCGAATACAAGAAAACTATTGAGATTAGGAACAGAGAACCCTTATACAATCTGAAAGATAATTGGATTCTACTTAAGAATACGTTACTAAATACAGGGTGTGCCATTTGAAAAAACGAAGTTATTCAACTTTATAAGTTGGGTTTTTCTACCGCATTTTTTTTATCACCCTGTATAATTTTTTGCATGAAATCATGGTTGGATCTATAGTTCGAACCTTCAACCAAATAATAGAAATGATTTTAATCGTTCAACGTCAATCACTGGGGCAAAAATAAAATTTCACCCAGACCTTGCATTTCAACAAATCTTCAAATATTTCGAAAACGGCAAACAATAGGTATAGGGAGTATTGAAGTAACTCACCTTTATTTGCTCCATATAATTCAAAAATAACAAAAAATATAGGGTGTTCCATTTAAAAAAACATAAGTTTGGTCTGTAACTTTGTTATGAGACACCCTGTATAAATTTAAATATTTTTAGGGCGTGCAGCTCACTATTATACACAACTTTTGTATAAAACATTTTTCGAAATTTTGAAAAATAAGCACGTGATTGACCGTTCCCAGTGCTCTGAAACACCCTGTATATATATATATATATATATATATATATATATATATATATATAGATGCTGGAGGGAAGTAACGGTCGTACTTGTTGGGAATAGTAACAAATTTTTTCGAAGAAAAGTCCTCGTATCAGGGAATCCGACCAAAAAGGGTGTTAATAAGTCATCTATTTATCATATACCGAGCTTTCGCAAATCTTTATTTGCTTCATCAGGGTGACGCTACAATTAATAAAAGTATAATTAGCGTGAAAGAAAAAAGTGAAAGGTTATGTGAGCACATGTGCTGAAGGCTGAAGAGTTGATTACTTACATGTAAGATTAAAAATAAACTACCGCACTTAAGGAACTAAGCGTGGCCATGAATATATATATATATATTAAAAACAGCAAAGGACCGAGAATGGACCCCTGCGGGATACCATGTTTGATTGGAGTAGATGAGTACCTATTGCCAATCCGTACCATTTGATGCCTATCACAGAGATAGGAGTTTATTAGTCTACAACTAGATGGAGAAAAGTTGTAACAGTAAAGCTTTCGTAAGAGAATCTCATGTGAAACACAGTCAAACGCCTTACTGAGGTCTAGAAACGTACCAATGGAATCCAGTAAAACTAGTAACTGCGTCACTAGTTGATCTTCCCTTACGAAAACCATACTGCAAATTAGAGAGCAAATTATTTTCTTCTATGAACTGACTAATTTGGTTGGATAATATTTTTTCAATAATTTTAGAAATAATAGGCAGAAGCGATATTGGCCGATAGTTACTCATATTACTAGCATCGTCATTTTTAAGAATTGGAATAACACATGCCCGCTTCAGGGCATTTCGAAAAATTCCAGATTGAATGCAAGCATTGATCAAATTAGTGAGAGGCTCAATTACTGTATCCACGATAGATTTAAGTATATCGGCATTGAGTTCATAAATATCTCTACCATTAGTGTGCTTAATATTTTTTATAATGTCCCTTATTTCCGCAGAACTTACCTCCCTAAATTTGAAGTAGGGTGTATTTGCGAAGGTTTTGGATTTTAACATAAGATAAATAGGATCAATACTAGACTCAGGGAGATTGTTAATTAGCGATTCAGCGATTTTGCTGAAGAATTCGTTGAATTCATTAGGGTCAATGTTACATTTAGAACTAGCTTTGGTATTGTTATGGCTAGAATTAATTAAAGTCCACATAGCTTTAGGTGTAAAATTTGCTTTTTTTTAAGAAATTAAAGTTCGCATTAATTTTAGCTTGTTTTAGAGCAAAGTGATAATGTTTTCGATAATTTAAAAAGTTATTTTTAGCTTCTGGATGACTATTATCTCGAATTAAAAACAAAGTTTCCCTCATTTGCCTCAGATCACTATTAAACCAATTAATATTTACCCGGTCCTTTTTATGTATAATTTGCTTTTGCGGAAAGGATTCATTAATATAATATTGCAGCGTGTGCAGAAAATATTCAAATGCAGTTTCAATATTAATATTTACATTTCCGAGTTGGTTCCATTCTGTTTTAGCTAGATGGTTATGAGGTAATATCTTACCTGCTTTGGTTATTGGTCTTATTTTACCTTTCACTAATTTTGTATCACACTGTTCAATATTTAATTTTACATGGATACCAACATGATCCGACAATCCCGGATCAAGTGGGTAGGTTTTAATCCTGCCTTGATCTGCATTTGAAAAAACATTGTCTATGCAATTACCAGATCTAGTTTGAAACTCAACCAGTTTTGCCAGTCCATATGAAGCCAAGAGGTCACAAACTTGTATAGCTCTAAAATGATTAGTGTTAAAATATACATTAAAATCACCACCAATTAGTATAACCTTATTGTAATCAATTTTATCAAGAATAAATAAAAAATCATTCAAATTACCAGAGGGCGAACGATATAAAGTTATAACAATAGCATTAAACGATTGTAAGTACGTCGCGGCTATTTCACAGTGTTTTTCTGTCGAAAGTTGGTTTAATTCGATTAAATTGGTAGTTGTTAGATTTTGTTTAACTAAATTCACTACATCACCATGAACAAAGTTAGCACGTGTGAAATATAAAACAGCATTGAAATCTCTTATAGATAGAGATTCAATTTCTGATTGTTTTAGCCAATGTTCACCAAAGCATAGCATATTAAAAATATTATTTTCTATTAAGAATCCTTATATTTCATTACTCTTATTTCTAATATATTGAGTATTGAGAAAAAATAACTGTAACATTTGAATACCAGGCGTTCATGAGTTGTCAAGTATTTTTAATTCCGAGTTGGGCTCTTCTAAAAATATATCTGGCCACCGTAATGCCTTCAGGCCAGTTATTAGGATCCGTAAGTGAAGTATGACATTGAAAATCAGCACCTATGCGAAACGCAGGGAGGTCTGATTTTGTTTTTATTAATTCACATGAGAAGTTTTTATTTTTTAGAATTAACTCCACATGCTCACGTATTATTTCAGAAGTTACTCGAGCTCCAACCTTTTTTATGAAAAGCCAGGTTTTTTTAGGCTCGGCTACTAATTTAGATTTTAATTTACCACTACCTGTGGCCACAAATAGATTTTTATCAAGTTTGTTACGTTTTTTAGTTTTTACCTGAGTAAAACCATCATCGGTGTTATTAGAAACAATGTTATTTTGAGTAATGTTTTGTTTTACGGCTCCGTTGGACTTCTTGTGAGAGATCGTGATAGCAAGATTGATTACATTAAACAGCTGTTTGGAACCACGGGTGTTGATGCGTTCGGTGGATGAGGCGCACGCCGGTGAGGTCGGTTTGTGTGCGGTTGCCTCTTCTGGAACGGGAATTTTCACAGCCGGAGTTTTTGGCGGGAGACTGTTAACCTCTAAGCGAAGAGATTCATTTTCCTTCTCTAAACGAAGAATCTTGTCATGCTGTAGAGATATTACTAACTTTAACTCTGCCAGGCGCTCCTTCATTCCTAGGTACGCCTCTTTTTGGAAGTCGATTTCTTCAATGACAAAAGGAGTTGGCGTGATACTGCCGCTCTCGGATAGCATGGAACCACAACACGATTTCACTCTTTTCATACACCCAGTGTGATAATAAGTATTACAAGTAGCACATTAAAAGCAGAATTTGGTGATATGCCCACATGCACAAAATTTCTTATTAATTTCACTTATTTTGGTGTTATTGTTTACATTCGATTTGTCAAGACCGTCGCGTGAGTCGGCCATGTTTAACACTAAATAAAATCGATATTAACAATCTCTCCAAATTTAAATAAAACATTCATCCATAATAATAGTTTATTGATGCCAGAACTAAAATAGTTTAACATGTCAGGAGTAATAGCTTTACTAGGTAGTGAAACAACATTTGAAAATAACTACAGTGTAAAATGATATTAAAATTTAGACATATTAAAATTCGTTAAACAAATACAATAAAATAATATAAAATAATAAATATATAGTAGAATTAATAAATAGAAAATACACATGGATAAACACCGATATGGGACAAGTATACATATTGATAGTATAAAAAATAACATAGATGTTTAAAACATTATAATGAAATTTAATCAAAAATTGAATTTGTAATAATCCTCAAATTATAAAATGCTTGACTTTGTAATAGCCGTTTTACTGTTGTTTTAAAGGTTTTTAGTGGCAGATCCCTTGATGCCATAGTAGTTGCCATGGTAGTTTGTGCCAGTTCTAGAACGATTTAACCGTAGCACAATGGGACATATTTCTTCTTTAATCCGTGTGTTATGAGAATGATTGGATTGATGATACAGATATTTATTAACGTTTTTCCTAACATAAATAAGGCACTCATAAATAAAAATACAAAAGAGTGTCAGTATTCTAAGTTCTTTAAATGCATCTCGGCAATCATCACGATACCCCAGACCAGAAATAATTCGTATTGCTTTGCGCTGCGATCCAAACAACTTATGAGTAGAAGATGAGTGACCCCACGCCATAATTTCATATGTCAATGGATAAGGGAAAAATAAGCTGTTCGCATTATCTGTTGAGAGATTGCTCAAACTTCTTAATAGAAATGTAGATTTATTTATTTTCTTTGATAGTTCATCACCGTTGTAGTCCCACAACATAAGATGGTCGATATGCAGACCAAGGATTTTTTAGTGGTTTCTACTTTATTTTTTAAAGTAAATTACAATTTACGTGTTTTATTGAAATTTAGGCTTAATTCATTGCTGTTAAACCAATAAGTGGCTTTCTGTTCGGCTGTTTCATCCAATAATTTGGAATCATTAAGTGTTTTCGCTGATGATATTAAATTTGTATCATCAGCAAAAAGCACAACATTGACATCATCCGAGTATTTCACAAAATCATTGCTGTAAATTAAGTACAAGAGGGGTCCCAGAGTTGACCCTTGTGGAACACCATGCTGATTTGGTAACTGGTCTGATACGGAGCCATTGTAGAAAATCACCTGTTGTCTATTTAAAATATATGATGACAGAAGTCTGCATGCAGAGGGTTCAAAATTGTATAAATAAAGTTTCCTTAAGAGTATATGGTGAGAAACACAATCAAAGACCTTGCTCAAGTCAAGAAACGTGGCCATGGCAAAATTACCTTCCTCGAAGCAGGTTAAATATAACTATGGCAATGGACAAATAGGAATGAAACACCAATCGGCCATTTTATATTACAATTGATTTTTATTCTTCCTAATAATAATACTTGTTGATTGCTTAAATATATAACTTACCAATTTCAAAATTGTAAGTTCGTCTCTTCTTCTCTTCTCGACTTCTCTGTGCAATATTTGAAATTGCTTCGATCACCTTCGGGGCCTGTTTGGGTGTTGCCTTCAGAGTTAACTTCGATTATGGCTCCCGCGTCGATTTTAACTGGTCTATAAGAAGACACAGAAATTATGACTGCATTAAAACTCACAAATATTAAGGATAACCGATTATTAAAACTACTTCAGTGTGTTTATAATGTATATACTGTGTGTTCGATAAAAAACGCCCAATGCCATAGCTCTGTTATTTATTTACCGATTTAAATGAACTAAAAAATAAAATCAATGGCTGTTAAATACTATAAAATGATAATTATATAAATAAAATAGAAACAACCTTACTTATTGCAGAGAGTATTAAATAAATTCAAAAAAACGAAATATAGCCTGAATATATAAATATTCAACCTGTTCGTAACTCTGCAAGCAAAATTAAGTCTTACTAAGACTATAAACAAATAACTTATTGAAACAACTACTTCCCTGGCTGATGCCACGCCGGATATTGAATGATACAAAAGAAATTTGCATGTTATTACTAGTACTACTAGTGAAATAACATTGGTTTAAGATCCCTTATTTCTACCCACAGGACTAACTTGAAAAATGAAACTAAATTGAATTTGAAAACTTTAAATTATAAAACTGAACCCAAAAGTATGTAAAAATTAAGTAAATAGCCATCTGCAGACGCGTTTCGAGATTTATCTCTCATCAGTGCAGCTTCGCATTTAAATTGAATGTTAAAGAATAAAGAAAGAAACGCGTCTGCAGATGGCTATTTACTTAATTTTTACATACTTTTGGGTTCAGTTTTATAATTTAAAGTTTTCAAATTCAATTTAGTTTCATTTTTCAAGTTAGTCCTGTGGGTAGAAATAAGGGATCTTAAACCAATGTTATTTCACTAGTAGTACTAGTAATAACATGCAAATTTCTTTTGTATCATTCAATATCCGGCGTGGCATCAGCCAGGGAAGTAGTTGTTTCAATAAGTTATTTGTTTATAGTCTTAGTAAGACTTAATTTTGCTTGCAGAGTTACGAACAGGTTGAATATTTATATATTCAGGCTATATTTCGTTTTTTTGAATTTGATAATTATATATTTCGTCAAAATCAACTTCTTTGCCAAATGATAGTCAACTTAAAATTTTTAAATGGCGGCATATACTTTTATAATTTTATAATATTAGACAATATTAAATTATGTTTATAGCATTTTTTTCTAGGACACACGGTAATGTCTGAAAAATGTACACTTCCTTTTGTTTTTTTTTTTAGAAATATCTCAAAAATTATTTGTTTTATAAGCAAAACATAAAAATAAAATACATATGTTTAGAATTAAATTTCTTATAAATGACCATTTTCTTTGTAAGAGATGCAGTAGTGTCCGTACGCTCTTGGTGTTTTTTTTTTGTTTTTGGAAAATGTTTTAAATTTCATTACTTTTATGAGAAAAATATAAGAATACAAATGTGTTTAGAACTAATTTTCATACAAATGATTTCTATATCATTTTTGCTGGGGCACACGGTTATGTGTACACACTAAGTGTTTCTTCTTTTTTTTTCTTCAAAAATATCACTTTTATGAGAAAAGATAAGAATACAAATACCGTTAGAATTAAATTTCCCATAAATTTAATTCTTCTCATTTCTTCCGCAAATAATATTTGAATAATTCGAATACTCGAATATTCGAATAATTCAAATACTCAAATATTTGAATAATTCGAATATTCGAATACTCGAATAATTCGAATACTCGAATATTCGAATAATTCTTTTGTGGATTTATTCGTATTCGAATATTCGAATTATTCGTACTATTCTTATTCGATTCCGAGCCCTAGTATAAACGTGATGAAATGCGATGGAAACAAATAACGATTAACTTATCCGATTTATACACTTGATCATTAAGATTTTGAAATAGTTTGGAAAATCTAAATAAAAGCAATAAATGATTGAATATTATTCCACATAACAGACCTGATTTGCGGTCATCGTCCAGTTTTGAAGTCTTCACATCTGGGGATTTGCACGCATCGCCTATCGAAAACAAAAAAATATCACATAATTATTGTCTTTATTATATAGGAAATTTTTAGCTATTATTACAACTAGGGAAATATGAATAGTATATTTCCCGAGGTTGGCTAGTTACATCCCGAGGGCAAAGCCCGAGGGATGTATAGACAACCAAGGGAAATGTATTCATATTTCCCGTGTTGTAATCAATAGTTTTTTTCTGATTGAAGAATATTAACAATTGTTCTGTAAATGGGAAATATTGGATTGTAAATTTTTGAATTTATCGGATTGGTAACGTTGCTAAGGGCCTTGTTTGTAAATATCATGATTGACTTGTTTTGGTATTTGCGTTGTTTCATAAATTGGTGAAATGTCAAACTATGTGTTAACGCAAGCGACGAAAGACCGTGAATGTTTGGTTCCCGTAAAATCCGAAGCAGTAATATCCATAAAGGATACCTTCCTAAGAAATCGGAGGTGTTGTCCCGAGAGCAATTAAAACAATTCTTGCGAGAAGCTCCTAATGACAATTGTTTGATGTCTATATTTCCCTAGGGAAATATGAGCACTTCATATTTCCCTAGGGAAATATAAGTGTGTTATGACATATCGTAACTAAGGCAATATCACTCAATATTGTTTCAATCAGAAAAAAACTCAATATTGTTTCAATCAGAAAAAAAGAATATTTTTACGTTTCTTAGGAATATTAAATAATAATAACTAATAAATGGAAGCTTAATGTTAGACCGTTTGTTCGCGCAGTTAACTCGATTCATTCTATTTCATTCAATCTCTGTAATTATTTAAATAAATGTAAAATGTGCGCCCAATTATCATTTAATAAAAACATACATTCACAATGAATGCTATCAGTTTAACAATCAGATGGATGATCATATACTGTAAAAATAATTGAAACATTAAATAATTTCGTGGTCTTAAATTTAATTTATACAGCGGATACAATGAACTTGTCTGAAAGGAAAATTATGAAAATGGATATTTAAAAACAATATATTTAAATAATAAGGTGAATTTGTTCATAATTAATTTGTTATAGTGCATAGAAGTTGTCGATTGAAAAAAAATAGTATTTATTTTTTAGTAGTATATTTACTATTATCGTCATGGATATAAGGCATGAAAACGTACTCATAACTCCCTCAGGACATATGAGTTATATCTCCCGAGGGAGTTATGAGGTCTGCTCGTGGTGGTTGAAGATAGACAATCTTGCGTCTGCTCACGACCAACTTTATAGCGAGGCAGGAATTAAACTTTTCTCCCAAGTTTGTTCACTATTTTATTCATAACCGTACGTTTGATGTCAAAGCATTAACGTCAAATCAAATCAAATTAAATAAACGTCAGTTCATGAAATGCAGGTGCTTTGATTTAGAACAAACTCAGCAACCATGCAAATACATATTGCAGATCGATATACTGAATATTTTTACGAATTACTAATATTTAACTAAAAAATAAAATATTGTATGCACCACGGGAGATATTCATGTTCTTTACCCTCGGTTGACTTGTAAACCTCGGGCCAGAGGCCCTCGGTTTGTAACCCTGTCAACCTCGGGAGAAAAACATTCCATATCTCCCTTAATGCATAAATATCTAATATACCTCGGGAGAGAATGCAATTTTTCCCACGGTGCGTTGTATCCCTCAGGATTTCGCCCTCGGGATACAAACTTGCACATCAGGAAAAATTACGTATTTCTCTCCCTTGATACATAATCTGCTATTCTCGCCCGACGTTTCATTATATATTGTAACAGTCACGACTAACAAAGTTCTTTTTCTAGGTTAGGTTTTAAAAACGAACATTTTACTTTTAAAATACAGCGTTTGTGAAAAAATTAAAATAATAAAAGACAAACAAATAAACACTTACTATTTATATTCTACTTATTGTTGTCTATACTTGCTGTTGTCTATATTTGTTCTTTTTTGCAAATTGCTTCAAATTCGGAAACCTCCTCCAGCCCATAATGTTTGATGGCCGTAAATCCTAAAACACACAAAATACCACGTGGGAGAAAGCACGGATTTACACGGATGAACAGGGAACAAATCGTTAAGAAACGCTTGACGCTACCCTCTGTGACGCTACCAGATCAGTCATAGATAAAGTAAAATAGATCGGCGACTCATAAAACATTTACCGCATTTTGGTTTGTCACTGAAGTCGTGGGATGGCGCTAGTGTTGCAAAAGCGGGTGCGGGTAGAACGGGTTGCAGAGCTAGTGGGTTTTTGAATTTCACAGTACTTGATTAAAATCAAATGTGGGAGTAATAAGAAGTCATTGAATAAAACAATATATTTATTGCAAATTGCACAAATGGTCACTTACAGTATAATAATAATAATATTATATATAACATTTAAATAAAATTAATTAATTAATAATTAATTAAAACAAAATCAGAAGCTTGATTGATCAACAAAACTTAACTATTGGTGGATACTGTGCACAAATAAGTTAAAAACATTTGTTCAATAAAGACAAAATATAGCCTGAATGTATGAATATTCAGCTTGTTCGTGACTGCAAAATTAAGTCTTACTAAGACTTTAAGCAAATAACTTATTTTAACAACTTCCCTGGCTAGTGCCACGCCGGATATTGAATGATACAAAAGAAATTTGCATGTTATTACTACTACTACTAGATAAATAGCATTGGTTTAACATCGAGTCATGAACAGGCTGAATATTCATACCGGGTGACCCAGGGATCTGTAAAAGCCCCATAACTTAATTGATATTTGAGATATCGACTTCTAGTTTTCTTGAACTGGTACCGACACTTATTCTACATATTTTAAAAATATGTATGTTTTTCTACAGGGTGTCCCAATATACATAACAGACCAAAGTTATGTTTTTTTAAATGGAACACCCTATATTTTATACTTTATTTTCAATCCTCTTGAGAAGCTGATAAAAATAGTATAAGATAGTATGGGTCTATTATGGACGATTGGTTAGTTATGGGCAAATTTGTGGCAAAAACAAGGACACATTGAAAAAGTTGCAGAAGCGCTCCTAGCAAAGCTAGCGTCATTTTTTATACACTAAAGAATTTTCCACATCATGAAGAATAATACAAAATGGCTTTTGTTCTTTTTTGTTCATACTGCTATACAGGGTGTCAACATACGCAAAATAATGGATAACTATTTTTTTTCAAATGGAACACCCTATATATCTTGCCACCAATGCATGGAATTTTTAATAAGCTTTCCAATGATGTATAATTTCTACCCACAGGACTAACTTGAAAAATTAAACTAAATTGAATTTGAAAACTTTAAATTATAAAACTGAACCCAAAAGTATGTAAAAATTAAGTAAATAGCCATCTGCAGACGCGTTTCGAGATTTATCGAAAACAAGATAATTTATTTCTTCAC
The DNA here is from genome assembly GCA_910593695.2 of Ocypus olens. Taxonomy (NCBI): domain Eukaryota; kingdom Metazoa; phylum Arthropoda; class Insecta; order Coleoptera; family Staphylinidae; genus Ocypus; species Ocypus olens. Next base: position 9,525,578 of record OU343064.1, read on the forward strand.
ATCTGTACTTTCACTAATCACCTAAATTCAGGTATAAAATCAGTCCAACCCTTCTATAATCTCCTCATTTGTTTACGACTCCTTCACGGTCACGGTCACCTTCACGTAAGTGTATTTTATTCATTAACATTCAATTTAAATGCGAAGCTGCACTGATGAGAGATAAATCTCGAAACGCGTCTGCAGATGGCTATTTACTTAATTTTTACATACTTTTGGGTTCAGTTTTATAATTTAAAGTTTTCAAATTCAATTTAGTTTAATTTTTCAAGTTAGTCCTGTGGGTAGAAATAAGGGATCTTAAACCAATGTTATTTCACTAGTAGGACTAGTAATAACATGCAAATTTCTTTTGTATCATTCAATATCCGGCGTGGCATCAGCCAGGGAAGTAGTTGTTTCAATAAGTTATTTGTTTATAGTCTTAGTAAGACTTAATTTTGCTTGCAGAGTTACGAACAGGTTGAATATTTATATATTCAGGCTATATTTCGTTTTTTTTGAATTTATCAAAGAATATTCTTAGCATTTATTAAAAACTTCGTTCATGAATCAACAACATACGAAGACTTATTTAATACATGTTTAAACCTACGATTCCTATTAAATTTAAATAAGATTAATTCTTTTATTGTCCCAGATATTTTAGAAAATAATAATATAATTAGAAGAGACACATATTATAGTTAATTATAAAATTTTATAATTATAAAATACTAGAATCTTCCATAATGACACTCACTGATCTAGATATAATTAAAATAGTACTTCAAGAAAATCACGATTCACCTGTGGGAGGACAAGGATTTCATAGAACTTACGAAAAAATAAAAAGTCAATATTACTGGAAAAACATGAAAGATTAAATTTTCAATTATATTAAAAAATGTGTCATATGCCAAACATCGAAAACAGATTTTCATAATAATAAAAGCCCAATGCAAATTACCACTACTTCAAAATCATTCTGGGAACAGATTGCATTAGATATTGTTGGACCACTTAGCGAAACTAGAAATGGGAACAGATTTATCTTAACTTTACAAGATGATTTAACAAAATTTATTCAAGCATATGCCATGCCAACTCATGCTGCTAATACAGTATCAATACACTTCTTAAAATTTTGCACTCAATTTGGTTTTCCTAGTTACATATTAACAGATCAAGGTACTGAATTTACCTCCAATATATTTAAACAGATTAACAAAATATTAACTATTAAACATAAATTAACTTCCCCTTATCATCCACAAATAAATGGTTCATTAGATAGAACACATATAACTCTAAAAGATTAATTTAAATGTTACGTCAATAAAGAGGGAAATAATTGGGATGAATTCCTAAACTTTGCACTTTATAGTTATAACACATCAATACAGAAATCCACAAAAACAACTCCGTTTGAATTAGTTTTTGGACAAAAACCTAAAATTCCTAATTTAATAAATAAACCTAATTACTCAGATTTAGCAAATGATCTAACTAACAAATTACAAATCATTAGAGAAACAGCTTATGAAAACCAATTACATTCAAAACAAAAATCAAAAGAATATTATGACAGAAGTCATAACAGAACTTATAATTTTGAAGAAAATTATTTAGTTCTAGTATATAATTCTCTAGCAAAATCCCAAGTTGATCTCCAAATTATCTTGAACCTTACCAAATAATTCAAATTCACAATAATCAAACAGCTTTTGTAAGAATTAGTCCAAATAAAATAAAAACTTATCATTTTAATTCACTGAAACCTTATATTGTTTTAGATAATGAAGACGTTACACTTCATAACTCTCCAAATTATACTCCCTCTAATCCTGGTCCAAGCCACCAGTAACTACAAAATAAATAAAATAGATTCGTCTTCAGGACTTTGATATAGTAAAATAGGAAACGTACAACTTTGTAGCAATTAATTCAATTTACTAACTTATTACAATTTAAGTCATCTTATAGAAAAGATAGACATCATTGAAAAATATTATTTAAAATCAATTGCACTTTGCAATGTCGGAAAAACAAAACAATCCAGTTATACATGTAGAAATCAGTTACATTTTATAAATACTAAGCTCGAAAACATTAAAGAAGATTTTAAAATATTAACTCATCAAATAAATGATAATCGTGTAAAAAGAAGGAATTATTAATGGCGTAGGTGATGCGCTTAAATGGCTTTTTGGAGTACCAGATGCAGATGATGCACAATTTTATACAGATGCCATAAATTCAATAATTACAAATCAAAAACAAACTGAAGTTTTAATGCAACAACAAGTATCAATTATTTCTTCAACTATAAATAATTTCAATCATTCTATACAAGAAATGAATCAAAATATTAAAACATTAGATAAAAACATAATAAAGTTTCAAGTATTGAGCAATAGTATAATCGAACAAAATAAAGTATTTGAAATAGCAATGCAAATACCAGAACATATGCTCTTATTAATAGAAATGACAGATGAAGTTTAATCAACAATCGGAAAAAAACATAATGAGTTTATCATTAATGCAACACGGAATAATAGATTTGAATATATTAAAACCAAAAGAATTATATAAAGAATTACATAAAATTAATTCAAAATTTACTTTACCAATTCCCATAACCATCGATAATATTTACTATTATTATAAAATTTTAAAACTCAACGTATTAATTAAAGATGAATTATTAATTATTAATTTCAAAGTGCCAATAACGAGTTCTTATTCCTACGAACTTTACGAAATTTATCCTTTACCTACTCATCACAAAAATGATACACTCCTATATTCATACATTGAACCTTCCAAAAATTACCTTTTAATTTCACAAACGAGAAATACCTACGTAACTTTAAACAACCTCCAAAATTGCAAGGAGTACGTAAAAGAGAATTGGATATGTCAAGATTTAAATAAAAAACCACAGAGGTATCAGAACATTATCTATAGTGCTCGGAGTGATTGCGTTAATAATAATATATAATTTACTAAAATGGTGCGGACTTTTAAAATGTATCAAAAACTATTGCTGTTTTACAAAAGAACCCAGAGGAAACCAGGAATCACCATGTTTCCAGATATTCAACCAGTGCTTCAAAGAAAAGGAAACCCCAGTCACCATCCACTTCAATGCAGAGAAGGAAGCAGTCTCATATAGGAACCCCGAAGTCCAGATCAGAGAAGGACATCGAAGCATTCCAGACGATCAAGTCTCCTTGAACTCCCTAAGACGATCACAGCGACTTCAAGCGAAGAAGATGTTTTCAAATATTTAACATGTATTTTATAATGCTTATTGATTTTAGATTTAAGATATTTAGCCATTGTTAACTTTTAGTCTTAAGATTTTCGTATGATTTAAAGCAGTGGTGGGGAAACTTTTTTTAAGACGGGCCATTTGTAATAACTAGACAATCGTAGCGGGCCAAAGAATAATGCTTAATCGTTAACTAATTTATGTGTTCTATAAACATATACAAATTATCGTTTTGCTGTTGCACTTTACTTTTTTAAAAACAATTTATTTGGTTTTTATGCATAGAATATATTATGGTACTAACGAGACAGGATTATGACTAAGACTAACTCCAACAATACAATTAATATTCTTATATACTAAAGATAACACACACATGCACCTTTTGTGTCCGTGGGCCTATTCAGCACACATATCACTTTATACACAATGAAGTTTATTCAGGATGCACCATATGTGTCTTTGGTGTGACCACCAGGTTACTCCTCCCCCCTTAGATTGGAGCTCCTCCTGGAAGGTGAAGATCCAAGTTTTGGCTGGTAGTTCGTCGAGTCCAAATTTTCTTGGTCCACTTGAAAGTTAGGTATCCCATGATACACAATAAAATCAAGTATAAGAATGTAGACCAAATACTAGGTGTATAGAAGTTTGGGAACTCCTGGAATATTGGTTGTTGCTGTATGGCAGGAACATCCTGTAGGCTTAATCCTCGAAGTTCAATTTTTAGGTTGGATAAATTGACTTTTGGTAGGTAAATGTCTGGGTTGTCGATAAGGATGGGTCCTCCGTAATTAGTGTCGTAAATCGATAAGTCTTGATCACGGAAAACAATTTGACATTTTCCGGGTCTGATTAAGTAAATCCCAGCGAGTCTTCTGGTTTCTGTTTGTTTTTCACAGATGAATTTTATTTCTTCTGTTTCCGTAAATATTACCATAAATTGCCCTATTTCAGGTATTGGTTCCAACTGATTTGTGATTGATGTTAATGTAGTAAATCGACATTTTTTATTTGAATTTTTAATAATAATTTCCTTTTCACATTCTGCATGGTGACTAGCAAGAAGGTGTGTCGAACATTGGAAATATTGATTGCCTTTTATACACATATCGTTAAGAGGTCGAATTCCATTTTTTGACTTTAAAAGTTATTTTATATCTGGTATAATTGTGATAAATTTTGATTCCAATTTTGTCGGTATTGGAATTAAATAGAATAGCTCAAATGTTTCCTTCAAATTTATAGGAATCGAAAGAAAATAACTAATTTTGCTTTCTTCAATTTGCATTGTACCTTGATTACAGATTCAAAATCAAGGATTTTTTCCAATTTTAATTCAAAATATAATTCTTGTTTATAAAATGCATTAATCCTTTGCAATTCTGTAAATAGATCTATTGGTCTAATTATAGATGGGTGTAGGATGTTTAACCTACAGAATGAAATCGAGTTCTCAACGTTTTCCAGAATATCAAGTATTGTATTATACATTACAATAAGTTGGTTGAATAAATCTTTGGTAAATAACACATGTTGATGTTCAACTTCACCATTTAATAAAACGTTCAGCTGCATAATGCGAGATTTCAGTAGCGACTCATTATGTTCGATACTACTTAAAGTAGTATTAATTTTTTTTATTAATTTTGTATTTAGCGTATATCCAAATTTTATTTGATTATTAATAATGTTTTGATTTTCCTTTAAATGTTCCAAGATTGTATTAATTCTTGAGCCATCATTTGCATCTAAATTTCCAGTAACGAATTTTACTACGGTTCCTAAGCCGTTAATTAATCCTCGTTTATTTCTATTTTTCCTAATAGAATGTGTCATAAAATTTTCAATTTTATCTTTAATATTATTTTCAATATACGTCAGTATTTTATCATAGTTTTAAAAGTCTATTTTAAAAGTAGAAATATTTTTTATCGTCAATTGTAAATTTTTATGTTGGTCATTTAATTTATTAAATTCCTCGTAAAGAGGTGTCAAATTGTAATAGTGAATGAATGTATGTTCTGTCCTTTGTAATTTGGCGTTACCTAATTTGATGGGTAGTACTCCTAAATTTTGAGTAATGTTTTTTATTTCCGTAGCCCGTGTCATCACGACTAGGAAGGTCCTGCAAGAGAATTGTCAGGTTTATAAGAGCCTAAATATATACAAATAGTTATATTTGTATTTTGAAATATAAAATCAATCATCTTTTTGACAATATTATATTTTAATTTATCAATTCCACAGCCTAATTTTGGGATGGCTATGTTAATAATTTGATTTGATATACAAAATTCTTTAAACTCAAGTAATGTCAAAAATAAATCTTCATGTGTCGGTTTATGATGAAATTTCAATTTTGTTATTAAATATATGATATATCGATTTTCATCTCTTAAGTAGCACAGGGAATGGATTTTGGGATCTTGTAATTTTAATAGTTCTATTTGCCCAAATCTCTCTTTAAAATCTAAAGCTATGCCGGCGTCCATTTTTAGATCAGCACTTACACAGTGAGCTAATGAAGTGCCCGGTGGTGCGAAAAACAGATCATCGTATATTTCAAATACGTTGTTGTTTTCGGGAATTTCATTTTTTGTTCTACAGTTCTCAAAAATCTTATATGGATTATTATCTTGTGCAATGGTTTTAGATTTTTTCTTTTTATAAGACACTCTTGGTCTTTTTACATTTTCTAAATGAATTTTTTCCACAGTGTTGTGGTGTCTTGTATTTATTTTTGCAGTTTTTAATATTGGATTAATGATTTTAATTGACTCTGGTTTATACTTAGTTTTCGTTTTTGATTGTTTTTGTTTATTTTTAATAAACACTTTTTCCGGAATTTCAGGTAACTCTTCCCGATTTTCATTAAGTTTACTTATAATGTTTTCTTTATTTGTTTGTGTATTTTCATTAATTTTTGAATATAACATTTTAATTTTTCCTTTATGATTTTCAATATAATTATTTATTAATTGATTTTCTAAATCTATATTAAATGGAGATTCTGTATCTAGATGTCCTGAAATTATTTCACAGGGTTTTAATTTCGTCACAGAATGTATTGAATTATTATATGCGAGTATTGCATACAAAACTTTTGTTTCTATTGGTTCTTTCTTAAATATATCTCGATTATTGAGAATTCTGATGTGTTCTATAATCGTAGAATGTACTCTTTCTATTATACCATTAGATCGGGGATGTTGTGAGCTTATATAATGTAGATCAATTTTGTGTAACTCTAAAAGTTCCTTAATAATCGTATTTTTAAATTCCAAGTGATTATCAGATATAATTTGTTTGGGTACACCATGATGTGTGAAAAATCTAATTAAATTATTAGCAATTTCTAAAGCTTGGTTTAAATTTAATTTATAGAGTTGTGTATATTTGGAAAACGAATCAATAATCGTTAGGAATTTTGTTCCTTCCAAACTGATTGTATCAATATGAACAATTTCAAAAGGTTTGGTAGCCGTAGGTGTAATGTTAAATTTTAATTTTAACGGCTTCCTATCATATTTACTAATTAAACAAACATCACATTTATTAATAAAATTTTGAATTGTACGCCTCATATCAGGCCAATAAAAACGACGTTTTAGCTGTAGCTCTGTTTCATCTATACCCCTATGGTTTGTTTTACCCTCATGATAACTTTTAATTGTATCAATAATTTCATCTTCAGTTTCTACATCTTTCACTAGTTGTGTGCATTTAATAAATTTTATACCAGAGTTCTTGAAATATTGTTGAAGTACTACTATGAATTTCTCATAAATTTGATCTTTGAAATATAAATGATATTTCACATTTGGAGAAATATATTCTTTAATGAAATTAAATAAAACGTTTTCAAAATTAGATTTTGATAGTTGTAACATTATTCGCATTTTCTTATTATCGAATAATTTAATAATTTTTGGTTTAGATTGTGAATCATTGACTTCAGAAATAATTAATTGATTCATCCCTAAATTTACAGGTTTATCCATTATCGGAATATTAAATATCGGGTTTTCTACGTTAGAATGAATGGTTTTTCCATCATCATCATTATTATTTTCGCCTTGCAAATCATCAAGGTAATCATTATTTCCTGTTTCTACAATTAGTGATTCTCTCGAGCCATTTAAATCCGTTTCTAAAAAGGATTAATCAAAATTATCTACATAAAAATCTTGAGCACCTTCATTTAAATTAAGTTCAACTCTAGATAAAGCATCAGCATTTTTGTTCAAAATTCCTTTTTTATATACTATAGAGTAGTCATATTCAGATAACTTAATTCGCCAACGAACTAATTTTGAGTTGGGTTCTTTGACAGACATAAGCCATTGTAATGGCTTATGGTCACAAATAATTTGGAAAGTTCTGCCGAACAAATAGGGTCTGAAATATTTTACAGCCCATACTACTGTTAATAACTCTTTTTCGATGGTTGAATAATTAATTTCAGAATCATTTAAGGTTCTGCTTGCAAAAGCTACAGGTAAATCTGAGTCTATTTTTCCTTGAGAGAAGACCGCTCCTATTGCGTAATTGCTAGCATCTGTTGTAAGGACAAACGGTTTAGAAAAATCTGGATACTGAAGTAACGGTTCGTTAGTAAGTAAATTTTTGCAAAGATTGAAACAATTAATATAATCCGAATCAGTTACATTTATTACAGCATCCTTTTTTAAACGTTTAGTCAAGGGTTTTGTTAGTTTAGCAAAATCTTTAATAAATTTCCTGTAGTAGCCGAGAAGTCCTAAAAACCCTTTTATCTGTTTTACCGTTTTGGGGATTGGATAATTTTCAATAGCAACTATTTTGTCAGGATTTGGTTTGACACCGTCAGGGGTAATAACATGTCCTAGGTATGAAACTTCTTTACGTAAGAATTCTGATTTATCTAGTTGAATTTTAAAATTTGATTCCCTTAATCTGTCAAATACTTCTCGGAGTCTAACTAAATGTTCTTGTAAACTAGTACTAAAAATTATAATATCATCCATATATTCTAAACATTTTTCATTTTGAATGCCGCGCAAAACATTGTACATTACTCTTTGAAATGTCGCAGGTGCGTTTTTCAGTCCGAAAGGCATCCTCAAAAATTCGTAATGTCCGTTTTCTGTGTTAAATGCGGTTTTTTGAATATCTTGTTCCTCAATTTCTATTTGATGGAACCCTGAAGCTAAGTCAAGTGTTGTAAAGTATTGGCAACGGCCTAATTTATCTAGCAATTCATTTATATTTGGTAAAGGATAACGGTCTCCTATGGTTTTTTCATTAAGTCTGCGGTAATCAATTACTACACGCCACTTTTTTTTGTTAGATGCATCAAGTTTTTTGGGAACTACCCAAATTGGTGAAGACCAAGGACTAAACGATGGTCTGATTATGTTTTGATTTAACATATCATTTATTTGTTTGTTTACTTCATCCTTATGGATCTGTGGATATCTATATGATTTATTATAAATTGGAAGTTCATCAGACGTTTTAATTGCGTGTTTGATTTTATTAGTGAATGTTAAACATTTATTATCTAGATGAAAAATATCTGAGTATTCTTTAATGAGTTGAAAAATAGCTTGTTTCTCTTCAACGTTCATATGTTCTGAACGAATTTTTGAAGTGTCAAATTTTACTTTGTCTACATTGAACATATTAAAATTAGGAGTAGATTGAAGATCATATTCGTTGATTTTTTCTACTATAAACGGTCTCTTAAGAGTAACTTTATAATCCACTTCATTAGGATTTAAAATTGTACATAATGCTTTATTATTAACAACACAAGTTGCACATTCTGGTATTTCAATATTTTTTATTTTCATGTAAGGAATTATGACATCTCCATTTTTTACGTTTTGAATGTCCACCTGAATTACTTGCTCTGACGTAGCAGGCACTACTATACATTTCGGGCTCTGTGGTTCATCGCTAAGTTTTTTATAATAATTAATTTTAATTTCGCTTCCTGGTGCGACTATTAAATCGCGCTCTAAATCTATGTGGGCTTTTAAATTCTTAAGATTATCAATCCCGAGTAACACGTCAAAACTCGAGTGAAAATTGAATAAGTAAAACTTTAAGTTTGCGGATACATCTGTTTTAAATAATTGTTTTAACGATATTTTCGTACTTAAATTTCCACGTGATGTGCCATGTACAGTGGCAACCTCAAATGGATCATTTGTAATAAAATGTTTAAAAAAATTATTTGCAATGTTAGCATTGACGAAAGATCGCGTACTACCGGTATCAATTAATATTTTAATTTTTGTTACAGGGTCAATAAAATAAGGTAGCCGACTTTCGTTATTTATTATAGTTAACGATTCTATAACTTTTAATTCTCCGAGGCGTCTGCGCCTAAAAAATTTGAATCAGCAGGTGGTTCCTCTACGAACCCCTGATTTAAATTATGTAATTCCTCAGCAATGTAATTTCTGTTTTGATTATTTCGATTAAAATTTGGCCTGTTTGTATTACGCGTTGTAATTGACATAGGAGTTGGTTTTGGCAAATTTTGTGGTGGATTATTTCCTCCAAATCTTTGATAATTATTATTTGTATTATTATTATTCTGTTGCGGAATGAATGGTCGAGTATTGTTGTTACTTTGTTGCGGAATGAATGGTCGAGAATTATTATATCTCGGAATTTGCTGATTGTAATTTTGCGCCCAGCTGCCGCGAGTAATATTATTCTGTCTATTCGGAATATTTTGTTTCTGTGTAGTTTTTGATTTATCTGGCCTATTTAATTGGTCAATTTCCGTTTGGAAATCATTGGTTAACATGTTTAGAGCCTCAAAAAGGTCATTTGGATTTTTTACGCGCATTTGCGAACCAATGGGGTCTCGCAAACCTCTTAACAGAACTCGCAATGCATTGCCTCTGAAGAAATTCGTTAAATGGTGTCGTTCATTTATACTTGCAATATTATTTACAACATATGAAATTTGTAAATTTAATAAATTCTGGATCCTGTTATAGAAATCGAAAGGCGTTTCGTTAAAATCTTGTTTAAGTTTGGTAATTTCCAAATTTAAACTATAATGATCTCTTTTATCAGAGTATGAATTTAATAAAGCATTTTTTAAATCTTGCCAATTGTTAATAATTGATGAAGAAATATTACAAGCAGCTTCACCTTTGATTTTTGAAATAATAGACGATATTAAATAATCGTTTTGAAAATCCGTCGGATCAGTTAAATTCCAAAATTTAGTTATTAACTTCTCACTTACTTCTATAAACCTTGAAAGTAATTCTGGTTCCCCCCGAAATTCTGGAACCATTTGCAAATATTCTGATTTAAGCGGTTGAGCCATTTTATTTATTTGATTTACTAAATTATTTAAATACCGATTTCTAGGTAATTTTGAATTTAAATCTGAATTTACAGTGGAATTCATGCAATAAGACCTCGTTACAAAAAATATGTGCACTTACAGCGTTAAATAAATGTCCATGAAGATTGTGTGATCCTCGTCTAGGATAACCTCGTCTTCACTGTTGACTCGGTGGGTTTCTCGAAGTTCGGAGAGCCTTTGGAGTCGTCTTCGTGGGGTTGAGGTGATGATCGATCCGCCAGTCAATCGTAGAGACGAAAAAGGTGGTGTTTTCTTTTTTCTGATATTCGCTCAGGAAAAACAGCCCTTCCTGGTGGATCCTACCGACTGCGCCAATTATCGTTTTGCTGTTGCACTTTACTTTTTTAAAAACAATTTATTTGGTTTTTATGCATAGAATATATTATGGTACTAACGAGACAGGATTATGACTAAGACTAACTCCAACAATACAATTAATATTCTTATATACTAAAGATAACACACACATGCACCTTTTGTGTCCGTGGGCCTATTCAGCACACATATCACTTTATACACAATGAAGTTTATTCAGGATGCACCATATGTGTCTTTGGTGTGACCACCAGGTTACTTACATATATTATTACATACACTTATTATTTTAATAGTAAAAAAGCAAAAGGTAACAAAGTTATAAGAACAAAATATAAAATGAATTTAGTGTAGTTCTTGATGTGAAGTATTATCACTTTATTTTCTGGTGTCATTACTGGTTGATGGTGCATGAGAAAAATGAAATTGAGACTGTTTCATCAAAATTTCATCATAGTCCGGTTCCATTTGCGAAGCAGAAATTCTTAAAACTGATGAAAGGTGCTCATCTGTAATTCTGTTTCTTAAAGAAGTTTTCCTAAGCTTCATTGTTGAAAAGATTTGTTCGCATATATAAGATGAGCCGAACATTATCATTATCTTCATTGCATGAGTAATTAGATTTGGGAAATTATCTGGACTTAAATTTTTATAAAATTCTAGTAATGATACTGTTTGTTTCAGGAGAGTATTACAGTTCAGTTCTATTAACTCAAGTTGAAATTTTGCTTCAACTTCTTCGTAACATTGAATGGGGTCGCAAAAATACTAAACTCTGGTTCCATTTTTCTAAAGTCCTGAAATCTCTCCTTTCAAATTCTGTAGATAGTTTTCTCAAATTAATTTCGTATTTTTTAATCTTATTGTTTGACATAGTAAATTTTAAAGATTGTATTCTTGGAAAATGAGAAAAATCAGATTTGGAGATCTGATTAGCAAATAATAATAACTGTAACTTGAAACTTTTCAGGTATTGCCAAATATCGCGAAGAAACTGATTTTTTCCTTGCAATTTGAGATTAAGTTTATTCATGTGTACGAGGAGATCTGTGAAAAAAGCGAAATCAGAAAGCCACGTTTCGTTTTCTAAGACGTCAAATTGATTATAAATGTCTTTATCAAGAAGAAAATTCACAATATCGTCTTTTAAATCCCAAATTCTTTCAAATACTTTGTCAGCACTTAACCAACGAACTTTTGAATAATACAGGATATCGGAATGCTCAGCATGTACGGACTCCAAAAACTGTTGAAACTGGCGATGTAATAATCCTCTGGAACGAATCATATTTACTAGTTTTACAACAATATTAAGTATATGATCAATATCTAAAGCCGATTTACAGAGAGCATCCTGATGTATAAGGCAATGCAAAAAAACAACATCATTTTCCGGATACTTAGAATTAAATTTCCCAACAAATCCTTGATTGATTTCAACCATATTAGGAGCACCATCTGTAGTTACATTACATAGCTTGTCAATAGGTAAACGAAGTTTATCGATGCAATTTTCAAATTCACAAAATATATCGGCACCAGTCGTTGTTCCTTTCATTGACTGCAGCCCTGCAAGTTCTTCTGTAATTTCAAAGTGGGCGTTGATTCCTCTTACAAATATGAGTAACTGCGCAGTATCGCTGATATCTGTACTTTCATCCATGGTAATTGAATAAAAAATACATTTTTGAGTTTTTGTAGTCAGTTGTGAAATTAGATTTTTATCAATATTTTCAATTCTCTCGGTGATTGTTCGTCTTGAGAGAGACAGTGACTAAAAATCCTTTTTCTTGTCAGGGCACATAATATCGCACACATCTATCATGCACTACTTTATAAATTCACCATCTGAAAATGCTTTATTAGATTTAGCAATATTATAAGCCAACACATAACTGGCTTTCGTAGCGCATCTTTGAGAATGATTAGCTCTCTGAAATAATTGTTGTTGACTTGATAAATTTTTTATTAAATCTTTCGATTTATTTTTTTTCACCTCAACGATGAGTAGGAGTGGTTTTCATGTTTGCTCTTGAAATGGCGTTGAATGTTATATTCTTTTAAAACTGCAACAGTTGTATTCCAAAGTAAGCACACAGGTTTTTCTTTAAATAAAGTAAAGAAATATTTCCACGTCCATTCTTCTTTAAAAACTCGACATTCTGAATCCACTTTTCTTTTTTTAACATCCATTTTAGACGTTACCTACTACGGAGAACAACACACAGAAACGCAATTGACGAAAGCTTACTGCTAACTAATGCTCTTACGCGGGAGTTTGTTGAGGCACTGGGAGTTTGGGGGATTACACAAACAATTACTCGAGTCACAGCGGGTCGTTGCAGATGACTGACTAAGTCGCTAACTAACTGATCTTCGGGCGGCCTCGCTTGTATTTATACCTACCTGCGAGAGTGTCTGGAAGTTTCGAGCGAAGATGAGTCATCTGTTTAGGTCGGATGGATTTGTCCAGAATACTATTGTGTTTTGAATATCGCCGCAGGTAGTTTTTATGCGGGTCGTCACATTACGAAGTAAGAACGCATTCAAACATTCTCACGACGGCACTCTTAACCGGGCCGGATTAAACCTTTCCGCGGGCCGGACTTGGCCCGCGGGCCGTAGTTTCCCATTACTGATTTAAAGTAACAAAAATCTTTTATAACCCCGGAGGTGTTGGGTACACCCTTAACAATAGGGTCATTGGCTTAGTATTGCACAATGTTGTGAAATGCTTAGGTTAGCATAAAATATGTATAAATAGGTAGGGAAGTGCCTAGGGTAGTCAGTCTTAATTCAGCAGACTTAATTGCCACACCTCTCGCGCTATTGGTCAGTCAATAGTCTCCGGTACGGTTTCACGCTACTGTAGTTGTTTTCAAAGTAATAAACAAGTAGTGTTTTAAATAACCATCGATTCATTTATCGAACTCCTTTCATAAATCGTTATCAATTACGAGTGAAATAGTGACCATTTGGGATTACTAAAGTGACTAGTGAACCTCATTTGGATTATCAACAATCAATTGGCTGAGATCCATAACCAATTCACCCTGGTATCAGAAGTTTCATATATCAACCTGTCCAACTCCGAAGCAACTCCCAAATTTGAAGAGCTGTATTTCGGGACGCGACAATATATTATTAACGATTTGAGTCCACATCAAAACATAAAAATGGTGATGTGGCCATCATGTTCACAGCAAAACGAATTCATTTCGATTTTCGGGTGTGCTCCGAGTGTCCTCCAAGTTATTGAACGTTTTTAGTGAGAAAAACATAATCAAAAATTTACATTTCTGGTGAGCTGAATAACTAGTTTACTCTTAATTTATTGGTTAAACTATAATGTGATTGAACAACAAATACAGCGGTTATTGCAATTTTTAATATTTCGGCCTGGAAATTTACCGAGCACATTATTAAATTAATTTAATAGTGCAGTCTTTTTTGCTCCTATTCTTTTTGCCTCAAGACTGCCCGACTCTCGCTCTAACAAAAAGGAATTTACATTTCCACTACATTGTTTTTTTTTCTTCTATTTTAATTCGGAGTCCAATAAACTGTCCCGCAGATTTTCTGCACCTTCAACTCCATTACCTTTGTCTCTTTGTGTTTGCCCTACCGTCTCCTAGTCTTGTCTGTGTTACTGTTAGTCACTACCACGGGCGGGGTTAGTGTGAAGAAATTGTATCCCTGTTTATCCTAATTTTAATTTCAATTCTATTTTTGTGTATATATCAATCGTATATTAGTCAAACATACTATTCAAACTTAATAATGTCACAGCCTAGTACTATAGACCTATTCATGAGTAAGGGCGGTTTACGAACTAAGTTCGGAACATTCAAATAATATTGGTATCCTTTTCTACTACCTGATAACCGAGGGGATATTCCCAAGACGTACGATTCCGTCGGCCGTATCTAGAAAACACACACGCGGCCTGCGTAGCTCGGTCTTGCAATTACGCAGGTTAATTGAAGAAAATATGTTTTTAATGAATTTATTTCATACGTTTTAGCAAATAGGGAAATGTATATTAATACAACATTAAAAATACTTATTCTAATACAATTATATAAATGAAATATGAAATAACTAATATGAAAACTTAACAAATTTGTGACATTCATTTTATTTAAATGAATAGTATAAAATAATAATACAATTCTTCAGTGCTATCGTCACTTGAATCTCCTACATCATGTAGGCAATGGCTCGCCGCCGAGTTTAATAAAGAATTTTTAGCGGAGGTGCTATGTTTGGCTGACAGTGTACGACTTTTGAAAATAAAGCATCAGCGGGTGACCGCTGAAGCGATGAATTGAACGTGGGAAATGAGAGGAAGGGTAGTTCTATGGGATGGAATCCCCTAGAACTTTGGGCTTGCCGTATACGGAACCGACACTACGAACCCCTTGCGGGGTCGTATTCGGGTGCGCTCCGAGGATTTCACAGCGTTCCCGTTTTATAGGGAAATCCGTGATATCGAAGGATTGCGTGTAATAGCAGGCGTGCTAGACGGCTCTCAGCGTGGTTCAATGCCAAGAAACCGTTTCTCGTTCCGATCGCACCCAGTTAGAACAGTATAATACACGTACTAACTGTATGGACGTTCACCAGAAGATCAAACTGAAAGGGAATACTGTTAATTAGTAGATGGCACCTTGACTCTGATCAGACTTTCGTTCGAGCTGCGAGCAGTTGAATTAAAAATTCAACTGTCACCGAGCAAGACTAGGAGTAATGCAGGCAAGGGTGTTGGCAATTTAAACTGGTAAGCCGTGAGGGCCAGTGAAAATTACTTCGAAGTTCGAAATATAAAAATTTCGGATAAGAAAACCGGACGGAGATTAGAACGACTTGACTGTTCTGATGCTCGATGTCGAGTGAAAACGAGGATTTTTCTGTCCCATCCCGGGCCCTTTTATCTTAGCCGAGTCAGTCCTTCATCCTCCCGACCATTTCCGTCACCGACCATTTTTCGCCACAGAAAAATATTCAAAATAAATACTAAATATTAATATTTTTAAAAACTAATGGTTGTGTGATATGCGTAAAATTATTCCGTATCCGTTCGTATAGAATTTAGCTCAATCCGTGGCGAAAAATGGTAGTAACTTTAGTTTTTACCAAATACCGCGGGCAGGGATGGTACTATCGCGATGGAACATACATGAAACGATGTAGCATGGAAATGCGCATCGTTTGATGTATGTCCCAACAACGTGCATAAAGAATTAAGACTACAACTAAAAGAAAACATATATACAAAAGGGGTGTCGTAAATCATTATGTCAGCTTGTGTTTTTAGAACTACGCTAACTACACCGTGTTTGTAGTCATTGCAACGGCCATTCTCTCAGCTATCCAGTGCCGTATGTCATGTTCCCGTGTATCTCCTGGTTTCGCGGTAAAACGCGACAAACTTTGTGGCTGCATTGTTTTTGATTCACCTCGTGACTCATCGATTTCTGGATTTCTGTGTGCATATGTTCTCGCCGGTATCAGCGAACCTTTGCACCAACCTTTGTGCCAACTTGGGAATATCCAGAAATATCGGTCCTTGGGTTTGGTAGCCGCTGGAACAGAGGTAGCAGGGTGGTTTTGCAGAGGTTCTACCTTTTGGTAGCTGAGAGGAATGGTCGTTGCCTTTTCTTAGCCGATGATGAGTTGAGCTGTCCGATGTACGGGGGCGCTAACTAATTCAGAAGATAAAATTATTTGCTATTAAATGTATGATACGAAACCTACTTATTTGAATAAATAATTAAGTAAAAGGCGCTTACGAAAGCGTCGGTAACAATTCGGCCCCGTCAAATAAGTAAAATTCATTCATACATATCTAGAACGTCCTAACTACATACATGTATCCTATGAATAAAATTAAATGTGCAAGGCATATACAACCTCACGTGGTTCTCTAGGGTAGGATCCTCCTAGTTCCTATATTTAGCTTTACTTCTACTTCGGGTTACCGATGTAATATATAACAGCGTTGGCTGCATAGTGTTACTGTAGCTCGATAGCACTGGCCATCTTCAAAAATGGCACTGGCCATTTTTGTCCCGTGGCACTGGTCACGGCGTCGCGTTTACAGCTCTGGCTGTATCCGCTAGATTGCTCTCAGGTGATATGAAGCACTGGCTTCTGCTGGTCCTGGAGTGGACGCACTGGCGTCGTCTTCAGTTTAATATTGGGCGCCACAATGGGTTGCTAACTGTCCATTGTCAGTCGGAAGCTGCTAATATGGTGGCGTCTGGTTCCACCATGAAACCTTGGTTTGTTGTAGCAGTTCCTGGTGATATTTGTTCCTAGTGGCGTCTGGTTTCACCACCATTCGACGATAACAAATTTCGTTGAGTTGGATTTTCGGGGATTTTCGGTGTATGTCCTCACACCTGCTGTTTTTAGGTTTCTCCATGAACGATAAGTTATTCCAACTTCGGAAGCGGAGATTGCCATCTTTCCTTCTCCAGCACTGGCTGGAGACGGCATACAAGAAATTACTAGGAGAGATCCATTTTCCGGAGGGCGTTGTCCTGAACTGGATTGTCTGCAAGATTGGTAATACCCGCTTTGTCATAGAGCACGGGGTCGGAAATTTCTATACCACCAATTTTCAAATTATGTACATTTCACAAGTTATCGCCCGTTTCTCACAAAATACGCGAGTGTATTATGGAGTCCCGAGAACTTACACTACTTAAACTACACTTAACCTACACTTAATCTACCGCACTCGGCACATGAGCATCCAGGGAATAGTGTCTCTAGTTTTGGAAAAAGCGTCTATACCGTGTGTTCGTTCTCAAACGCGAACATAGGGTTTTAACATGGTATTAGACGTTTTTGCAGGTTCCTGCGCGCCATTTTATTTTACAGAAAAGCTAATGGTATCAAGAGAAAGTGAAAATTATTGCGCATCCAACAACACTAATAACAAGATTTAAAAAATTGTTTTTTTACCGTAAAATACTAATTTAAAATTTGATAGTTTTTAAAATATGAGTTGCTTTGCTTTTAAAATGCTATCGCATTTTAACGTTTAATATTAAGTCAAGGTTGATTTATGAAAAAATGAATAATTATACTAACGAAGAAAGAGTTTTTATGGTAAAAACCTATTATAGTGGTAATAGTTTACAATACTATACAAAAATATGTACAAAAATTTGAAAGACTCGCAAATATTTCGCTAGAATCAGAAAGTAGGGGTGGTGAGTATTATTATTATTATTTTGATTATTACTATTATTATTATTATTGAACAGTTCTAAAATTAAAATCATATCACAGGAAATCGGCAATTGACCGCACAGAAGAGAATGTTTTGTCGATGATAAATGCAGACCCAACATACTTGAATTTGTTTTTCCTTATTGCTATTTTTAATAAAAATCATTTGAAGCCCTTATTACTTAATATTTATATATTTTTAGCTTATAAATAATTGTCAAAAGCTTAAAAATTGAATACACATGTTAATGTCCTATGTTCGACTTTGAGAGTGGACACTCGGTATAGCGAAAACTAGGCACTTACGTCGCTGAAATCGAGGAAGCACTGACTAATGCTATTGGTTGATTCCTACGGGGCTAGGAAGTGCGGGGTCGTCCACGACTTCCATGCGGTCTTCGATAGCTGGGGCTGGGGGGTGATCAGTGTTGGAAGGCCTGATGTCATCTGCGTGGACTAAAACAGCGTGTCCATCCCGATCGATGCGATAAATGCGAGCCGAAACTACTTCTCGGACCTGATGTGGACCAAGCCATTTAGCTGCAAAACTAGCAGGATTCTGGTTATCGCTAATCAGATCATTGCGGATGACTACCTGCTGTCCTTCGTAAAAGTGGGGCTGTTCATCAGGTTTGTCGTATCTACGAATATATTGTTGCTGGCGTTGCTTGATATCTTCGATGCGACGATCCCTCTCTTAGTGTTGTGGTGCAGGAGGTGGTATAGCCGATGGAATTTCACGTTCTGCGGGGCGTGGAAGATCATAACCCAATAATGCACGGACGGGCGAAAATCCTGTAGCGGCATTTACATGGGTACGAAGTTCAAAGAGGATGCCTGGAATATGCTGAGCCCATTTATTGCCGGGTTGTCCTTGCATCTTGATTCGCAGGCATTTTTTTTATCTCTTGATTTCTCCTTTCTGTGGGGTTGGCTTGCGGGTGATATATTGTTGTATAGTACGCATCCACTCCTAAGCGTTGCATTTCCTTACGCCAGTTCCTGGATGTGAATTGCTGGTTTCTGGCGTTTTCCGCGCTTGGTTGCTATGCAGATGAGATATCCTGCTGCGTAGGTTTTCACATCCTTGGCTAGAGACGGCCAGAAATAACGTGCACGAATACTAAGCAGCATCTCGTCACGACCAGGATGAATAGTCTCATCATGCATGCCATGAACAACTTTGGGGCGGGCTGTGGTGGGAACATAGAGGCTCAGGTCACGATTTTCCGCAGGTTTATGGTATAGCAGGTTTTCAATAACTTCGTACAAGTTGCTGTAATGCTGACATCTAGTGTGGGTTGGGTCTTCCAGAATCTGCATTATGTCTTGGGTTTCTTCATCTGTTTGTTGTGTCTCTTGAACGACACGAATAACAGGAACCTCTAAAAGATTTAATGCAGGCGGCAAGACCGATTCAAGTCCCGGAAGTTCTCCGACGGACTGTTCTTCAGGATCCCTGCTTAGCAGATCTGGAAGCTCGTTATCCTTTCCGGGGCAGTGAATAATTTCAAAGTCAAAACTTTGCAAAAGTAGAGCCCATTTCGTGAGCTTTGACTTCTGATCTTTGAAATTTGACAGCCACGTCAGCGCCTTGCTCTCTGTCACTACTTGAAAATGGTGTCCCTCTAGAAGAGGACGGTACCTTCGGAGTGCCCAAACAAGAGCCATGCATTCCTGCTCATTGATATGGTATCGCCTCTGAGTGTCGTTTAATTTTGCGGAGTCAAAAGATATAATTCTCTTCTGGCCTTGTTCCCCTGTTTGAAATAGTACAGCTGAGATGCCAACTTGCGAGGCATCAGTTTGCACTGTATATGGCAATCCGGCTAGGGGGCGATGAAGTTGTAGGGGCTGTTGAATGAGTTTCTGCAGCGTCTCCATCGCTGCAGTCGCTGCTGTGTTCCACTTAAACGGTTTGGTTGTAGCAATCAACTCGTTAAGTGGAGCTACTATGGTAGCAAATCCCTGAATATACTGGCGTATCCAGTTACACAATCTCAGGAACTTTTGCAACTGCCTTCGGGTTTTCGGTGTCGGGTGATTTTTAATTTGATCCAGGTGGTTTTGTAGTGGGCGTGTTCTGTCTTCATAGACCCTGTGACCCAAATATTCCACTGTAGTCTTTCCGAATGTGCATTTGTCTACGCCTAACCTTAGGTCGAATTTATCAACGTTCAAACACTAAGGCCAAGTGTCTCAGGTGATCTTCAGGAGTCCTGGAATATATGATGATATCATCCAGGTATACCATGGCAAAGTCGTGGATCATCCCTGAGAGCACTTCCTGCGACATTAGCCGCTGAAATGTTGAAGGGGCGTTCTTCGGTCCAAAGGGCATTACCCGGAATTGGTAATGCCCGCCATCCGGAGTGGAAAACGACGTATATTTCTTCAAGCTTTCTTCCATAGGGATCTGCCAATATCCACTTTTTAAGTCGAGGGTGGAGAAAATACTGGCATCCCCCAGATCACGAAGAGCTTCTAGAATAATCGGCATTGGTGTCGGTTCTGATATGGTCATCTCATTTATTTTCCTGTAATCGATGCAGAAGCGGTTGTCTCCATCCTTTTTCTTTACCAAAACGATAGGTGACGCATATGGGCTACTGGATGGCTCTATAACTCCCTGAGCAAGTTCATCAACCTAGCGATCTATCTCCTGCTTCTTTGCTGGCTTAACTCGATATGGTCGAAGTTTTATTGGTTTCGTCGTAGTTAGTTCTAGTTTGTGTTCGATTATTCTTGGATGGTGGGCAAACTGATCTTTCGGTTTAAACGTACGAGAGAAACGTTCGATCAGTTTATTGAACAATGTTGCAGAGGTTCCTTTGAAATCGTGGTCTACCTGTGACATTTCGTTTGGTTCCGATTGGTACTTGCAATTGGTCCAACGTATGGTTTGCCGCAAACCTGTACCGATGTGTATGCAGGATTTACTGCAGTCTATGACGGCGTCGTGTTTCAAGAAGAACCCCGTGCCGAGAATTCCTTCGTATCTCAGCTCCGACATGATCAGGAATTCTTTTTGAAAATTCTGAGTGCCAAGTTGAAAATTTAATTCTGCTTTTCCGGTGATGTCTGAAGTTGAGTTCTCGGCTGCTAGTGCACAGTGGATTAACGTTCGAATTAGCGTCTTTGTCGCGGGGTAACTTGGAACAGAAGCACTTTGTTCTTGATGTGTTGGCATCCTTTTCAAGGTTTTTGTAATGGTGAAGGTGATGGTGCCGGGAACTATCGATGCTTGTTGAAGTGCTTGGAGAAAAGTATGTCGAGAGGGTTGTTCAGTGGTGGCGGCGGCAGGGTCAATCAGAGTATTCATCTGCGATCCAGCCGCTGTTGGCCGTTTCCCGACTGGTTGATCGGGCACTCGCGGTGCCAATGATGCCCATTATTGCACTGTTGGCACAAGGGAGGTTCAAGGGGTCGCCCTTCGTTATTTCCCTTCGCGGTTTTATTGTGGTGGGGGGACGCTGGTCATTGTTGTTTCCACTCACTTGTTTTATTTTTCTGAGTTTTTCCAGGCGATTGATTTTGCTCGTACCGTTTATCTCTTGGAGATTGTGGCCGTTTGTATTGGTGGAATTTGTTGGAGTTTGTGTAGTTTCCTCCACTAGTGTTGTTTCTCTAATTATGTTTCCTCCAATTCTGGGACGGTGGAGTTCGTCGGTGATATTGCTGAGGCGATGGTGGGATTTGCTGTGGGGTTGACTTCCATGGGTTCCTGCAGCCGTCGATGATATTTGTGTCACCATTGGGGGTGGAGCGAGTTCTGCAGCAGTCAACTCTGATGCCTGGTCTACGAATTCAGCTACTGTCCTTCGGCGGAATATGATCGCTCTTCGTAAGACTGACGACTCTACCCTCCACATAACTTTAGTTTTCATTCTTTCAGGCCAGAAATGTAGGTGCTGATCAAAAAGTATTTGTTTTCGGATCGTGTAAACTCCCGCTGAGGTATCTCCTTGAGTTTTTGTAAGAAGTTCGACAACTTCATTGTGAGCTGTCAAGTCGGGATCGATGGAATTGACCAAAAGCTGCTCCAGAATGCACTGGATTCTGCTGAGTGGATAAACGTGGTGGCTCATGGATTTGGGCATCAACGTATATCGGTGGTGAGGGCGACCGCTGGTGTGAAAGTCGTGATTGATTTCTGTCCTGCCTGGACTGGAGTTCTCTCAAAGCGTCATCCCGTTCACGGGCAATGTATTCCAGTTGTTTCTTCATATCCTTGAACTCACGGCGCAGGTTGAGATAATCCGGGTCTAGATTCTGATGTGATATGTTTACCTGCATTATACGATCTTCTTTCAATTTGGTCAATTTTTGTATTTGCTCTTCAATATCTTCAATTGTCGGTATAGTGCATGAATATTCGCTATTTTTCGATTGACTTGCACAGGTGTCATGTATTGGACGCTCTGGGGAATATTCTCGTCTTACAATGGTATTATCCAATACCGTTATTTTGTCGTCGGTGGCCTTTTGGTGACACAGTTTCACCCCTTATGAGATGAGAATAAAACAAAATAAATAGAAGACCGTTTGAAAGCTACGGCCCCGTCTATTCCACAAAGGTTTAACGATACAGAACAAAATAGATTTTAAGGTAAAATATAAAATCGGTCCCGTCTGATGTAATTTATCTCAAAATTTAGACATTGTGGATTAATAAATCCAAATCAGCAATTATAATTCTTTAAATTACCACTTAAATGTTTTACCGACCACGTTAGAAGTAAAGTAATTACCAGTTTATTCGGAGCAAAAGAAAAAAAAATACTAACTATAACGAAAAATTAGATTTAAAAAAAATATATAATCTAGCTAATCTACTCTTATTATCCCTAAAAATCTGACCTAAAATTAAAATGAACCACACAGAAACAATGTTGAAAAAAAACTTGATTTCCGTTTCAAGAATTGAATTGACTAACTCTCAATTAGTAAATAAGTGCCAGCAATCAACGGCAATTAATCGTTATTCATTATGTCATTAAACGGTTGTTGAAACAAAACACGTAAATCAATTAAAATAAATTTTGGTTAAAAGATCGAATAATTATTTTAATAATATCGGAAAATTCTGTATATGTAGTAATTATTGTTTTATATCATATATTAAAATCTAAAGCTAAAATCAATAATTAGATAAGTAAAAGTAATCAGGTTAAATGAGATGAGTAATCACTGCGGGTGTTTGTAAGGCATAATATCTGATTAAATTTTATTCCACAAAAAAAATCACTATTTTATTTTTGTTTTTGTCTAATAACGGTAAGAACTTGAATAGCCATCGTCACTGCATAAAATAAAAGTTTACGTCAATTAGAACTTGCAAGGTATCAACCCTCACCTAATAAATAATGATGAAAGTTTAAAATTAAAAAAAAAAAAAACACTGTCACTATTGCCTAACTTGAATTGAAAAAAAAACAAAAAAACGTACTAATACAATCCGGCTTTTCGGGTGCTACTTCTTAAAAGTTACGATTTTGAAAAACAATTAAACAAATCAATCAGGGTCGTAGAGTTAAGATAAAGGTGGGCGCCAATTGTTAAAAAGGCTCTTTCGTACTCGGGACGAAAGCGGGGAAATCTTCAGAGATTTCCCACCGGGGACAGACAACACAATAATTAACAAAAGGATGTAGTTACTTTTGGTTGTCCCTGCCTTAATAACCGCGCGGTTTGCTTAGGGTAGAGCGCCAGAACACAATAAACTTAATGAAGGGTTTGTACTTACTGAGCTTTCACTGATGAGGTACGTCGTCGTTTAGGAAAAACAATGAATGAAAGTAAACTGTTTCAACACTGCGCGACCACTGCTTCGAAAGAGGATTTTTCTGTCCCATCCCGGGCCCTTTTATCTTGTCCGAGTCAGCCCTTCATCCCCCCGACCATTTACGTCACCGACCATTTTTCGCCACTGAAAAATATTCAAAATAAATACTAAATATTAATATTTTTAAAAACTAATGGTTGTGTGATATGCGTAAAATTATTCCGCATCCGTTCATATAGAATTTAGCTCAATCCGTGACGAAAAATGGTAGTAACTTTAGTTTTTACCAAATACCGCGGGCAGGGATGGTATTATCGTGATGGAACATACATGAAACGATGCAGCATGGAAATGCGCATCGTTTGATGTATGTCCCAACAACGTGCATAAACAATTAAGACTACAACTAAAAGAAAACATATATACAAAAGGGGTGTCGTAAATCATTATGACAGCTTGTGTTTTTAGAACTACGCTAACTACACCGTGTTTGTAGTCATTGCAACGGCCATTCTCTCAGCTATCCAGTGCCGTATGTCCCTGGTTTTGCGGTAAAACGCGAAAAACATAGTGGGTGCATTGTTTTTGATTTTTATTACCTCGTGACTCATGCCGATTTCTGGATTTCTGTGCGCAAATGTTCTCGCCGGTATCAGCGACCCTTGCACGTGTGGCCAACTTGGGAATATCCAGAAATATCGGTCCTTGGGTTTGGTAGCCGCTGGAACAGAGGTAGCAGGGTGGTTTTGCAGAGGTTCTACCTTTTGGTAGCTGAGAGGAATTGTCGTTGCCTTTTGCTAGCCGGTGATTAGTTGAGCTGTCCGATATACGGGGGCGCTAACTAATTCAGAAGATAAAATTATTTGCTATTAAATGTATGACATGAAACCTACTTATTTGAATAAATAATTAAGTTAAAGGCGCTTACGAAAGCGTTGGTAACAGGCTAAATACGGATCTACAGGATGAATTAAATAACTGTCAAGAATTACAGCAACGATATACTCCACGCCTCGTTTCCTCTTCTCCGATACGAGCTACACCAT
The DNA here is from genome assembly GCA_910593695.2 of Ocypus olens. Taxonomy (NCBI): domain Eukaryota; kingdom Metazoa; phylum Arthropoda; class Insecta; order Coleoptera; family Staphylinidae; genus Ocypus; species Ocypus olens. Next base: position 9,550,603 of record OU343064.1, read on the forward strand.
CGTCAACTTTTACTGAAAAAAACTGTGCAAATTGCGTCGAACTTAAGCAGAGATGTAACATTCAATCCATCGATATCGTTTCTCTTACCGAGGACAATGGCAAACTAAAAGATAAACTAGCGATTATGGCTCAAACACTAGAGACCTTCAACAGCAACAGACATCAACAAATCGAAATCTTCAACAACACTCCCCGGATTCTGATCCTAAGCGACAATTACGGGAAAAATATGGGATATCCATTTGGGAGGATTGTCAGCAAACTCACTAACCAACCAAAAATCATATCAATCTATAAACTCAATGCTAATTTTTATGGTGTCATTGAACATATTAAGGAACTGACTAGTGATTTTACCCAATTGAATCAAGTTATTATTATGGCCCGCACAGTTGACGCGATTAAAGGTCGTCACTTGGATCTAAAGGAAATAAACCAACTTCTAACGCCACTAATTAACCGGACTAATGTTTACATTATTATAAAATTCTCCTTGGAAAGGTAGACAAATCTTAAATAATTACATAAACTCAATTAATACGCAATTAGCTAAGTGCGCAAATGAACTCAAGTGCATATACCGGGTGACCCAGGGTTCTGTAAAAGCCCCATAACTTATTTGAGATATCGACTTCTATTTTTCATAAACTAGTACCCACACCTATTCTACACATTTCTAAAATATCTATGTTTTTGTACAGGGTGTCCCAGTATAAGTAACAGATCAAAGTTATGTTTTTTTAAATGAAACTCCCCATATTTTATACTTTATTTTAATCCTCCTAAGAAGCTGATAAAAATAGTATAAGATACTATGGGTCTATTATGGACGGTTGGTTAGTTATATGCAAATTTGTGGCAAAAACATGAACACATTGAATACATTGCAGAAGCGTTCCCAGTAAAGATTGCGTCATTTTTTATACACTAGATTTTGCAAGGTGTCAACGTACGCAAAATAATGGATAACTATTTTTCTCAAATGGAACACCCTATATAAGTTGCCACCAATCTATGGCATTTTTGATAAGCTTTTCAATTATATACAGTTTGTATAACAAAATATTAAGTATTCTTGAGATTTATCAATAAAAACATATTTCTTTTGTCACCTCCTTTTGATTTTGGGATTTTCAGCCAAAACTATGCATTTTCTGAAAAAATAATAGGAGACCAAAGTTGTAGAGCGGCAAATTTTCAATCGATATAGGTCTTTCGTCTTTTCCTATAATGCTAGCATTGCCCGCCAGAGTGCGCAAAATCGTAACCGTATATGCATTTTAGCATTTTTTTTCAATTTTTTTATTAATTGATTGCACTATACTTTATTTTTCGAACCTTCTAGCGGAAAATCAGAAAATGATAGGGAAATTCAAATGACCAATATCAATTGAAAATGTTGCGCCCTACAACTCTTAAAAGAAGCAAATTTTGCTCAAAATGCATAGTTTTCGTTAAAAATGCAAAAAACCATTGAAAACCGCAAAAATTGATACATACATTTTCAATTTGCATTTTTAGCGAAAACTATGTATTTTGAGCAAAAATTGCTTCTTTTAAGAGTTGTAGGGCGCAACATTTTCAATTGATATTGGTCATTTGAATTTCCCTATAATTTTCTGATTTTCCGCTAGAAGGTTCGAAAAATAAAGTATAGTGCAATTTATTAATAAAAAATTTGAAAAAAAAGGCTAAAATGCATATACGGACAACGCACGCATTATCTAAAAAGTTGAAAGACTCATATCGATCGGAAATATTTCGCTCTACAACTTTGGTCTCTTATAATTTTTCCAGAAAATGCATAGTTTTGACTGAAAATCCATAAATCATCAGAAGGTGACAAAAGAAATATGTTTTTGTTGATAAATCTCAAGAATACTTAATATTTTGTTATACAAACTGTATATCATTGAAAAGCTTATCAAAAATGCCATAGATAGGTGGCAACGTTGTGGTGCCCGCCTCTACTCTAACCTATAATTGACATCTGATCAAGCGGACACCTGCATACATTGTTGCTATATAACCTGTCGAGCGGTTGCCAGATTATATAGCCAAGGGTTCGCCTGACTCGCAATCGTGACTTGGACTTAACAATACTAATAAAATAAGCTTTTAGTCATTACTTACCTTTACACCTGCTGTCTCAGTTCGGGTCCACTGGCATCTCGACGTCGACACAAATTAGTTCACTCGCAATTAACGTTTCGTAGGAGTAATGGGATCGGGATATCAATGAATTACTATACAAAATGACAACGACGGCAATTGATATGACAAACGTGATATATTAATGAAATAAAGAATTTAACAAACATTACTCTTGACATACATTTAGTGGACAACACAATCGATACATTAAAATCTAATTCAACAAACATGACAATTATCTGACGTTACATCTTACAAAAGAATAATTACAACACAAGTGAAAATTAACCTTTGCACATTATAAATGAATTTAGCCAAAACCTCTCATTGTCACCTTACATTACCTCACCCATTAGAAAAAAGGAGCAACTGTACCGTACGCGGACCGTAGGACTAAAACTCAAACTCAAAAAGAACTTTAGAAGAACTGACTGACTGTAAAAAGAACTCTCCAAGAACTGACTGAAAATCTACATGTTACTGTCCACGAAACCTCTGTGTCCCCTCCGTTTTCTTTAGGAATTTTCCTGCGAAGACAAAGGGAATCCAGAGTTCAATTCGACAGCGCTTTTATTCGGTTCAACATTTGCTCCTTTCCCATTTTTATTTAATTTAGGCGTTTACTTCGCCCAAATAATTCTATTATTTAATTAATCAATTACCCTGTGACTTGAGATTGAAAACGAAATTAATTTATAGACATAATCACTTAATTGACTATTTACAGGTGTTGGCTATGAATTCACACCTTAGTTACCACAGATAGCTCAGAAAACCGCTTAAATACACATTCTTCGATCGTGCACTAAATACATAATGCGCTGGTGCAATGTAAACACAATGACAATAACAACCCATTATCTCTTTTCTGAAAGAAGGGCGCAACTATTAATGGAATTTTATGATAATGAACGAAATTTGATTAGTCGGACATCGCTAATACCTCTCACACCTTTGATTAATTACACGTATACTTTTTACACTCCTCACATAACTCCCCACCTTATTTAAGTAATCTAAGTATAAAATAACTTGGATTACTTGTCAGCATTTACTCACACTTTTACCCCATTCAAAAGCAACAAAACCCCACAAACCAACCATGTTAGTAAAATGGATGAACGCCAACTATGCATTCGAACATGACTATTTAAAAGGGTTAATTGATCATGAACACATCATAAACATATTTTTAAAAAAATCATTATTGATAAGAGAGCAAAAAAATATATAAACACAAGATACACAGATAATTACAATAAAACGATTAATTTACGGCTCAATAGCCAAAGAAAAAAATTATAATTAAAAATTACATATAAAAGAAAAACTAACACCCTCACGTAACACACATAGCACGGAACAAGCAGTTCATGCTGCTTCCTCTATCTCCTCTTCTTCTTCTTCGTTCTCGGACTCCTCCGATTCATAGTCGGAGTCCTCCCTGCTCCTCAGGTAGCGCTGGTAGGCTTCTTCGGCGCCGTTCTCTCCATCGTCCTCCCTGCGGCGATCCTCGCAGCTGCGGCATGATAATGTGTGGTATGGATATGGCATTACTGCCATGGGGAGTCCCTCTGGCTGCATATCACACCGGTGGAAGAGCTCCTCCTCGGCCTCCCTGTCCAATTCCGAGCTGGTTTGTAATGAGGCCCAACCGGGCGTAGCCGTCCATTAAGTTCGCTCTCCGGGCTGCTCCCACCAAATAATATAAGAACAACGTCCTCAGCTGGTCTCTCTCCCTGGGTTCCAGTAGGCCGAATTCCGGGAAGGTCGCCGGGTCTAGAGGGTGGCAATTCAGCCACATAACCACCCATGCTAATACACGTCTCAGGAATGTCGTCATCTCGGTAATATTGTTTCAAAGGCTAACTTAGAAGGAATGATGCTTATCAGGTTCATCCCTGGGTTTATAAGGGCGGCTCTTAATGATGTTTTTGCTTCATTGATTATTAGGCCCAAATTGCTGTTGACAAAATTTGTTGCTATTTGCCATGTTTGTTAGCGTTGGTACACAATGATCGTTAAATTGGTTTATAGTACCTCATCAACTTTCCTTCCTCGCCGGCCGCCTCCTAATCTGCCTCTTTTGTTCCTTCTGGTTCGCCTATTAAATTGTTTATTATGCTCACACAGAGTCCCATAATTGTCTATTAACACGTTAACTATTGTTTGTTTACGTGCACTGTTTTCTTGGTACACAAACCGCGCACTTTCCTTCAAATCCCTTGAACGCTACCTACTTAACCCACTACATACAAACATCATTCGATTTACATCTCGTAATTACAATATACAATCCAAACTTATCCTAATTACATTGCTCATAATTTAATATACATTTCACGATTACCAAAAATAATTTCAATAATATTTACAATTAATTTACAATTATTTATGCGTATTACAATTTCAATTTGGTCTTCGTTTTCTCGATAATCACCTCTTAACGGCCTGTTTACCTTAATTATGCATAATGATCTCCCAGTTAATTTAATTCCCAAAATTAGTTAGTGTTAGTTTCATGCAATTCCCAATTATTTAATCTTATTAATACATATAACCTTTTTTTTCCAATTTTCCATTTTTATTTTAACCCCTTTTTTTACAATTTTCCATTTTTATTTTAACCCCTTTTTTTACAATTTTCCATTTTTATTTTAACCCCTTTTTTTTACAATTTTCCATTTTTATTTTAACCCTTTTTTTCCAATTTTCCATTTTTATTTTCTACCTTTTCTTTTTCGTGAACAACTTACTGAAACTACTCGCGCTGCGAGTATTATATTGGTGCTCGGCTGCACTTGAACTTGTTAAAATTTTACCCTCTTTAGTATAATGAAACCTATACGTTTTGACTTCATTTTCCCCTAAATACTTATCCTCTGCCAATTTTTGAAATTTAAAATTTTCCAACTTCACCCCCTTGGTGGTTTTATCTTCGCGCTCGTTGACTCTAACCCACGTCTGGCCTTTATATTTTTCGAGAAATCCTCGCCGCACAAAAGGTTTATTTACGTCGGTCTCGCTATTCCTCTTCAAATTTTCATTACGTCCTTCTGGTTCGCCTGGCTTTTTCGCACCTTCTCTACTAGTCCCCGGGGTACCTTCCCTGGACTTGTTCACACTCTCGCTGCTCAGTGCTCGATGACACTGTGTCGACGTTAAAACTTTCCCCTCGTCATTGCATTGGAAACTTCGGTTGCCACTTCCATTTACCATCAAAAACCCTCCTGCTATTGGAGTTACCTTGAATTCCTCTGTCTTACAACCTGGTGGTACCTCTTCATTGTCGTCGCAGAGGTCAAAATATAATCTGTCTCCGAATTGTGTTAAGTACCCGCGCCTAACTCGATTTTCCTCCCTGGGCGTATTACACGTCGGATCTAACCTTTTTCGTGGCTGCCTTCTTCAACCGTTCCAACTCCACTTCCATTCTCCTCTGAGTCTTCTCTCTCCAAGTTTGTGCTGTTATTCGGCTTATTCGCTCCTTCTTCGCTCACTTCGGACTCGTTCAACCTTGTTTCTTCCAGCCCGCTTTCGTCGCCATCCTCTTTACCCACATTACTTTCATCGAGGTGCGCCTCGCTCTGCACGCTTTCCTGGGCGGCGTTACTATCCTCTGATTCGTTCTCGTTTTCGTTCTTCCGGCTGCTCTCTACACCTTTGATGCTTAATGCGACCTCTCCTTCGCTCGTGCTCTCCTCATTATCAGATTCCACTGATTCTATCCTGCTACGCTCAGTCGCATCCTCCGCGCTCTCATAACCACCATTACTAGATTCACCTTCGTTTGCTGGTGGAGGTGGTGGCCTTCTCCATACACTGAAGAGTATCTCATTGTCATCTATTCCCTTATAAGACTCGTGGAAGTCTGGTACTTCCTTTGGCCTCCTCGGTGGATCAAAATTCCTTTTCTCTCTGTCTCTGCACAATCCGTCTTCAACTGGCGTGTAGCATGGTTTAATTCGGTTGACGTGCACTGCTTGAGTCCTTTTGCTGTAGATGTCCTTCACTACGTAATTAACAGGTCCGTTAATTTTTATAATCCGCCACGGTCCGGTCCACTTTGGTTGGAATTTGTGTGCAAGCATCTTCGACGACAGTGCTTCATTTTTCACGTACACTTTATCACCTAACGCGTATTTGTGCGTTTTCGCCTTCCTGTTAAATTTTGCATTCCGATCGTCTTCCTTCCTTTTGATATTATCCGTCGCTCTTCTGTATGCATCCCCCATTCTGGCCATCATCTCCGTCGCGTAATTTTCGTCTAAGTCGTATTTTATTCTCGTTGGTTTTATCAACGCATCTATGGGCAGCTCCATATCTCTCATATGCATTAAAAAAACGGTGTTTCAGATGTGGTCGCATTTACGTTATTACGCAGCGCCATAGCTACGAATGGTAGCGTTTCATCCCAAGAATTTTCTTGCGCTGACACGTAATGAGAAATCATCGTCTTCATGGTTCCATGCATCCTTTAAATCACTCCGTTTGATTGCGGATGCCATGCACTGGTCTGGATCTTTTCAATTCCTAGTAAACTGCAGATTTCCTTGAACAATTTCGAAATAAATTGGCTACCACAATCTGTTAAAATCTGCCTAGGTGTTCCGTGTCTGCATATAATGTTCGTTACAAATGCTTTTTCAACTGTCTCTGCTGTAATATCGTGTATTGGAATTAGCTCTGGGTACCGTGTTAAAAAATCCATACATGTCAAAATATATCTGTTCCCGTTTCGAGTTCGATTCAATGGTCCTACTAAGTCGAGTGAAATCCTTCCCCATGCACCTGATTGTACGCTCATATGTTGCATCGCCGCTGGTGGTATGTAGTTACTCTTCCTCATTGCACACGACTGACATTCCTTGCAGTATTGCTTGACATCCTTGTTCAAATTCTTCCAATAAAATTCTCGTTTATCTCGTTAATCAACATTCGTTTCTCACCTGGATGACAACTAAATGGCGCATCGTGGTACATCTTCAAAACTTGTTTAATTAACTTTCGAGGTAACACCAATCTGTCGTCCCTTTGTTTTTCATCTCTTTGTTTGTATAACAATCCCCTATCGTCTTTGAAAAAATCCGTACATTCGCCTAATCTTGTTGATATGTGCCTTAGGTACTCATCGGTTTGCTGTGCTTTTACTAATTCATTTAGGTCGTAAATAGAAGTAATTAATAATTTTGGATCAATATCTCTTCCTTCGTCGTTCACGATTTGTCTGACAACGTAATCCTCAATCCTTGTATCCGTCGAATCGCTTCTCAATCTTGTTAAAGCATATGCATTGGTGTTAAGACGTCCTGGTCGATATTCAATGGTGAAACTATGTTCCATGAGGCTCAATGACCACTTCGATAACCTGCTGCTTTGATCAATGAAAACAAATACTTCAAACTGCGGTGGTCTGTATATACTTTAAATGTTACTCCTGTTAGATATTCTCTAAAATGTTTAATCCCCCATACTACCGCTAACGCTTCCTTCTCAATTGTCGAATAATTTTGCTCAGCTTTGTTTAGTGTTCTGCTTGCGTAGCTTACCGGGTGTTCGGTGTCTCCGTATTTTTGACATAAAATACCACCTATCGCCACTCCACTTGCGAATAAATTCCCTATTGAAATCGGGGTACTTCAAAATTGGCGGAGCTGTTAGTGCTTGTTTCAATTTCTGAAATGCTTCTTCTGTTTTCTCGGTCCATACGAACCTTACATCTTTCTTGGTAAGTTGGGTCAAAGGTTTCGCTATCTCCGAGAAACTAGGTACAAATTTTCGATAAAATCCTGCAAATCCGATTAATGCTCTGATTTCTTTAACTGTTCTTGGTACGGGATACTTCTTTATAACTTCGGTTTTCTGTGGATCTGCTTGACAACCATGTTCTGATATTATGTGTCCTAAATATTTCACCTCTCTTTGCAAGAATTTGCATTTCGTTGGTTTCAACTTCAAATTATTTTCCCTAAGTCTAATAAAAACATCTCTTAAACGGCTCACATGTTGCACGATGCTTCCTTCCGAAAATACGATAATATCATCCAGGTAGACCAGACACGTGACTCCTGTTAGTCCTGATAAAACTGCATACATTAGCCGTTGCCATGTACTTGGCGCATTGGACAGCCCAAACGGCATCTTGGTGAAATGATAATGTCCTGTTGGAGTTGAAATCCCGTTTTTTCTTGATCCTCTTCTTCAATCTCGATCTGATGATAGTCACTTGTTAGATCCATGGTGGAAAATAATTTAGCTCCTGACAGTTGGTCTATCGTATCCTGAATGTGAGGTAGCGGAAAATAATCTGGTTTCGTAATTGTATTTAACCCTCGGTAATCAATACAAACTCGTAATTCCGGCTTCTCACCTACTTGTGTCTTCTTCTCGACTAAAACTACTGGTGCCGACCACGGGCTCTGAGATTCCACTATTATCCCTTCATCTAACATCTTGTTGATTTGTTGATTTAATTCACCCCGTTTAGAAAAGGGTACACGATATGGTCTTCTCGCTATCGGGTGCGTATTTCCCTCGGTGATTATTCTGTGTTTGGTACGCATCGTGTGCGTCAACTTCTGATCCGGCCTCGTAAAAATATCTGCGAACTCCATCAGTACTTCCTTTATCTCGTTAGATCCCGCCGTCGCCGGATTTAATTTCAAAATTTCTTCTGCAATTCTCTCTCTCTCTCTCTCTGGAACTGTCGATCCTCCTTATCTGCAATCCCCGTCCTGTTGTCTTTCTATCGCCTCATATCCGTTACCTACGTGCGTTTTACTCCTTAATTGAACGCTTTGTCGCGTCGTATTAATTAACCTGATTGGAACCTCCTTGTCTACCTGACAATAAACTCCTGCTACCAGTACGCCCGCTGGTACATCTCCACTAGGCTCGATCATGAGATTCTCGTTATCCGGTAGCTTCCCCTTGAGGACACCTTGGATTAAAATTCCCGAAAATGGAGGCAATTCCACGTCCGATTTAATCACTACTGGATTTGGCACCGCGACCGTTAGGTCAGACGAGCACCCTTCTCGTTGAATCGATTTTATCCTGCCGGCACTCTCGCTCTGGTCCAGGATCCTTACACTTGGTTCTCTCATTAAATTCGACATTAACTCTTCCTTGCAGTCACACACTTCTAATTCCTCATCTATTACTCCACCTTGGTTCCTTTTTCGGCCTACTCCTCGGTTTACTCCTTTCTGATTGACTCCACCTACCTTGGTGACCTCTACATCGGTCACTCTCCATCCTCCGCATGCGTTACTCTCGCTCTTCCTTTGACATCCTTTTCTTCCTTGGTCCCGACTGATTTTCATTAAATCCTCGCTTCCCGCGCATCCCGCTTCAACGTACTTTCCACCTGAAAATTCTCTTCTGTGTTCCGATGAACAGAGTTCCACACGTTTGCTTCCACCGGGGCCCTTGGTTTCCGCAACAGGTACTTCGCCACTCATTCGGTTGTTGAAGATGGTCTCCATCCTATCGAGACGTCTACTAAGGTTCTCGAGTTTCTCGACAATTGTTCTGAAATATTCATCGTTCCCCTCATTCATTCGGTGGACTGCAACTAACGGCTTATCTCCCTCTTCGCAATTCTCCAGTCGCACCTGTGATCCATCGATCCTAATTAATCCCGTTGCCCAATCTATTGCAACACGGTTCGCCACTAAAAAGTCCAATCCAAGTAATAAATCTGCTCTAAAATCCGTGTTTTCTGTCACGTGACACCGATGCTCGATGTGTTTCCCTGGCGATAATTCAATATCTACCCTTACTGCTCCCTGTGTGTGAATTCTCTCGCCGCTAATGCTCCATAATCGGGGTTTCAAACTCTCCTCAACATTATATACAATTCCAGGTCGAATCAATGATGTCGCTGCGCCTGAATCAATTATCGCCCTAAATATCCGATTACCTATCAAATTTTTTATACCATTACTACTCAAATCCTTATAATTAGGGGCGGTGAGGCGGGAATGTCCTCTCGTCGCCGTTTCCTGTTTTTCATCTAGTTCTAAGCCGCGGTCCGGCGCTCCGCCGCGACTTCCATTCCGTTTAAATCCTGCGGTTTACGTGGATTTCTGCATTCTCTTGACATGTGTCCTGGCTGATTACAATTATAACAAATAATCTTCCTGCATTGGTTTGCAAAATGTCCTCGTGTTCCACACTTAAAACAATTTAAATTCCTAGCACCTTCGTCCCGATCTCCGGTCTGCCTGACGTTCCCTCGTCCTCGTCCTCGATTATTCCAATCCCTGGTTTGCCTGTCATTTCCTCGTCCTCGTCCCTGACCTCGATTATTCCAATCCCTGGTACTTGAATTTCCGCTGCCGTCCTTGCCATAACTAATATCTTCGCCACCTGTCGTCCCTGTCACGTTCTCTCTAGCTACATTCCTGATCCTATTCTTACTGACCAATTCAGCGATTTTCTCTTCATTCTCTGCCATCTCGATAGCATCCTCCAAGTCCATGGGTCGGAGAGACAGAACTCTCTGCTGCAACTCCAATCTCAACCCTAATTTAAAACGCAAAAACAAATCGCTCCGAAATTTATCTGGGTACGCAGCGTGATCCGGGTTCGCTCTGTGCGCCAGCTCCTTCAATCTTGCTGCAAACTCCTGGACTGACTCTCCTACTTCTTGTATGCACCTGTGAAAATTCTCAACTGCCTCACCTAAATTAAGGGAAAGTTTGAAACGACTCTCGAGAGCTGCCTTTAAATCTGCATAGCCCGCAACTCTTAGCTGTGGTTCCGCCGACAATAATTGTCGCGCCTTTCCTGTTAATTTAATCCTAGTTATTGTCGCCCTTTCTTCTTCCGTCCAACCTGTTAATGCTGCAATGTCATCTAACAATAAAAGAAATATTTTACATTCGTTGTTCCGTCGAACGTCGGAACCGAGTTCGCCGACGTCAAAATTGTTTGATTCGCTGCCATCCTTAATTATTTCGTAAAATACCAAATACAAAATCGAAATCAAAATACACAACACAAACACAAACTCAAAACGAATCAAAATACAAAAAAAAACAAAATACAAAATACAAAGACAAACACAAACAACGATTAATAAATATCCAAGTACGATTATATCAGGGGATAAAACGAGTCAGGTGTTGCTATGTTTATGTAAAACTTCAATTAACCAAAATGAATAATTAAAAAAAAATCTGTAAATCACGGAATAAATAAAAAGAAACGAAACATGTTTTGACTGCTTAGGAACAAACAACATTAAAACAAAATAACTCCTTTTAATTGAATCAACTTGGTGTACTAAAAAATTCATTTACAACCAAATTAAAGCAATCTCAATATTAATTAATTTATTCAAATTCACAATTTCAACTACGGTGGCAATTAAACATCTCAATTAATTAAACAACCACACCATTATATAACCTAACAATTAAATAATCGTCTACTTTAATTAACCTAAAAATCAAGAAACCTCACACACCTGTAACTCAACCTAATAATTAAGCAACCCCACATCTTGTAACTCAACCTAATAATTAAGCAACCCCACACCTGACACCAAAATATATGTGGTGCCCGCCTCTACTCTAACCTATAATTGACAACTGATCAAGCCAAGGGTTCGCCTGACTCGCAATCGTGACTTGGACTTAACAATACTAATAAAATAAGCTTTTAGTCATTACTTACCTTTACACCTGCTGTCTCAGTTCGGGTCCACTGGCATCTCGGCGTCGACACAAATTAGTTCACTCGCAATTAACGTTTCGTAGGAGTAATGGGATCGGGATATCAATGAATTACTATACAAAATGACAACGACGGCAATTAATATGATAAACGTGGTATATTAATGAAATAAAGAATTTAACAAACATTACTCTTGACATACATTTAGTGGACAACACAATCGATACATTAAAATCTAATTCAACAAACATGACAATTATCTGACGTTACATCTTACAAAAGAATAATTACAACACAAGTGAAAATTAACCTTTGCACATTATAAATGAATTTAGCCAAAACCTCTCATTGTCACCTTACATTACCTCACCCATTAGAAAAAAGGAGCAACTGTACCGTACGCGGACCGTAGGACTAAAACTCAAACTCAAAAAGAACTTTAAAAGAACTGACTGACTGTAAAAAGAACTCTCCAAGAACTGACTGAAAATCTACATGTTACTGTCCACGAAACCTCTGTGTCCCCTCCGTTTTCTTTAGGAATTTTCCTGCGAAGACAAAGGGAATCCAGAGTTCAATTCGACATCGCTTTTATCTGGTTCAACATTTGCTCCTTTCCCATTTATATTTAATTTAGGCGTTTACTTCGCCCAAATAATTCTATTATTTAATTAATCAATTACCCTGTGACTTGAGATTGAAAACGAAATTAATTTATAGACATAATCAATTAATTGACTATTTACAGGTGTTGGCTATGAATTCACACCTTAGTTACCACAGGTAGCTCAGAAAACCGCTTAAATACACATTCTTCGATAGTGCACTAAATACATAATGCGCTGGTGCAATGTAAACACAATGACAATAACAACCCATTATCTCTTTTCCGAAAGAAGGGCGCAACTATTAATGGAATTTTATGATAATGAACGAAATTTGATTAGTCGGACATCGCTAATACCTCTCACCTCTCACACTTTTGATTAATTACACGTATACTTTTTACACTCCTCACAACAGGGCAGCTCGTGAATGCTATGTTGCCAAATGTACATTTCTTTTAAAAGGCTCCTAATGGCCTATGAGGCATGGTAGAACATTTTTTCATCGACATTTCTATTCAAAATTTTAGGAAGAACATCGCCACGTGTAGATTATCCACCAATTTATACACAACCGATATATCAATCGTATATTAGTCAAACATACTATTCAAACTTAATAATGTCGCAGCCTAGTACTAGTTTCAACTGCTACAAAAATATCAAGTTTAAGAATTACGTTTGAGTTAATTGTCACAGTATTTTTCATCAAAGCTGTAGTAATAAATACGAGAGGCTTAAATATCCAGGAGAACATAAGGTTACATGCTGTACTCGAAACCTAAATAATTCGTCGTAGTAAAAGTTTCGAAGATGCAAAACAAGAAATAATCGACGAGTTAAACAATGATCTTAAGAATTAATCAAACCACATTGAAAAACTTACACACCGCATCAAGTTAATTGAAAATGAAGACTTCGAAAATGATGAACTAGTGGCAAGTAAAATAAATGAGTTAGAGAATCACATTAAAAACATACATTTTTAATTAAAGCAAATAGGCTAAATACGGATCTACAGGATGAATTAAATAACTGTCAAGAATTACAGCAACGATATACTCCAAGCCTCGTTTCCTCTTCTCCGATACGAGCTACACCATCGTCAACTTTTACTGAAAAAAACTGTGCAAATTGCGTCGAACTTAAGCAGAGATGTAACATTCAATCCATCGATATCGTTTCTCTTACCGAGGACAATGGCAAACTAAAAGATAAACTAGCGATTATGGCTCAAACACTAGAGACCTTCAACAGCAACAGACATCAACAAACCGAAATCTTCAACAACACTTCCCGGATTCTGATCCCAAACGACATTTACGGGAAAAATATGGGACATCTATTTGGGAGGATTGTCAGCAAACTCACTAACCAACCGAAAATCATATCAATCTATAAACCCAATGCTAATTTTTATGGTGTCATAGAACATATTAAGGAACTGATTAGTGATTTTACCCAATTAGATCATGTTATTATTATGGCCGGCACAGTTGACGCGATTAAAGGTCGTCACTTGGATCTAAAGGAAATAAACCAACTTCTAACGCCACTAATTAACCGGACTAATGTTTACAATATTATAAAATCCTCCTTGGAAAGGTAGACGAATCTTAAATAATTACATAAACTCAATTAATACGCAATTAGCTAAGTGCGCAAATGAACTCAAGTGCATATACCGGGTGACCCAGGGTTCTGTAAAAGCCCCATAACTTATTTGCTATTTGAGATATCGACTTCTATTTTTCATAAACTAGTACCCACACCTATTCTACACATTTCTAAAATATCTATGTTTTTGTACAGGGTGTCCCAGTATAAGTTACAGATCAAAGTTATGTTTTTCTTAAATGGAACTCCCCATATTTTATACTTTATTTTTAATCCTCCTAATAAGCTGATAAAAATAGTATAAGATACTATAGGTCTATTATGGACGGTTGGTTAGTTATATGCAAATTTGTGGCAAAAACATGAACACATTGAATACATTGCAGAAGCGTTCCCAGCAAAGATTGCATCATTTTTTATACACTAGAAAATTTTCCACATCATGAAGAATAATACACATCGGCTTTAGTCCTTTTCTGTTCATACTGCTATACAAGGTGTCAACGTACGCAAAATAATGGATAACTATTTTTCTCAAATGGAACACCCTATATAAGTTGCCACCAATCTATGGCATTTTTGATAAGCTTTTCAATTATATACAGTTTGTATAACAAAATATTAAGTATTCTTGAGATTTATCAATAAAAACATATTTCTTTTGTCACCTCCTTTTGATTTTTGGATTTTCAGCCAAAACTATGCATTTTCTGAAAAAATAATAAGAGACCAAAGTTGTAGAGCGGCAAATTTTCAATCGATATAGGTCTTTCGTCTTTTCCTATAATGCGAGCACTGCCCGCCAGAGTGCGCAAAATCGTAACCGTATATGCATTTTAGCGTTTTTTTCAATTTTTTTATTAATTGATTGCACTATACTTTATTTTCCACGCCCTCTAGCGGAAAAACGGGTAATTATAAAATAATTCAAATGACCTATATCGATTGAAAATATTCCGCTCTACAACTCTTAATAAAAGCAATTTGCTCAAAATACATAGTTTTCGCTAAAAATGCAAAAAACCATTGAAAAACGCAAAAATTGATACATACATTTTCAATTTGCATTTTTAGCGAAAACTATGTATTTTGAGCAAAATTTTCTTCTTTTAAGAGTTGTAGGGCGCAGTATTTTCAATTGATATTGGTCATTTGAATTTCCCTATAATTTTCTGATTTTCCGCTAGAAGGTTCGAAAAATAAAGTATAGTGAAATTTATTAATAAAAAATTTGAAAAAAAAAATATGCTAAAATGCATATACGGTCACGATTTTGCGCGCTCTGGCGGACAACGCACGCATGATCTAAAAAGTTGAAAGACTCATATCGATTGGAAATATTTCGCTCTACAACTTTGGTCTCTTATAATTTTTCCAGAAAATGCATAGTTTTGACTGAAAATCCATAAATCATCAGAAGGTGACAAAAGAAATATGTGTTTGTTGATAAACTCAAGAATTCTTAACATTTTGTTATACAAACTGTATATCATTGGAAAGCTTATCAAAAATGCCATAGACAGGTGGCAACGTTGTGGTGCCCGCCTCTACTCTAACCTATAATTGACAACTGATCAAGCGGACACCTGCATACATTGTTGCTATATAACCTGTCGAGCGGTTGCCGGATTATATAGCCAAGGGTTCGCCTGACTCGCAATCATGACTTGGACTTAACAATACTAATAAAATAAGCTTTTAGTCATTACTTACCTGCTGTCTCAGTTCGAGTTCACTGGCATCTCGGCGTCGACACAAATTAGTTCACTCGCAATTAACGTTTCGTAGGAGTAATGGGATCGGGATATCAATGAATTACTATACAAAATGACAGCGACGGCAATTGATATGACAAACGTGATATATTAATGAAATAAAGAATTTAACAAACATTACTCTTGACATACATTTAGTGGACAACACAATCGATACATTCAAATCTAATTCAACAAACATGACAATTATCTGACGTTACATCTTACAAAAGAATAATTACAACACAAGTGAAAATTAACCTTTGCACATTGTAAATGAATTTAGCCAAAACCTCTCATTGTCACCTTACATTACCTCACCTATTAGAAAAAAGGAGCAACTGTACCGTACGCGGACCGTAGGACTAAAACTCAAACTCAAAAAGAACTTTAAAAGAACTGACTGACTGCAAAAAGAACTCTCCAAGAACTGACTCATAATCTACATGTTACTGTCCACGAAACCTCTGTGTCCCCTCCGTTTTCTTTAGGAATTTTCCTGCGAAGACAAAGGGAATCCAGAGTTCAATTCGACATCGCTTTTATCTGGTTCAACATTTGCTCCTTTCCCATTTTTATTTAATTTAGGCGTTTACTTCGCCCAAATAATTACACGTATACTTTTTACACTCCGCACAACGTATATAGGGTGTTCCATTTGAAAAAAAAAGTTATCCATTGTTTTGCGTATGTTGACACCCTGTATAGCAGTATGAACAAAAAAGGACTAAAGCCGATTTATTATTCTTCATGATGTGGAAAATTTTCTAGTGTATAAAAATGATGCAATCTTTGCTAGGAACGCTTCTGCCATGTTTTCAATGTGTACATGTTTTTGCCACAAATTTGTCTATAACTAACCAACTGTTTACCCATGATACCCATAGTATCTTATACTATTTTTATTAGCTTCTTAAGAGGATTAAAAATAAAGTATGAAATATGGGGTGTTCCATTTAGAAAAAAAACATAACTTTGATCTGTTACTTATACTGGGACACCCTGTACAAAAACATAGATATTTTAGAAATATGTAGAATAGGTGGGGGTACTAGTTTATGAAAAATAGAAGTCGATATCTCAAATAGCAAATAAGTTACAGAACCCTGGGTCACCCGGTATATTAAAACTAGGGTAACCGCGACTACTTCCTTTCACATACACAATGGGCCCTATTCTGTTTTTATCACTTTCGAAAAGTTTTCGATTGTCATCGAAAACTTTTCACTTCACGCAAGTTTCCGATTCTGTTTCTATCACCGATCGAGTTTCGAATGACGTCAAACGAAAAGTAAGGTTCAGTTTTATCACCGAGTTCGGAGCAGGTGATAAGTGTGTGTTAACCATAAAATTGTGAATATGGTCTTTATTTAGCTTTATTATTGCTGCGGGAACAAGAAGCAGCAGCTGAAAATTATTATTTGCTGCAATTTTAACGACATTTACGGAATTTAGCAATCCATTTGAGACTCCGAAATGTGAATTTAGAATATTTGTTTTAAAAACAACAAATTTGTGAGTGTTTCGAATCAACACACCAATATTAGATGGTGATTAGTAGTTTTCAATTCCATAATTCTTCAAAATTAACTTAATTACAGTTCGCTTCAAGTGCACTCGGTACTGATTTACCCGCGCAAATTTGAAAAATGGTGAAAGCATGCCGTTATTAGTTCACTTGCTTCGATTTTACAGTGTTGTCACACTTACTTTATCACGTTAGAAACGGAATACCAACCGTGATAAAAACAGAATAGGGCCCAATATATCAAAGTTTTGCACTGATTTCTGCTAGAACATTTCTTAAATAAACAGCCTCTTTTAATGCTTCGGAGACGGCGTTGTATTCGACTTCGGTACTGGAGAGTGCCACAGTCCTTTGCTTTGTGCTTTCCCAGGAGATGGCACAATTTGCCATGATGAACCAGAAGCCTGTGTATGATTTTCTATCAATAGTGTTGCTTCCCCAGTCTGCATCTGCGTATCCTTTTAAGCTTTCAGTGTTTCGCTGATAGGGCTATTAGTAATCGGAGTGTTGAATACCTGACCACTGGTGAAAAGGTTTCATCATAATCAATGCCCAGTTTCCGATTGAATCCTCTCGCAACAAGTCGCGCTCTGTATTTAATGGCATTACTAACACTGTCTACTTTCTGTTTAAATACCCACTTCGAGTCAATTATACTGCTATTTTTAGGAAGTTCGACAAGTTCCCATGCATTATTGGTTTTAAAAGCATTTATTTCTTCTGTCATGGCATGCAGCCATTTTGTTTTGTCATGTCAAGACATAATTTCATGTAAAGTTAAAGGGTTATCTAACAGCTTACTATCACTTGCTGCCATGTATGTTACAAAGTGGTCAAAAGGCTTGGGACGAGGCACTCTCTCCGATCTTCTTACGTCATTAAGCGACGTTCATCGCGATTACCTTCACTGTGACTTGCTGCTGTCTCATCGTCCAGCTGTACTGCCTCCTCGATGAGTTGCTGCTGCACTGCCTCCTCGATGAGTACCCCTGTAGAGACCCCCACTGAGGCTGGTTTGGCATCATGTCTGTAATTTTTTGAAACTGGTGTTCTTACTTGTGATTCATTCTCAGGCTCCATAACTATGATGTCTCTGCTGGTTGTTATTTCTTTTGAAATTGGATCATATAATCTATATATCCTTTACATGTTTCACTGTAACCAACCAACACTTTTTGTTTTGCTTTCTTATCCCATTTTTGTCGTTTTTCCTTCGGATATGTACCATAGTAGTACTACCAAATATGTTTATACGGTGTTTTTGATAAGCCTGATGTGTGTGATCTATTCTTCAGGTACGCAGCCGTACTGACTGCTTCGGCCCAGAACTCCTTCCCAAGTTTGGCATCAAATAATAAGCATTTGGCTTTCTTAACGAGAGTCCTATTCCACCTTTCTGCTACCCCATTTTGTCCTCCACTAGGGAATGCTCCTTGACGTGGTGTGGGGGCAAGGTAGTGCCACTGTCAATGAGCATCCTACGGTTATTCGGCCAAACAACCGGATAACAGTGGGGAGTGAGACGGGGTTCTATCGCCAATGCATTCCGAGGCTATACACAAACTGTTATAGTGATGGCCTCCTTAGTAGAGTCGCTTCCCTCTTTGATCTGTCGGCCTCCCTTGGCCACCTCTTCGGTCACGCTGACCTTTTCGGCTCCCTATACTATCAGGCAACGAGGGCTAGGGAGCTAAACCACTTATCCTGCTCACCCCCGCCCGGCTGTAGTATCGTGGCTTAGGGCTTGCACGAAGGTAAACGACGCCGGGTCTGTTTGTGCCCATACAGCCATCAGACCTGACATATCGGGCTTGTTGCTGTCTCGCAGGTAACAAGCTTAGAGGATCTTGGCTTAGCCGCCCGGATCAATGTGGAAAGGAAACCACAAAAAAACAAACACCTCAAACCAAGGCGGAACAGCATAGGCCGTGGGATGCATGGCTAAGGAGGAGCTTAGTCGTCTCTATACGAGGTCTGGGTACCAGGCGACCCCCAATTTCACTAGCCTTATTATGGCATGCGGGGCTCTGCTGTAATGGGTTGTTCCCCTTCCCTAGCTACTCGTGGGAACCAAGTTTTCCAAATAACCAAAGGAGTGGACGACTCCCTAACGTCCGATGTTGCTGCAAAGGAGCCAAAAGGTGTAGAGCCTATGGAAACTAGCAGCAGAACAGGTGAGGAGGAGCTGCTGAAAAGCAGCGATGAGGAGCTCGTTGGCAGCCTTAAAGGTCTAAACACAAAAGACCAAAAGGTCAAAATGAGCGGTGCCGCAAGAAAGAGGATGAAGTTCCTCATCAAGAACGGCATGGAACCAGGGAAAGCTCGAGTAAAGGCATTAGTGCCCTTCAAGAGCAACCCCACGGCTGCTACCAAGAGACCTCGGTCAACAGGTAGCACGCCGGACACAACCATGGTCAAACGGACGAAAAGGCAGCCTGTGCCTAGCGCCGAGGCCAAGGCGGTGTCCTATAGCCAGGCTACGACGGGAGTGAAGGTAGGCGTATGCCAAGAAAGTTTTCCAGAAAACCTCATGTCGACGGAACAAATTGATGCCGTACGCGAGGCCATTCTGGAGAAAATAATTGAGGATGGTAAGGAGGGAACCGTGAAGCCCAGATTCCATCAGCTTCATCAGAGCCCAGGATGGCTCGCACTGACGTGTGTAGACAGTGCCACAGCCAACTAGCTAAAGGGCGCAGCTGCCCATCTCAGGCTGTGGGAGGGAGCAGAAATGCCTTATTCTAAGATCCTGATAGGCTACTTCTCAAACAGCCTGGAATACACCAACGCGAAGGTAATTTCTCTAATCGAGGCCCAGAACAATCTAAAGGCCTCCAGCTGGAGGGTTCTCAGGAGAGATCCGAAGGGACCCAAGCTGGAGGTCACGCTGTCGGTGGACTCACATTCCGCCGACAGCCTGGAGAAGCTGGCCAACAAAATTTGCTACGGGTTTGGCTGGGTAGAGCTAAGACCCAAGGGCAAAAAAGTACCAAAGGGCGAAGGGCCAACAAGGGCCTATCCGGACCCTTCTTGCTCCAAGGAGCCTACCAGCGGACCCGTTGGCACTACTCCGCCACTAGCGGAAACAGGTGCCGATAAGGGACCCACCGTAGTAGGTAAGGTAAGGGAGAGCAATACCCTGAAAGGCAAAAAGCCTAAGGCCAAGGAGCCAAAGGATGGTGCCTCTGGGGTCTAGGCATCTCAATGGCGGGCCTACGCTGCCTACAACTGAACCTCCACCACTCCAAAGCGGCAACAAGTGCCGTGCACTGGAGGTTCAAGAAATCCAAATTTGGGATAGGCTTCTTACAAGAGCCCTGGATTAACAACGGGCAGGTAAGGGGTCTACATAAAGAAAGCTGCAGGTTAGTATACAAAGCAAACTGCACTAAATCAAGAGCAGTCCTCATGCTTAGAAAGGACATTAATTTTACTTACATTCCAGAATTCACCACAGGGGACCTCGCGGCAGTGCTGGTAGAGGTCCCCACGAAGAAAGGAAAAAGGCACATAGTTATGGCCTTGGCCTACTTTCCGGGTGACAAGGATACACCGCCACCAGAGGAGGTAAGAAGACTTGTGGAATGGTGTAGAAAAGGCAATAAACACCTACTCCTGTGCTGTGATGCCAACGCACATAATATCCTATGGGGCAGCAGTGGAGGTAAGGATCTACTTAAATTTATCATCTCTAACAATCTAGACATTGTTAATAGAGGTAGCGAGCCTACCTTTGTGAATGCAATAAGACAGGAGATACTAGATATCACCCTGGCTGATGCCTTCACAACAAGTACAATTAAAAATTGGTGAGTTCTAGCAGAACCCTCTTTATCAGACCATCAGCAGATTGGGTTTGATATTGAGGTCACTAAGGAAGCTGTTTTAGAGTGCAGGAATCCGAGGAACACAGACTGGGGCCTCTACAGAGTGCCCAAGTCTGGGAACCGAAAATCTATGCCTCGACATCCAAACTACAAGGGAGCTGGAAATAGCTGCGGCTCTCCTTAAAAATTGCATCTTAAAGGCATACGAATCCAGCTGTCCACATAAGAGGAGATCTCATTCCAGAAATGTGCCCTGGTGGAATAAGGATTTAGACCGCCTGAAGACGCAATCCAGAAAAACCTTCAATAGTGCAAAGAAGACGGGCAACTGGGATGCCTACAGACAGGCACTATCAGAATACAACAAGGAGCTGAGGAAGTCGAAAAGGAAAACTTGGAGAGCTTTCTGTGAGGGAGTGAATGACACAGCCCCGACAGCAAGACTCCAAAAGGTCCTATCGAAAGACCACTCCAATGGCATTGGTTTAATTAAAAAAAACCTGATGGGAGTCATGCAGAGAGCCTCAAAGAAAGTCTCAGTGTGCTCCTGAAGACACACTTTCCGGGCTCAACATCTGTGGACTCACTCGCAACAACTGCTCAATCTACGGAAGGAAGCACATTCCTACCAACCAGAGAGAGCAAAAGAAAGGCGGGTAAACTAATTACTAGAGAAAAAATTGAATGGGCAGTCAAAAGCTTCAAACCCTTCAAAACTCCAGGGCCAGATGGCATATTTCCTGCATTGCTGCAATATGGACTAGACATACTAGCCCCATACCTGCAAGCAATATACAAAGCCAGCTTCACGCTGGGCTATATTCCAATGGAATGGAAGGAGGCCAGGGCGATTTTCATCCCCAAAGCGGGCCGTAGGCCACCTGATGAGGCTAAGTCCTACCGCCCAATCAGCCTCATCTCTTTCCTCCTCAAAATTATGGTGAAAATCGTGGACAACGATATTAGGTGCGGCGCCCTAAAAGCGAACCCGCTACATAGGCAACAATTTGCCTATCAACCTGGCAAATCTACTGTAGATGCCTTGCACAGCCTTACAACAGGCATAGAGGCATCACTTCAATACAAGGAGATTGCACTAGGTATTTTCGTGGATATTGAAGGGGCGTTTGACAATACGACCTTCAAAACCGTGGAAAAGGGAGCCATCAGGAAGGGCATTGATATACCCACTATCAGATGGATAAAAGCTGTACTTGAAAACCGTAAAATCACGGCAGGTATGGGGAGTGAGTCTGAAACGGTAACCACGGCGAAAGGGTGCCCGCAAGGCGGGGTTCTATCACCCTTGCTCTGGTGCATCGTGGTGGATGAGCTCCTCACGACCCTGGCAGATAAGGGCTATAGTACGCAAGGCTACGCCGACGACATTGCGGTTGTCATAAGGGGTAAATACGATAGCATCGTATCGTCCCTAGCCCAAGAGGCCCTTAACACCATATCAAAATGGTGTCTGAGGGAGGGTTTCAATGTCAACCCGAACAAAACTGTGATTGTACCTTTTACTAATCGCAGGAAACTTTCAATCAAAGCTCCCAAAGTAAAAGGACAAGAAATTGCGCTTTCCGACCAAGTGAAATATTTAGGCTTAGTGCTTGATAGGAAGCTTAACTGGAAAGCACATCTGGAAAAAACGATCAGCAAAGCAACGGCGGCACCCTGGATAGGCCGCCGGCTCTTTGGCAGATCATGGGGGCTGAAACCTAAAATGATACACTGGTTGTACATTATGGTGGTCAGACCCATTATCACATATGGCTCACTCATATGGTGGACCAAAATAAAACAAGTAACGGCACAAAAGAAGCTCCAAGTTCTTCAAAGACTGGCCTGCCTTGGCATCACGGGAGCTGCACATAGCACTCCCTCTGCAGCAATGGAAGCTTTACTAGACCTACTTCCTTTGCACGAACAAATCAGAAAGGAAGGTCTAATGAGTGCACTGAGACTAAACTGGACCAGTACAGGCCACAGAACCGGACACTCAGAAATTCTGGACCTCGTTACAAGCGAGTTCTTACAAACACCATCGGATATAATGCCGATCAATTATGATTTCGAATCAAGATTTGATGTGACTATTGATAGTCGCCAAAACAGTCTGAAACGAGTCACAGAACTAAAACATAACTCTGTATTCTGGTACACAGATGCATCCAAGACAGAGGTGGGCACCGGCATAGGCATATATGGGCCTAAGCATAGGGAATCAGTTCCCCTCGGACATGGCCCTTCTGTCTTACAGGCTGAAATAATAGCTTTAGAAAGATGTGCTCAGGTGTGCACAAAAAAAGGGCTACAAAGGGGCACGCATATATCTAATCACGGATAGCCAGGCTGCCCTAAAGAGCCTTAAAGCGTACAGCTTTAACTCCAAGACTACTTGGAACTGTAAACAGGCTCTGAACTGGCAAAGGGTAACAAGCTCACCCTAATGTGGGTACCCGGCCACGCAAGCATAAAAGGCAATGAGCATGCTGATATACTTGCTAAGGAAGGAGCCTCAACAATTGGACCAAAACCGACCTGCGGGCTACCGAAAGCACATAAAAAAGGCGTGATCCAAGAATGGGAAAAAAGTGCAAAATAGACTATTGGAAAATGCACCAGGTCAAAGGCAATCCAAAATGTTTATTGACTTCTCGCCAAATAGAGCCAAACAGCTCTTACGCCTCACTAAAACCGAGATCAGACTAATCACCGGTCTTCTCACAGGACACTACCCAGTGAAGTACCATCTTCACAATATGGGCAAAGTGGATAACGCCACATGCAGATTATGTGAATCGGCAGAAGAAACGGCCGAACACATATTATGCAAGTGTGTAGTTCTAGCTACCACTAGGCAGGCCCTAACCGGAGGTATGGCGGTAACGCCAGAACGGATCAGGGCATTACCTCCCAGAAAATTAATTGACCTTGTCAGGGAAGTTGAATTTCTGGGAATCAAATAGCAGTAGGGTACTAGTACAAAAGATCTAAACAGGTCGCAGTGCTGTAAGGCTCACCACAGCCAATCGACCCCGTCTAATCTAATCTAATCTAATCTACCCCATTTTGTTGAGGTATGTAAGAGTTACTGGTCTGGTGGATTATTCCATTACTCTTCAAATAATTTGAAAAATCATTGTTTTTAAACTCACAACCATTATCTGTGCGAAAAATTTTAATTGTCCTTTACTGTTGATTTTCTACCATGGCTTTAAAGTCCTTAAAACAACTGAATGCTTGATTTTTGCATTTCAAAAAGTAAACGAATGCCATCCTGGTAAGATCATCAATTAATATTAAGAAATACCTTGAACCTCCGAATGATTTTGTTTCCATGGGTCCACATAAATCGGCATGGATGAGTTCAAGTGTGAATTTTGCACGTGTGCCTGTGTGATTGAATGGTAACCTTGTTTGCTTTCCTTCGCAACATACCATGCAATTTGTTTTATCAATTGAAACTTTATCGTTAAAAGTAATACCTGTTACCAGTCCATCTCTCATCTTGCACATATCAGAATCGGCATCAATTTTGCTAACCATCGCTTTTTCATCCGCGATCAGATGGGGACGACCCATCTTGGCCGAAAATTTAAAATTCCCGCAAATTTCGTCCATCCCTACTATACCTACCCATGAAAAAGCGATGATTTCCGATGTTTCAGTTGGAGGCCGGCGCGGCACGCTGCGGTGTGGGGAAATCTCGCTAAGCGGGTCTAAAATAATAACGGATTTCTGTTCGCAACTTGTAATCTCCTAAATCTAATTGAGACATAATTCTCAACTATTGTAGCGTATTAAATTCGACTGTTTTAACAAATGAAGATCCAGATGATCCAGCTGTTATGCCACAACAGTTTTTTTTTAATTAATACCATAAAAAATGTAATTGTTTTTTTTGTATACCGTGTGTCCATCGTATCCTAGGGAATTGCTATGTAAAATTTTAAATTTCAGCTTTTATCTTTATTATTGAATAAAATTAGAATTATTCCTTTACCTACTAGCATTATTTTTGAGGTTGTATTTTTGTTTTCTCTTTAGTTCAATTTAATTAAACATGACCATTAACCGGAAAGTAATGACGATAGATGGCTAATCTACTGCGGGTAAAACGACTGGGTGGTCAAGGGGGGGGGGGACTTAAACTAACCCTAACCTAAGCATAAGCACTTTATATTTTTGCAATAATTACTTGTGGTTAAAACTACTGGGCGGCCCAGGGGGGGGGGACTTAAACTAACCCCAACCTAACCATAAGCACTTTATATTTTTGCAATAATTACTTGTGGTTAAAACAAGTACGATTTTTTAATTCACTGTAAATATGAATTACTCCCAGTTAATCATGTTTTTTTTTATTACGAAATGAGTAAAGCTATATCAAGCTTTATTGTAGAAAAAAATATAAATATCTGAAACACATTACTTGAAAACATTATAATCTCAGAAATTAAAAGAATTCTCCTGACGACTCGACGGCGACTCCGGTTATCTTCTGACAATCACTGACGTGCTCTCCACGACGTTCGTGCATTATCTAAACCAGCGTTTCCCAAACTTTTTTGACCGCGGCCCGGCACAAGGTTTTAACATTTTTTGCGACCCACCTTACATTTATTTACAGAACAAATTTTATTTTTTAATAAAAATCAAATTATTTGTTTGTTTATTTTATACACAAAAATTGCATGTATAATAAAAATATAAGAAATTAAAAAAATAACAATTATATTCATTTAAAAGTTTAGTAAATGAAGTAAACTTTTTTTTAAATAAAACGGAATTGCGGGTTAACCCATTGAATGCGGATGACGTCTAAAGGCGTCATATATATTCTATGATAAGTGGGCCTGATGGCTTTAGGCTTCAACATATACACAAATTGCATTTTCATTTTTCAAATCATTTTGACTTCAAAAGTAAGTTACAGTATGACTACACACTAACTGGAAAAAAATATTTCATGTAGAGTACTGCCTCCTAAAACTGTTAGCAGTGAAAGGGTTCATGAGAGTGAATGATTAAGGGAATTTGCGTAAGTGATTAGCTATTCGGAATTTACAAAATCATTTTTATAATGAATGGGACAAATACTGAACAACCATGGACCCGAACGATAACTTCTCGTTAATAAAAGCTATCGCCCAAACATGGGACTTGAACCCACGACACCTCGCACCGAAAGCGGGAACCAAACCGCTCCGCCACGGAGCGCCCCGAAGTAATCTTTGTTCCACATATTTTGTCCTTAGTGCGAAGGATGATGTTGTTTGTCATCACATAACAATTTCAAATTAGGAGGTAATGATGTTAATTTTATTCCCAAATTAAATTCGACGTCCAATCTGTTTCGATACTTATTTTTTAATACATCAAGGCTGAGAATACAGATTCACACGTATAAGTGGTGACAAAAGGTATTAAAAATTGTATCGCTCTTTCGCTTACATTTGGACACTCCTTTTGACACTGCAGCCAAGAATAAATTAGTGGTACAGTTTCAAACACTGTTTTAGGATCGGTGTCGCATGAAATTTCAATGAAAATATCAACTTTTTGTTCACTAAGATTTAATATTTCTTCCTTTTCAACAGAAAAAGAATCTTTAATCCACATTTAAATACTAAAAACACATGCAAATTCAACGTATCTTGGCAAATATGTAAGTTTTTTTTTTTAACAAAGTTTAATAAGATTTGCTTTTAATTTCGAAAGACATAATCTTGATCCAGCCATCTCTGCAGGCTGGTATTCAAAATGCATTTGCCCCCACAAAACGACCATCGGCCCCCAAATACGGATTGTCAGATAAACGCCCAATTTAGACGTCGATCGCAGCCGCGTGGATTTCCGCAGGGAGGACAAAGATGTCTCTCGTGCCGCACTACTTACTCTTATGAAGGAAGCAAATATTTCGTTGCTGTTCCGATCAAATTTTCTTCCGTTGCCCCACCGCCGAACATCCACAAGCCGCCACTGGTCGATCGTCAACGCTGAGAAACACTAATCTAGCCGAATTTTTTTGTATTTTAAAAAATGTTAAAATTTCGATAAAACTAGCCCAAATGATTTTTTTTGATTATTTACTTGTTTTATTACTGGAAGTATACAGAGTGTATTTTTAAAGTTTGATGATAATTCACTAAGGGACTTTCTTGGAAATTAAGAAAATCAAGGTGAATGCATAATTTTGCACTTTCAAAATTGTTTGAGTTGAAATTTCGGAAAAACCAGGTTAAATTATTCTTTGACTATTTACTTGTTTTATTACTACGGATCTATAAAATGAAGTCGTAAAATTGAAAGATATTCCACTAAGGTGTTTTCTAGAAAACTAAGAAAATTTAGACGAATGCAAGATTTTGCATTTTTTTAAATTTCGGGAAAACCAGCCCAAATTATTTTTTGATTATTTACTTGTTTTATTGCTAGAAGTATACAAAGTACGCTTTTAAAGTTTAAAGATAATCCACTAAGGGACTTTCTTGGAAATTAAGAAAATCTAGCCAAATGCATATTATTCACTTTCAAAAATGTTTAAGTTGAAATTTTGGAAAAAATAGTTTAAACTATTTTGGGATTATTTACTTGCTTTATTACTAGAAGTCTACAGACTTTTGCAATTTGAAGATAATCCACTAGGGAATTTTCTAAGAAATTAAGAAAAAAAAATTATGCATTCACCTAGAATGCATAATTTTTCACTTTTAAAAATATTTGAGTTGAAATTTCGGAAAACCCAGCTCACATTATTTTTTTTTATTGTTTACTTGTTGTATTACTACAAATTTATAGACTGTGCTTGTAAAATATGAAGATAATCCACTAAGTTATTTTCTAGAAAATTAAGAAAATCTAGGCGAATGCATGATTTTGCGTTTTCAAAAATGTTTGAGTCAAAATTTCGGAAAACCTAGCCCAAATGATTTTTTGATTATTTACTTCTTTTATTGCTAGAAGTGTACAAAGTGTGCTTTTACATTTTAGCTAAATGCATATTTTTCACTTTAAAAAATGTTTGAGCTGAAATTTTGGAAAAATAAGCTTAAACTATTTTGGGATTATTTACTTGCTTTATTACTATAAGTCTACAGAGTGTTCTTTTATAATTTGAAGATAATCCACTAAGGGATTTTCTAGGAAATTAAGAACATCTCGGTGAATGCATCTTTTGCACTTTCAAAAATATTTGATTTAAAATTTCGGAAAAACTAGCTGACATTTTTTTTTTTTATTATTTACTTGTTTTATTACTACTAATCTATAGACTGTGCTTGTAAAATTTGAAGATGAATTACTAAGTTGTTTTCTAGGAAATTAAGAAAATATAGGCGAATGCATGATTTTACATTTTCAAAAATGTTTGAGTCAAAATTTCGGAAAAAGTAGCCCAAATTAATTTTTGATTATTTACTTGTTTTATTTCTAGAAGTATACAGAAAATGCTTTTAAAGTTTAAAGATAATCCACTAAGGATTATTAACTGTTTGAGTTGAAATTTTGGAAAAATAACTTTAAACTATTTTTTTATCATTTACTTGTTTTATTACTACGAATCTATAGAATGTGCTTGTAAAATTTGAATATAATTCAACAAGTTGTTTTCTGAGAAATTAAGAAAATCTAGACGAATGCATGATTTTCCGTTTTCAAAAATGTTTGAGTTGAAATTTCTGAAAAACTTGAAACCGAAAATTCATATGTTTTGAGTAAATTAAAGTAAAAAAATGCTTTTTCAATGCACGTGTGATTATTTTAAAATTTGGGATGTTTGCCGATTTTATTATAGAAATGAAAATTAATCCGTGTTGACTAAATTGGAATTTTTTGCAATTGGTTTTTATTTTCAAGGCAACTTGAAAATGTCCAACCTCAAAATTGAATTCAGTGTTTAAGGGTAAATATTTCAAAATTGTGTGTAAAAGCGTTGATAGATTTTAATAGAATCCATTTTGATTAAATTGGAAAAGGTTCGAGAATGCTGCAACTGTTTTTGTGTCTTTTTTTGTGGCTTGTAAAATGTTCGACCTCAGAATTGAACAGGAGTGTGAATTTTTCGAAATCTAGGGTAGGAATGTTTGCAAATTTCAATTTCTTATAGAAAAGTGAAGTTGCAATGTATTTTGAGTGAATTAAAAAAATTAAATTGGTTTTATATTTTTTGGCGATATAGAAAATGCTTGACTTCAGGATGTTATTTTTTGCAGAAAAATAAGTGCAATATATTTTAATTGAATTTAAAAAAATGAAGAGGTTGTTTCAATGATTTTTTTTTTCATTTTTTGGCGGTTTTGGAAAATATTCGACTTCAGAATGTTGAAATGTAATTATTTTGAAACCTAAGATAGAATGTTTCCAAAATTTAGTAGATATTTAAAGTGCAATCTATTCTAGAGGAATGTCAAAAGTTAAAGGTTTGTTTCAATTGTTTTTTTTTTCTGCGGTTTGTAAAAAGTTCATCAGAATTGAACCGGGAGTTGTTCAAGTGTGACTATTTTAAAATCTGAGGTAGGCAATACAAAACAATACAAAAGGAGGTGTTTATGATCACATAATTTGGTAAAAAGTCTGTTATACGAAAAATTACAAATACACACTTTGCCACCGTTCCTAGTGACTAACTGTTATAAAACAAATAATATGTAAAAAACATTTTTTTTGTGTTTTTACAAAAAATTTCGCGACCCGGCAAAATTCTTCTGCGACCCGGTGCCGGGTCGCGACCCACACTTTGGGAAACGCTGATCTAAACTTCAAGACACCTATAAATGGTGGGAGAAGAAGCCCGTACTCGTCGGGTATGTCCGCCCGAAACTCACTTTCCTTGCCCTGCAGAGGGGTAAAAATATTTTTCGGTCAGGAATGACGCTCCCGATCAGATGTACACTGGCGCCGGAATGAATCAATATACCAGTCATATTTATTAAACGAACCACTCATAAACACTGCACTAAATGCTCCCGTTTTCCTATCTAATTCCGGACATTTGTTTTAAAGTGTCCTAGTTGTTTACACCTATAGCATCTGACGTTTTCATTTCCAGCTGTCACTTGTCCAATGATACCACCATTATTTCCGTTCGGGTTACCGCCTGTGGTGCTGCCATTTGGTGGTTTCGAGCAGCGCCGTTGCCGGCGTCTCCCAACGTTGCCATGTCGTGTCCAAAACGCGTTTCCCGCGCTTTTCACACCACTCTCCATGTCCAACAATTTGGTTTTTATTGTGTCTGTCGTAATGGCGATCCCCGAGTGTTCTATGGCCATTAACATTGGCGCAAAACTTTCGGGCAGGCCAGCGAGCAACAATGAACCAACTACTTCGTCGTTCATTTTTAAGAAACCCGTAGCACGTAGTTTTTGTCCTACATCGATCACCTGACTCACGTATACTTCCATCGAATCGCAATCTTCACGCCTCGTGCAGACGAACTTACGTAGTAAATTGATTTTTCTGCTAAATCCGGAGTCAATGAATAATTTGACCAATTTATTCCATAGTTCTTTAGCGGTGTTGATTTCCTCAATATGTACATAGAGTGCCGCATCGATTGCGAGAACCAACTTCGCCATCGCGCGTGATTTCATCTTCCGTTGTAGGTACATACCTCTTCAATGGCTTTTTGCAAACCCTCTAGCACAAGGACATGCCGCATGGCGAACGCCCACTCGTCGTAGTTCTCGCGTCCCTTCAGCCTCGGCAAGTTTAAGGCTGTTCGACCCGTTTGAAAAATGAAGCGTTTTTGGCACTCGGCTCTATACTGATAGTGGTGTAATGGAAAAAATTTAAGTAATAATATTTTATACAGGGTTACATAAAGTATGAATGTAGGTTACTAAAGAATTACATTTTTTATAAGTATCTCTGAAAATGTGTAATTTAGTGTTCAAAAATAGGCATTTTCAACATTAAATAAAATGTAAATAAACGCTGAAAATTCAAAATGCTTTACTACAGTGACACAGATTGATTCTTTGGTAATAAAATCCATTGAACCAAATTAGTTTTTCCTGAAAAATAAGGACGCAATTAAACTAGAGCTAGACCCTTGCGCGAGATATTTTAGTTGCCGCAAAGTAACGCCATCTGTAGAAAACAGTTCCCGCACAGCGGTAGGGGAATAAACGTACTAAGGCATATTTAGAAGCCCGATTTCAGTCGATTTTTCAGGGCATTTCGCGTATTTTAGTTTCTTGTCGATTTTAAAAATAATCTACTACATGTTACGTAGTTTAAGCAAATGCCCTACCATTATAAATATAATTTCGATGTACATGTAATCGCAATACTTCACATCAACAAATGAAATATAATAGTATAAAATCGTAAGTAACTGTTAGGAATTGGCATACATTTATAACGAAAAAAATACGCCTGTGTGCTGAACTATGATTTTCATCGGGGTACCTGCTGACTGTCCCGAAGATATCTTCCAGACAAAATTATCAAAATTTTTAACTGTCAACTTGTTTATTTTCATTCTCTGCTGGACCGACGAAATTCACCCGTACTTGATTTCGCATAAATTACTTTTACAACCCTTTGTCTTCCTTGGACAAGGGCTGCAATTGGGAAAGTGGACATTTGGTCGCCAGATGATTTTCTATGAATTTCTAAAAAGTGCGTTCGCAGTGGTGCCGAATGCAAAGTATTGCAGGTAGTGGACACATCCCCATGGCGCCCTACTTCTTAAAAGCTGTATTACGAAGTAACAATTCGTGTAAATATTTTGTAAATTGTTAGTATTAACTCAGATTTATACCGAGACAGAGTTTTAAATATACACAGTTATTATTATATGTACAGGGTGGGCAAAATTCGGTGTTTGTATAGGGGATCTCGATAATTATAATAGATAGAAGATATCGAAATTCTGATAAGGTTATTTTATTCTTTTCAAAAAAGTGCTTGAACAACATATAACTTTCATTATTGTCAAATGATAAACAACTGAGATATTTCAATATATCTAAAATGGAAAAAAATGACTTTTTAGCTATAACTCGAAAACAAAAGAAGATAAATAAATTTATAAAAACGTTAAAGTGTTCTATTCCAATCTACAATCAAGATGTACCACGAAGTAAACGCCTCCAACATTAAACATTTAAATAAATTTAGTTTGCATCATTAAGTTTTTCTCGAAAAAAGAGATCGAGGATGCGCCATCCGTTTTTCTCTATCTATTATAGTTATCGAGATCCCCATAGAAATGGCGAATTTTTCTCACCCTGTAACGTATTTTTTTTTCGTCCGGTTGCCATAACCAAGTTCCCTTACAAGGGACACAGTGTCCAGGATGAGCGATTTAAATTATTACTGTCGAGGTAATAAATGCCGACTTTATTTATCCGCAAGACGAAAAACTAGCAAACAGTTTCCATGTAATGAAAGATGTAAGTAAATTTTAATCCAAAATCCACACACTGGGTATTCTATTATAAGTTTAAATAATGCAATTTCAAATAAACTGGCTCAAGAATGACCCGCATAATTTTTTGCCAAACTGCCTTACAATTAAAAAAAATGGTCCTATCTAGGGATGGGCGATATTTCACGTACCTGTAATTTTTCACTGATATTGAAAAATCACAGGTCGTTACTGTTACAAATAGGCAAATTTCACCGTGAGTGTGACTGTGATTGCGACTATTACTTAAACCGCGATTTGTTATTTAAAATCTCATCTGTTACTCAAACTTTGATTGCTACTTAAAACGTGATCGCTATTTAAAATTACAAGAGTGACCAAAACAATGATTGTTAATTAAACTGTGACTCTTACGTAAACAATGATTTCTACTTAAATTGTGACATGATTGTAAGAAGACAATATTTCTATACATATATAGCATTTCTAAATATTATTTTTTATATTCATTAGTTTATACTTCCATCTTGCTCTAGATTTTAAAGAATCGTAAGAGAATGCTCTTATGCTCATGTTCAAAATTACGATTTTCATGAAATGAACAATAAAATAAAAACAATTGCCACAAATACGAAACTTCCCAAATTTACTAAAAAAAAAAAACAATAATTTTGAAATAATACCACGAAACCAATTTTCAATTTACAAATTCCTTGATCTGAAAAAATAAATAAAAACAATTGCTAAAAATCTGCAACTTTCTAAATTTACTCAAGATATACTAGAGGATTCTGCAAAAAATACCCCTCGACGTTATTTATTTAATTTAAAAATAATCCCTCGAGATCACAGCAAATCATCATTCTAGGGACACACCTCTTCAGAGGTAAAACAAAAATAGAAAATGGTGATGTGGCCATCATGTTACTTTCTCCGACAAGATAATATCGTTTATATTTACGCTTTCATGGTTTATTTTCGGTAGTAATATACCTAGATCGAGGTTAATTATCAAAAAATCGTTTTTTGAGTACCTTGTTACCTAGTAATTTAACGAGACTATAACATTTGTTGTCTGGTTATTAACCGAGAGCTTCAGCTCGAGGTTAATAACCAGTTGACAACAAATGTTATGTCGAGATGAATTACTAAAAGGTAAAAGGTACGAAAAAAATGTGTTTTTGATAATTCATCCAAGCTCGCGGTATATTTGGGTAGATAATTTATCGAATGAAATAATAATAAGAATCAGGAAAAGTTATGGTTTATTACAAGCTGAATAGTTTGGTTTGCTACAAGAGTAATTGTAAAAATTAAAACTTAATGACAGTGACGTAACGTCATGAACATCATGTTTTTATAACCTTAAAAGCTACTCACCTAATTACCGTTTTTCTGTTATCGATTATGACAATGCAAAACATTGTTGTAATGTCAAGCTACCCCATTAATTATCGATTTTCTGTTATCGCATCTATTATTATGTGATAAATTATCAATTGAAATCATATTTTAAATGTACATTGAGCGTTGCGTAAACTAGGATGATACTGACGTTTAAAACGTCAAAATTATGAAAGATGGAAAAATTATACTTCAAATACAAAAAGTGATTTCGAAAAAAACTTATTCTTATTAAGTTGTTTATTTTAGAATTTTTACAATTATTACTAACATAAATTTGCTGTAACTATTATCGTTTTATAATTATAAACCAAAAATTTAAAAAATTAAAAATATTTTTTTCTCAAACAAAAATAATTTTATGAAAAATGTTTTCAAGCAAAAGATGTTCATTTCTTTGTTGTCTTCAATATTAGTTTAAATCACAATCACAATACTTTCTCGTACTTCGTAACGGAGAAAGTAAAAAACAATTATGACGTTTGTATAGTGGGTGCAGGCGAACGATTGTATCAGTTGCACTGCGTGCCGTGTGGGTTCGAATCCCAGACCGGGCGAAAGATTTCGGGGCCGCGGAATATTCGCTCGGGACCGTGGTCGTTGTAATTTATCTTTCATTGTTCATTTAATTTCTAATATTTCTACAAAACAACGGTTGTGGCAGATTCACTCTCCCTAACCCGCAGTTCCATCCACGTCCTTCCTTAAAAAAATATATAGCACGTACTTGAAACTGTCCAAAATGACTCAAAATGTATTCCACTTTACGATTCTGCAAAAATCTTAAATGCTTTTCGACTAGATCTTAAAATAACTCCCCGCGAACAAACCAAATCGTTGTTCTGAAGATGAGATTTTTCTGATGCAACGCAGACGTATAAAAACATTTGCGATATCCTAAAAATAAATATTTAAATTTACCCAAAATACATTGCAATTTACGATTCCGCAAAAAAGTAGAAATGCTTCACTAATTTTTGAAATAATCACCAGAGAGGCTGAAAGACCTCTGGTCAATAGCTTGTTGAGGTCATTTGTAAAAGTGTCTCAATAAATATATTGTCTCTCTCTTTCACCCGAGAAAAAAATCGTCGTTATGAACATGCGTCTTTTCGGAAGCAAAACAACAATGGAAAAATAATTGCCACATACTTTCCAAATTTACTCGAAATATATTCTACTTCAGGATTCTACAAAAATTTCCAAATGCTTCTTAACCAGATTTGAAAATAATCTCCCAATAATAGATCAAATCGTCATTCTAAAGATACGTTTTCTTCAGAGGCAAAACAAGAATAGAAAAACATTTGCCACATACTTGAAACTTTTCAAACTACTATTTCAACATTTAGTCAGAATAAGAAAACACCCCTTCTATAGTTTCTGAAATAATCGCACAGGAACAATGTTTATGCTAATTTTAAAACTACGAATTTCATAACTATAAAATATTAAATAAATTCAATTCTGCAACAAGTAAGGTTGTTTCTAATTTATTTATAAAATATTATAACAATTGCTACAACGCTGAAATTTTCGTTACTTTTTAAAGTATATTGTAATAAGATCAAATGGGAACGTAAGAAACCTACTTCTTTAGAGTTCAAATCAATCGTACAAAAAAATTGGTATAAATTGTGACATAAAACTATTCCAATAAAACGATTATTATTTCATGAAAATGATTCATAATTACATTAAAGGGGTGTTTAAAAGGTTTATTTTGTGTAAAGAGTGTAATATTTGAGAGACAAGTGTGCCAGTTCCTGCAGCTCATATGAATTATCTGACGCGTGCACGGCCAATGCGTTAATACGGTACGCCAGTGCCTAAGTCCGGTCCTTATTTTTCTGCGAGAGCGACATCGCAATAGGATTTTAAAGAGATGAATATATGATTTGTTAGGTCCGCCTATTACTGGCCGTCTCACCCTTGCACCCCTGAAAAAGTATTCGTTGCGGGACGAACAGCCTTAACACGTTTCCAGCCATCGTGCAATTATTCGACGTTTTTACTATTCGCGAACCGATAACTAAGCAAAACAGGTCCCTGGGCCCATAACCTGTTGCAGTGGACAAGGACGCTAGGTTAGGTAAAGTAAACCACGGGTCGTGTACAAGTGTGCAGCACGAACTCTAAGCAGAAACTACCCTAGATAACTAATATAGATAGGCCACTCTCTGTACAAAACATTTACAGCATTATAACTTGAACTCTGCAACGCCAGAGGCGCTGCAATAGGCAGGGGTGGGGTGAGAGGTGTTTCAATGCTGCCCGGTAGGGCGGGGGCAATTGTGGAGCCTTTAAGTCTTTGAATATAATTCGAATAAAATAGTTAACTTTCTTAGTATCGCCCTTAAGTTTTACAAAAATTAAAATAAAGAGCGATCTAAGTAAATTAACTGTTTTTATTAGAATTTATTCAGACTTAAAGGCTCCACAATTACTCATTTTTATGTAATTTCTGATTTGCAGCAACTTTAACCAAATTAGAATAATGAAATTGTAAATATAATGATGTACATTATAATAAAAATAATGATGTAGAGAACAAAATAAGAACATAGGTATGGAGCAACATTATATACAAAGAATAAATTGTTTTATGTTAAATAGCAATAATTTATTTATAATATAGCATATATCATATTAATTGGTAATAGTAATTAAGGATATAATTACAATTTTAGGCATACAATAGAAAATAATACTGTGTTTATAAACACTTATTATAATAGAGAAAACATACAATGAAATACGTACGTAAAGAAACATTTTTCTAAACTAAATTTTTTTTAAATTTTATTACAATCACATGGTGAACTGATGAACTTGGCTGTCGATTGCCATTAGGAGGAGCATCCCTCTCACATATTAGTACCGCCAGAGGTGGAAATAAACCATGAAAATATAATTATAAATAATTATTACACTATCAAAATTGGCATGGCCACAAAACATTTATTTTGGAAATGGTTACATCAAATAAAAGGCGTCAAAGATATTAAACAATTATTATAACTAGTAGATATGTAGTTGCATTTTTTCTTACCGGTTGCCTGTGTGCGAAACTATACAAATAAGCATGTCTGCTGGATATTTTTCACGATTTCACTGCACAATAATGCGCCATTTTATCACGTTAACGTTTATAACAGATTGGGAAACGAATGTATAGTGGAATACTGAAAGGAGACGAGTTTTCGAATACTTCCGATTTTGTTTATTTACATAAAGTTTTTTTTTTTTTTTTTGATGTGAGGAGAGGAGATCTTCAAAAGACACCCCTATAGTGGGGTAGTGTTGGATTCGCCGGGTTCGCGCCTACCAACTAAAACCACTCCTCATATGCTCGGTGCTATGGCTAGTCTGAC
Organism: Ocypus olens; assembly: GCA_910593695.2. Taxonomy (NCBI): domain Eukaryota; kingdom Metazoa; phylum Arthropoda; class Insecta; order Coleoptera; family Staphylinidae; genus Ocypus; species Ocypus olens. The sequence continues at coordinate 9,587,931 of OU343064.1, forward strand.
CGGAGGCCTATTCTAGCATGTAGAGATGATTGGTCTCTAAGATGCGGGTGCTACCGGCGGTCCGACCCCAGCCACCCTCGTGGACTGTGAGGGCAGTGGGGGGACAGGTGGTGTAACGCTATGGTGGCGATTTTACATAAAGTCCGCTCTAGGGTTCCCCTTTATCGTATTACCTCTTCCTGTTGATTGATTTGCAGTAGATTTTTGAATTATATTTCCATGTTGCGCCATCTAGCGTATGTAATGTGATTAATTTGTTTGATTTATTCAATTGAATAACAAGCTTACGCCATCCAGCGGGACAGCGCGTAAGTTTCAAAGCGAACAATTTAATTCGTATGGAGTGCGCATGGAAACTACTGCATGATGTATGCGCTTTATTCAACGTACATACATAAGTAACTAAGGTTGCATAACATGCTTCGCACTTATACTAACAATTTTTTTACTCCAAATACTCGAACCAGTGGGTCAGGTTTCAACAAATAACAATCACCTATTGCAGTCAGGTGTGTTAGATTGTACGTCAAATTCAAAAACGATCGAAGTGAAATAATTTCAGACGAATTCACTATTTAATTTTCTTTTTTATCCGGTATTAGACATGGTTTACAGCAGGCATGTGAAACTCGTCTACCACCAAGGGCCACATCAAGTATTACACACAAGCCGCGGACCGCATTAACAAAAAAAAAACTACAATTGAAACTAAACAGATATTTTATTAATATGGTAATTACGTACAAAATAATGTATAAGTATAACAAAAAAACTGTCTTTTCAAACTAACAGTTAAATAAAACTGCATAAATATATCATATCATTTTTTTGAAGAAACTTAGCAAAGTTTATCATGAACCAAATCTTCAAAATTTGGTTGAATTTGTTAAGCTATAGGTATTTTTAAAATGTATTGCACGTGCTGGTTTGTTAATCTCGATCTTTCCTCCGATTTATTATTTTACAAAGTTGAAAATAGTTGTTCACATAAATATATGCTACCAAACATATCATCAACAGTTTCAACATCAATTGAAGTAAATAGGTGAAACTGATTTTCGCATTTATTGAAATCCAAAAATCTTTTTTCGAATTAATTTTCCAATAATTTAATTTGTTTGGCATATTCTGAATATTCTGAAAATGTCAATTCTGGTGATTTTTGTAATAATAGGTCTCAAATGTAGGTATTATTGACTTGAGTTGTTTCCTTAAATTCCCGACTATATCATCAATTCTGCTTGCAACGGTGTTTCGGGTTAAGCTAATATTTTTGATTTTTTTAAATTGATCTGCAGTTTTATAATGCATTCGTGAATAAATTCCCCTTCATTTATATATGAAATTTATCACTTTATGACACTTATAACAAAATATGATGTCTTGGGAAAATCATTTGTTGATTAAATGAAAAACAAATATTTTTACTTTGTATGGAAATATATTTTTAAATATTTGATACCAACCTTGCCGGGCCGCAGACAACTTGTAGGCGGGCCGCGTGTTTGACATGCCTGGTTTACAGTATGGCTGAAAGAATTGCGATTTAGACACATGACTGAAATAGGTGATTGTTATTTGTTGAAACCTGACCCACTGCTTCGAGTATTTGGAGCAAAAAATATTATTATCCTTTTTTGTAGCCCAAAATGGAATGAATTATAAGAATCCAATTAAATAAAATAGCAATTGATAGAAACAGAATTTATTTTATTTTAATTATACTTTTTTGTTCGGCCCGGTATTTAAAATTAAAAAAAATTCTTGTGCTGGTGAATACTACTCAAAAAAACGTTTAATTTAAGGAACCACAAAAGGGGGTGATGCCATTTAAAATTTTGGGGTTAGGGTAAATGGCGCCCAAGGGGTCACTCACCCCATAACCAAAATATGGTGGTTCTAGTTCTCCCTACCTGTATAACATTTGTACCAAATTGCGTTTTTCTAACTCTTTTATTTTCACAGATATTCGTACTGAAAGTTTTCAAATTGACACCCTGTATTCTAATTACGTAAGAAAAGTTTATCAGCCCAGAGAAAACCGCTATAAAGGGGCCCCGGCCGACTGGTACAAAAAATTCGCCCAAAAATATGAGGAGGATTTTGAAAATCGCATCCCCCGAAACTCACCCTTCAAACGGGGGGGTAGGGTTAAACCCCACCCCTTATCGGGGTCTTATTCGGTAAAATTTTGTTAGTTTTTGCGCGCAGATCGACGCCCAGATAACCGGACAGGCTTTTAAAACCGGTCCCGTCGTTTCGTTTCACCCCCACCAACAGGAGGGATTTTGCAAACGCAGACTTTCGATTTTTGCACGTTTCCAAAAAAAAAATAACTCCTCCGTAACCGCCGGAGCTGGACGACCCCGGCATGTCTTATAATCTTAAAGAAAATATCTAAAATTGATCGAGCCACTTTTTTGAATTTTTGCCCATTTTCCGAGATAAGATTTTTTAAAAACCAGGTAAAAAGAAAACTTTTTTTCTTCTTTTAAGGACGTATTTTTTCTTTTCAAGTGGAAAAGCTGAAACCTTCAGGGATCGCAGAAGGGATAACTGGCTTTCATTGGAAATTTTTTTCAAAATTTTTGGAACCACCCCTAGGCTCCAACCAACGCCACCAACCCAGGGGGTGGTTCGGTTTTCTTTTTTTAAGGACGCATTTTTTTCTTTTCAAGTCGAAAAGCTGAAACTTTCAGGGATGACAGGAGCAATGCCTGGCTTTCATTGGGAATGTTTTCAAAATTTTTGCAACCACCTCTAAGCGCCATTTGTACCCTCTGGGTTCGTTTTTATTCTTTTAGGGACTTTTTTTTTCTTTTAAGTCGGAAAACTGAAACTTTCAGGGATGGCAGAAGATATTTTGTCAAAATTTTTTGAACTACCCCTACGCTCCATTTGCACCACTGGGTTCGTTTTTCTTCTTTTAAGGACGAATTTCTTTCTTTTAAAGTCGAGAAGCTGAAACTTTCAGGATGGCAGAAGATATTTTTTCAAAATTTTTGAAACTACCCCTACGCACCATTTGCACCATATGCGTTCGTTTTTCTTTTTTTAGTGACGATTTTTTTCTTTTTAGCCGAAAAGCTGAAATTTCAAGTGATGGCAGAAGATATTTTTTCAACATTTTTGAAACCACCCCTACGCACCATTTGCATCCCCTGGCTTCGTTTTTTTTTCTTTTAAGGACGAATTTCTTTCTTTTAAAGTCGAGAAGCTGAAACTTTCAGGGATGGCAGAAGATATTTTTTCAAAATTTTTGAAACCACCCCTACGCACCATTTACATCCACTGGGTTAGCTTTTTTTTTCTTGTAAGGACGAATTTGTTTCTTTTAAAGTCGAAAAGCTGAAACTTTCAGGGACGGCAGAAGATATTTTTTCAAAATTTTTGAAACCACCCCTACGCACCATTTACATCCACTGGGTTAGCTTTTTTTTTCTTGTAAGGACGAATTTCTTTCTTTTAAAGTCGAAAAGCTGAAACTTTCAGAGAGGGCAGAAGATATTTTTTCAAAATTTTTGAAACCACCCCTACGCACCATTTGCATCCCCTGGGTTCGTTTTTTTTCTTTTAAGGACGAATTTCTTTCTTTTAAAGTCGAAAAGCTGAAACTTTTAGGGATGGCAGAAGATATTCAAAAATTTTGGAATCACCTGAACCACGAACCCTGGATTCGTTTTTCTTCTTTTAAGGACAATTTTTTTTCTTTTCAAGTCGGAAAGCCGAAATTTTCCGTGATCACAGAGGATATAACTGGCTTTAAAAAAAGTAAAAGAAATAAAAATAAAAATAAAAAATGGTGATGTGGCCATCATGTTACTTTCTCCGACTTGATGGTAGTCATTTATATTTACGCTTTTATGGTTTATTTTCTATTTAAATCATATTTTAAATGTACATCGAGCGTTGTGTAATCTCGGATGAAACTGACGTTTAAAACGTCAAAATGTAATGGTCCTATCCCGGAAGGGTGAGCGGGCCGGACTTCATGGGGTAGGTTACAGATTAAAACAGCACACTCTGCTTAGTCCATGTAATCTAATCGGTTATCGGCTTAAGACTGATTACAAACAATACATTGTCTTTCGATTGACGAAAGTGCGTTACATTCGGGTGGCGCAACTATTACCAATCCGCTTATATGCTAACACATCGATAATGTATTGAACCTTGAGCGCTGCCTCAGGTTTCGGCTTAAGCAATCGCCCTAGTTAATGCAACTCGTTCGATTGCTTATTAGGCATATTGACTCATCCACTACAAAAATTATGAAAGATGGAAAAATTATACTTCAAATTCAAAAAGTCAGCTTACTCAAAAACTAAAGGGATTTCGAAAAAAAAATTATTCTTTATAAGTTGTTTATTTTATGATTCTCTATAATTATTATTGACATAAATTTGCTGTAACTATTATCGTTTTATAATTATACACCAAAAATTTAAAAAAAATTATAAATTTTTTTCTCGAATAAAAATGATTTTATGAAAAATGTTTTCAAGCAAAAGATGTTTATTTCTTTGTTGTCTTCAATGTTTGTTTAAATGTTTTTGTGCTATTTTTCATATTTAAGAAAATATTGGCAAAAAACAAAAAACAGTTAAGGTAAACACTAGAGATGGGCGAAGCTGTTACTTTTAAATCACGTTGCTACTTGTGATTGCTACTTTTTAATAACAGTGATTTTAAACTGTGACTGTGATCACAGTTTGTAAACATCATAACAAATAATCACAGTTACACGCTATGCTAGTTTAAATTTAGTATTATATTAATTTAGTATCAGTTTCCACATTTATAAAATATTTTCTTATAGAACGAAGACAATAATCATTCTAAAGATACTTTTAAATATAGTAATTAATAATAACACTTTTTTATTTGTAAATGAAAAACATAAATAATTTCCAGACGATTTATTCAACAAAAAATTAACATAACATCTAAATCTATAATAAAGAACAAAGTAATAAAGTTATTCAACTATTTAATTATGATTTGAATTTAAAAATATTAACATTTGTGTCATTTGTTCCGACAAACGATTCCTCCGTTCAGTAATTATTAAGCCTGCCTTCGAAAACAAACGTTCACATGGAACAGACTTCGCTAACGCGCATAGTTTTTGCTTAGCAATTTCTGCCAAATGCGGATAATAAATTTTATTTTCTTCCCACCACTTTAGAGGAGAATTCCCACGTGGGATTAAACTGTCCTCTACATAGCGTTGTACCTCTATAACAATCTTAGAATTAGGCGCAGTTTGAACTGTTTAAGAATTTGCTAAAATTTTATCAAATTCACTCCATACTGATAATTCATCACTATGGAATGAATCTCGATTTTTGGTGAGCAAATCTCTTTGTGGTACTTCTTCATGAGACATATTTTCATTTATGAACTCGATTATTTTTTGTTTAGTTTCTTCTACTGCATCAGATGAAGAAATTGCGATGTGTTTAAATCTAGGGCCCAAAAAAGTTGTTTGTAATAATATCTCATTTTTTTCAACATTTCCCAATCGCTTTTTAATACCATTATTAATTATTTGAATTACATTTTGTGTGGGCTCTTCAAATGTTTTGTCACTTAATTTTAAATAAACTTGTGATAAACCTCTCACTAATGGTTTTTGTAACATTTTCGAGAGGCTTTAAAACTAAACACAATTGTTTTATTATTGTCCATTCTCGAGTACTCAATATGGGTAAAGTTTTATCAATTAATGCGATCGTTGATTTAATCGCCTCTTCTAATACCACAAATCTTTCTAACATATAATACGTGGAATTCCATCTAGTAGAAACATCCTGAATCAGTTTTAATGGAGTATTATTACCTAAATTATTCTGATATTTTATCAATTTTTTATTAGAATTATAACTTCTATGGAAGTGACCTACTATTTCTTTAACTTTTTCTAATATTATTGCAATATCTAAATATCTCAATGATTCTTTGATTATTAAATTTAATGTGTGTGCGAAACAACCAATTCGCTCCCACTTTAAATGATTTACAATTGCATTTTTGTTATTCGCAGCATGATCGGATACTATTAATACAATTTTATTACTGCTAATAGCCCAGTCATTAATAACGATCCGATGAAGCTCATTAGCTAAATTTTCAGATGTATGATTAGCTGTCACAGGGCAACATTCCAATAAAATAGATTTTATTCTAAAATGATCATCGATGTAATGAGCTGTAACACCTATATAACTAATATTATTAATTGAGGTCCAGTCAGTTGTAACGCAAAAGTTTTTGCCATTTTTAATAATTATTTTTGATTCATGTAAACATTTTTCATACAATGCAGGTATAAGCGTTCTTGAAATTGATTATCTATTAGGTATTTCATAATTTGGGTTAAGTGCTTCTACAAATTCCTTAAAACCCTTATCTTCGACTATACTAAAGGGATGGAAATCATTAATAAATAATTTTAACAAACAGTTGTCAATTTCTGATTTCGTAGAAGCAGGTTTATTTTTTGAAAAATATTTGTCTAGATTTCCAAATGTAGGTCTGACCTCTAGTGGATGTTTTGCTTCGTCACAACTTATGACTTTAGATGTGGAAGGTTTTTCATTAAATGGCAATTGTCTTGAAAAATGTTTTCCGCCCTGAGATGTTGATGGTTGCGTTGATGTTGTTAGCTGTTTTGATGTTGACATTTGTGATGTTGGTAGTTGTGGTTATGGGGATTTTGGTCGATCCTCTTCATCGCTCTCAATTTCCTCAATTATCTTATTGTATATCTAGGGAAACATATAAACTAATATACAAAATAGATCTAATGAAAAAATTGTAATAATTGCAATCTAACATGTTTCCACATTTCCCAATCGCTTTTTAAGGCCAATAATAATTATTTGAATTTTCTAATTGAACTTTCAGACATTTTACAAAGGGACAGTAATCAAAACACTGGCAACTTTATAGAAAACATGTCACTGATTCACCCTCGATGAACATCGCACTGATTCACATACTGATTACAGCGCCGCATCGGATTTTAGAGAAATCATTAACTGACATGAGATGCAAACTTCTTAAGGCTGTTCGACCCGTTCGAAAAATGAAGCGTTTTTGGCACTCAGCTCTATACTGATAGTGGTGTGATGGAAAAAATTTAAGCAATAATATTTTACACAGGGTTACATAAAGGATGAATGTAGGTTACTAAAGAATTACATTTTTTATAAGTATCTCTGAAAATGTGTAATTTAGTGTTGAAAAATAGGCATTTTCAACATTAAATAAAATGTAAATAAACGCTGAAAATTCAAAACATTTTACTACAGTGACACAGATTGATTCTTTGGTAATAAAATCCATTGAACCAAATTAGTTTTTCCTGAAAAATAAGGACGCAATTACACTAGAGCTAAACCTTTGCGCGAGATATTTTAGTTGCCGTACAGTAACGCCATCTGTAGAAAACAGTTCCCGCATAGCGGTAGGGGAACAACCGCATTTAGGCAAATTTAGAGCCCGATTTCAGTCGATTTTTTAGGGCATTTCGCGTATTTTAAGTTTCTTGTCGATTTTAAAAATAATCTTCTATATGTTAAGTAGTTTAAGCAAATGCTGTACCATAATCGCATTACTTCACATCAACCAATGAAATAATTGTAGAATCTTAAGTTACGGATTTGGCATACATTTATAACAAAAAAAAAATTACGCCTGTGCCGAAGTCCGATTTTCATCGGGGTACCTGCTGACTGTGCCGAAGATATCTTCCAGACAAAATTCATCAGAATTTTCAACATGTTTATTTTCATTCTCTGCTGGACCGACGAAATCCGCCCGTACTTGATTTCGCATAAATTACTTGTACAACCCTTTGTCTTCTTCGGACAAGGGCTGCAATTGGAAAAGTCGCCAGATGTTTTTCTGTGAATTTCTAAAAAAGTGCGTTCGCAGTGGTGCCAAATGTAAAATACTGCAGGTAGTGGACACACCCCCATTGCGCCCTACTTCTTAAAAGTTGTATTACGAAGTTACATTTCGTGTAAATATTTTGGAAATTGTTAGTATTAACTCAGATTTATACAGAGACAGTTTTAAATATTCACAGTTATTATTGTACACGTGATTTTTTTTTCGTCCGGTTGCCACAACCCAGTTCCCTTACAAGAGACACAGTGTCCAGGATGAGCGATTTAAATGATTATCGTCGAGGTAATAAATGCCGACTTTATTTATCCGCAAGAGGAAAAACAAGCATAACAGTTTCCATCTAAAAAAAGACGTAAGTAAATTTTAATCCAAAATCCAGACACTGGGTATTCTATTTGTTTAAATCGTGCATTTTCAAACAAAAACAATACCATGGCTCACGAATGACCTGCATCATTTCTTGTCAAACTGCCTTACAATAAAAAAAATGGTATTATCTAGGGATGGGCGATATTTCACGTACCTGTAATTTTTCACTGAAATCACTGGTCGTTACTGTTACAAATATTCAAATTTCACCGTGAGTGTGACAGTGATTGCGACTATTACTTAAACCGTGATTTGTTATTTAAAATTTCAACGGTTACTCAAAGTTTGATTGCTACTTAAAACGTGATCGCTATATAAAATTACAAAATTATCCAAATGTTAATTAAACTGTGATTATTACCTAAACAGTGATTTATAAATATTATTTTTTATACTCATTAGTTTATACTTCCATGTTGCTCTAAATTTTAAAGAATCGGAAGAGAATGCTCTTATGATCATGTTCAAAATTACGATTTTCATGAACTGAACAATCAAATAAAAACAATTGCTACAAATACAAAAGTTCCCAAATTTACTAAAAAAAAAAACGATGGTTTTGCTTTAACATACAGAGCAAATACCTAAACATCCCTTTATATAAATTTTGAAATATTACGACGAAACCAATTTTTAATTTAAAAATTTCTGAAAAAATAAATAAAAACAATTTCTACAAATCTGCAACTTTCTAAATTAACTCAAAATACCCCTCGGCGTTTATTATTTTATTTTAAAATAATCCCTCAAGATCAGAACAAACCATCATTCTAAAGACGCACCTCTTCAGAGGCAAAACAAAAACAGAAAAACAATTGTGACGTTTGGGCGGCCCGTTAGTGTAGTGGGCGATTGTACCGAGTGCAGTGTGGGTTCGATTCTCAGCCCGGGTGAAAGATTTTGGGGCTGCGGAATATTCGCTCGGGACCGTGGCCGTTGTAATTTGTCTTTCATTATTTATTTAATTTCTAATATATCTACAAATCACCGGTTGTGGCAGATGCCCTCGTAGCCAACGCCAATTTCCCAAAAATTCACTCTCCCTAACCTTCAGTTCCACTCACGTCCTTCATTAAAAAAAATATCACGTACTTGAAACTGTCCAAAATGACTCAAAATGTATTATTCCACTTTACGATTCTGCAAAATTTTTTAATGCTTTTCGAGTAGATTTTAAAATAATTCCCCGAGAACAAACCAAATCGTTATTCTAAAGATGAGCTTTTTTAGAGGCAACGCAGACGTATAAAAACATTTGCAATATCCTTGAAAATATTTGAATTTACCCAAAATACATTGCAATTTACGATTCCGCAAAAATTAAAAAATGCTTCACTAATTTTTGAAATAATCACCACAGAGGCCGAAAAACCAATTGTCACTTGAAACTTTCCAAATTTATTCAAAATATATTCTACTTTAGGATTCTAGAAAAAAATCACTGATATTACAAATCATAGGTAGCAACGTGATTCCAAATGCCAAATGACTACTCTATATTGACTATTTTTGTTGATATTGTAATGTATGAACAAAGTTGCAATATTAACACTTACTACATAAATTGAAATATTATTAGAGGGGGGGCATCAAAATTAACATACGCTATAGGCCCGACAAGTAATAAATCCGTTGCTACTGCATTCATAAATGATAAGAAATGTACGAAAAATGTTTAATTCAAATTAAGTTGTTTTTGAAATTACAGAACGATAATGTAGCTCCTCCGGTAATAACTAATGCTGTTGGCAGTCATCAAGCCAAAATATTAGAAGATTAATCCAACGGATTTTTTAATTTTTTATTTATTTTAAAGAGCCACATTTTTCTCATGGTCAACTCGGAATCAATTTTTGTAAATCACCCAATTATTATTAATAATAACTAATTATAATTGCATGATCTGAAAAGTTTTTCATAAAAATGTACACTTTTTCTTTTTGTTTTGAGGATACAATTTTATGTTATTTATTTGGTTTTAACAGAAAAATGAATTTAAACTGAGATGTGGAGTTACAAAAGCAATTTCATATAGGAAAAATATGAATATACCCATGGAAGATAAGATTAATTTATTAAATTCTGACATTGAAAATTCAATAAGTCATGTTTTTAGTGAACATAAAAAATGCAAAGAGATTTGATACTTTTGTAAGAAAGATCATATTAAAACAGGGACCATATTAGATGATCTAAAATTAACAGGTAACTATATAATGTTTATTCAATTTCTTAAATATGTTATGTATTATAACTTTTAGATTTATATAAAAAAATAGCCACCTACAATAATTATTTAAGAAGACATTCATCTAGTTTGATCCATGATGTCAATAACAATTGCGTGGAACAGTTTAATTCTATTATTGCAAAATTTATCGGGGGCAAAAAAATAAATTTTTGCAAAAGAAGATCATATCAGGCACGATGCATGGCAGCTAGCATTAGTCATAATTCCGGACGACCTATTTATTTAACCAAGCAACATCTTTCGCGTAGTCAAAACTGTTTGAAACATCAAAATAAAATTGAAGAATAGAAGAAAGTGTAGAAAACCAAAAATAAAACATAGTAGCCAGAAGAAAACTGAGAAAGGATACGGTAGTAACTGTGTAAAACCAGATATAGATCAGGAACAGTATGATAAGATGAAGGATATTTTTTTGAAAGATATCAATAAAACAAAAGAAGACATCGAGGATATCGAAAAGCGAACTCGTGGGCAAAGGAACTGTGATATGTGGTATATCGAACGAAGAAAGAGGATGACTGCATCATATTTTGCCGATATATGCCGAAGAAGGGAGACTACTCGCTGTGGTCCCCTGGTGAAAAATATTTTATACCCTAAAACGATCACATCCAAAAGTTTAGAACATGGACGGCAATTTGAATCTACCGCACTAGAAGCAGTAGAAGAATCAATCGGAAAAAAAATCATCCATGTGGGCTATTTATTGATAAATATATGTCTTTTTTAGCAGCTATACCTGACGGACTCATAGGAGAAAAAGGCATTGTCGAAATAAAATGCCCATGGTCGGCCATTAAGTTTACACCCGCCGAAGCCATAGAATCAAAGACAATAACATTTTGGAAAAATGCCGAAATTAATATCAATCACAAATGGCATTACCAAATACAAGGCCAGTTGCACATTACTGAGCGTGATTACTGCATTTTGGGCGTTTGGACACCACTTAGGTTGAAAATTGAAACTATTTTTAAAAACGACGAATTCTGGAAAACTAAAATGGAAAATCAGTTAAAATATTTCTATTTCGAATGTCTTTTACCGGAACTAACAGACCCGCGAGAGAAAAGAAATATGCCGATCAAGGATCCGCAACGCATTGAATTGGCTATAGCAAAAAAAAAGTAGTTCTAAAATAATGTTCTTGATTTCCTGTTATTAATATTATTAAGTAAGTTGTTTTAAAATACAATACAAAGTGTTGAACATTTGTTTCGAATTAACAGTTATTAATTAAATATATATTCCGTATGTTTTTTTTATCATGGGCCATAGGATTTTACATGTTAAAAATTATATCTTGTATTAATGTATATTTTATCATATAATCTTGAAGCAAATTTTAGTTAGTAATATAAATGAATTATTTTTCTACACGTTGCGCTTAATTAAAATAATTTAAAATATAAAATAATAAAATGATTCCATTAAAAAGTGCTTTTGCACGGAACCGGACGATCGGGATACGCTGCCGAAAAGTTGTCAACTACTTCCCTAAAATAAAAATTCCCCGACTTGTAGAAAAATACAACTATTTCGCTTGTGGACAAACCTTATTCTAATGCAGCACATCATGTAGAAAAATAATTGATTTATTACTAACTAAAATTTCCTTCAACATTTTATGATAAAATATACATTAAAACAAGGTATAATTTTTTACCATGTAAAATCCTATGGCCCACGATAAAAAAAATGTACTGTATATATAATATAACGTTTGTTTATTATTTCATTTGAAATACATTCCGTTGAACATTTTAATTGCATTACAAATTATGATATAAAACTATTTTAACAAAACGATTAAGTTATTTCATGAAAATTATTTTTAATTACATTAAACCGGTGTTTAAAAAGTTTATTTTGTGTAAAGAGTGTGATATTTGAGAGACTAGTGTGCGAGTTTCTGCAACTCATATTAATTATCAGACACGCGCGCGCGCCTGTGTGTGTGTGTGTGTGTGTGTGTGTGTGTGTGTGTGTGTGTGTGTGTGTGTGTGTGTGTGTGTGTGTGTGTGTGTGTGTGTGTGTGTGTGTGTGTGTGTGTGTGTGTGTGTGTGTGTGTGTGTGTGTGTGTGTGTGTGTGTGTGTGTGTGTGTGTGTGTGTGTGTGTGTGTGTGTGTGTGTGTGTGTGTGTGTGTGTGTGTGTGTGTGTGTGTGTGTGTGTGTGTGTGTGTGTGTGTGTGTGTGTGTGTGTGCGTGGGTGTGTGTGTGTGTGTGTGTGTGTGTGTGTGTGTGTGTGTGTGTGTGTGTGTGTGTGTGTGTGTGTGTGTGTGTGTGTGTGTGTGTGTGTGTGTGTGTGTGTGTGTGTGTGTGTGTGTGTGTGTGTGTGTGTGTGTGTGTGTGTGTGTGTGTGTGTGTGTGTGTGTGTGTGTGTGTGTGTGTGTGTGTGTGTGTGTGTGTGTGTGTGTGTGTGTGTGTGTGTGTGTGTGTGTGTGTGTGTGTGTGTGTGTGTGTGTGTGTGTGTGTGTGTGTGTGTGTGTGTGTGTGTGTGTGTGTGTGTGTGTGTGTGTGTGTGTGTGTGTGTGTGTGTGTGTGTGTGTGTGTGTGTGTGTGTGTGTGTGTGTGTGTGTGTGTGTGTGTGTGTGTGTGTGTGTGTGTGTGTGTGTGTGTGTGTGTGTGTGTGTGTGTGTGCGTGGGTGTGTGTGTGTGTGCGTGGGTGTGTGTGTGTGTGTGTGTGTGTGTGTGTGTGTGTGTGTGTGTGTGTGTGTGTGTGTGTGTGTGTGTGTGTGTGTGTGTGTGTGTGTGTGTGTGTGTGTGTGTGTGTGTGTGTGTGTGTGTGTGTGTGTGTGTGTGTGTGTGTGTGTGTGTGTGTGTGTGTGTGTGTGTGTGTGTGTGTGTGTGTGTGTGTGTGTGTGTGTGTGTGTGTGTGTGTGTGTGTGTGTGTGTGTGTGTGTGTGTGTGTGTGTGTGTGTGTGTGTGTGTGTGTGTGTGTGTGTGTGTGTGTGTGTGTGTGTGTGTGTGTGTGTGTGTGTGTGTGTGTGTGTGTGTGTGTGTGTGTGTGTGTGTGTGTGTGTGTGTGTGTGTGTGTGTGTGTGTGTGTGTGTGTGTGCGTGGGTGTGTGTGTGTGTGTGCGTGGGTGTGTGTGTGTGTGTGTGTGTGTGTGTGTGTATGTCCCCACATATTTGTGGCACTTTGTGTGTGCTACATCCTGAATTGTGGCGGAGGCGCGTTCTTGTGGCACCTTACCCTCCGTGCCACAAGTACATTCGGCTATTTCTCCATTGCTTCATATGTCACACTTACGACATTTAGTACCAATGTTAAAGAAGATCAGATTATTTCAGTTATCTATACGAAAATTCTCTAAAATCATTCTCACGAAAGTTATGATACCTTAAAAATAATTGTGTGTATGACGCCACATCATGGGTACCGATCATGTGTGCTACACACCAAATTGTGACAACCCTTGTTGGTAGCGCCACCTGGAACAAAATATGCTGCGTTGCCGACCTATCCCACATACCTACCGAGGGGATCGCATTGTTTGCTCAATTCTCGGGTTGGAAATAGATTTACAGTTGGCGTTAGGACTTGCAGTGTCCATTCATAAATATTTCAATTAAATAAATAACATAAATTATTAATAAATAAATATTGAAATATTAAAATATTAATGAAATAAGAAATTGTGAGTAGAGAAATTAATTAAATTAATAACAGTAATTATTAATAAATAAATAAAAATTGAATTATTTATGAAACATAAAATTGCAAACAGAGAAATAAAATGTACAATTAAATGTTAAAAATGCACGGAATTTCTTGTAATTGTCTAAATTATTATTGTTCTTGACAATTAATACCCAACTTAAATTGATTTTTTTGTTCCCACTTTACTTGAATTACAGTTAAAATTATGCATAAATTATGCAAATTCACCAAATTAAATAGCATTTATTTATATTAATTTATTGGATTCTGTTTTAAAGTTTAAACGGGTTCGGGATGATAAAATGATACAAATATTATTACAATCTTTATATGTATATAAAAAGTGCATGTAATATAATTTATTTCGTATTCAATTAACAAAATTTTCCCACTTTCTTTGAATTTTTAATTTTATCTATTCATTCATTTTAACACAAAATTTAATGTCAGTCCAACCGCGTGAAGATAATATAGAATTGCTATTCATACATTTTATGCAGTTTACTTTTCCTGGTACAGTATTTCTTTTTATGTGCGTTGCAAAAAACTTCAACACTGCTCCTTTCTCTGCACTAGAGCATTATACATCATATTAAGGATACAAATAGTTTATGATTAATTTTGAAATAGCACTAAACAATATTAATAAATATCATTACCTGAACATGCACGGGGAACAGGTACTTGAGTCAACACTTATATTAAAAAAAATATTTTTTTAATGGAATAAAACATGTTTAAATAATTCTAATTAATCCCATCATATAGAAAAATAATTGATTTATATTACTAACAAAAATTTGCTTCAAAATTATATGATAAAATATACATTAACACAAGGTAAAAGTTTTAGCATGTAAAATCCTATGGCCCACGATAAAAAACATACTGTATATCTAACGGTCAATCCATGTCAAATCAACCAATGATAGTCGCTAATTTTTTTTTATTTTCCAGAAGTTTTAGCTATTTTTTAAATTTCTAACCAAAAAGCTAATAAAGTCTCAGTGATGAAATT
This sequence comes from Ocypus olens, assembly GCA_910593695.2. Classification (NCBI taxonomy): domain Eukaryota; kingdom Metazoa; phylum Arthropoda; class Insecta; order Coleoptera; family Staphylinidae; genus Ocypus; species Ocypus olens. The sequence goes on from OU343064.1 coordinate 9,603,149, forward strand.
TTAACCACTTAGTATAACACCATTAAAGAACGTTTTGTGAAAATATTGGGTTTTTAAAGTGTGTCCCTTCCGAGATATTTCAGATCGAAAATACCTGATTTTAGGAAAATTGCAATATTTGAAGACCCTTTAAAAAAGGATGTAACTCTCTGGCCTGATACTTTTTAGGGAAGTAGTATACTATAGACACTATATCCACAAAAAATGAATTTGAGTCTTCGTTTTATCTTTAACACTTTTAATTTTTAAAGAGAAGCTTTTTATTTTGGAAACGTTAACATTTACCTATTTTCTGCTAATTTACAATTTAGTATAGGCCTATATATATATATATATATATATATATAAATATATATACTTAACAGAAAAAATTGTACATTTTATGTTCTTTAACATGGTTTCTTTTTGAACCAAATATCTCCAAAAACCGAGGAGCTACAGAGTTTAACGTAAATCTCTACAAAATGCAAAATAGGCTGACCCACCAATACAAAATGGCTGTTCACAAAAAAAACTGAACATCTGAAAAATTAATGCATAGCTGTTTTCAACTCTCTGAATATACTACAACATAGGTAAAAAAACGAAAATAAATAAATTTTGTCAGAGACCTTTTCAAATTAAATTGGTTGATTTGATTGACCCCTAAGAATTTTTAGTGACAATCTAAAGACAATAATCAAACAAACTGTTTTAAAAATATGTTTACTTCTTAAAAATAATATTTATTGTTTCAAAATTGTCTAACAATAAGTAAGAAGTTCGTTTGAAATGCATCTCCCTAAATATATGTTCATGAACGCTGGAATATTTAGGTTGGTTCATATACTTACATGTTTGTTTGCAAAATATTAGGAAAAGTTGATAAAAACCAAAGAAAATATGAGCGATTAGATTTTTCACCATAATTGCTTTGAATAGTATGAGAGTGCTGTCTTTATTCTGACAACAATTAAAATGTAACTCATTCTAATTTGGTTTCTGTATCGAATAGAAAATTCAGCAATGTACATTGGTGATTTACATTGTATTTATATGTTTATGCAAACTCCTGCTTCCCATACAGATGGCAAAAAAAGGCAATAGCATAACAAAAAACGTGTATTGTAACTTGTTACTCAAGAGTGAAAAAATAAAATTAAAATATTTGGGATTTCACACGAGTTACCGCGCTTGTCATCAATTGAAAATCTATAAATAAATTGTTAATAATTTTCTTAAAATACAATCCGGAATGAATTTTGAGTAAATTTTCAAATCGATGGTAATTATTATTACATTTTTTCACTTAAATTATTACAGATTTTCAAGAACTTATACTTTATTCTCATGGATTTATCCCACAACTTGCGGATGGGGTGTTTGCTGGTTTCTATGGATTAATAATTATAATTAATTTTTAGTAAATTTATAAAGTTTATAGGAGAGACATATTTCATTTCATTTTTTCATTTGAATGGCAAAAATATTGTTATTTTCAAATAACAACCTACCTTGTTGTTTACTTTTTAGATAGAGCATTTTTAACTACAATACAATACTATTTTTTCTCCACGACCACTGTAGAATTTAAGCATTCTGAAATCAATTTTGATCATAGAACGTACACAATCTCACTCTTGTTATGGATCAAAATAAAATGCACTTATGCGTTTTGCATGTAATTCATTCCATAATAACTAATGGAATGAATATTCTCACACCGTTCCGAATAAAACAATTAGCCTTGGATATCACAATTGTCAAAATACTATAAACATAACCACAAACGTGATAATAAAACGTAAGTTCTTTGTGTTAATTATAATTAATATACTAATACAATAATTATTGTATTAGTCTATTTTATCTGGTCGAGGAGAAAGTATAGTCTACTACTAGGTAAGAATGGAAATTCTGATGCTAGTCCACTCGCATCGAATTTCCATTTTAACCTTGTTACAGAGTATACTATTATACCCTCGCCTAAGGCATTTTTCAAGTTAATTTGACTAAAATAAGCGCTGCGTGTCTAAAATTTGTCGCATAATAACATTTTTTTTTAAATTATTTACCAAATTCAGTATTGCATCAAACTAAAGTTGATTATTTTGTTGCTATAACAATACACTTTTTTATTCTTTATGGAGATTTTTCTCTAGTAATTTTTTTTAAGTTGCATTATTAGAAATTTTTTGAGTAATTTCGTTTTGAAAATAAAAGCAACAGTGCGTTGTCCTAGCAACAAAACGATAAGTTCCAACGAATATCCAACATCATCACTAAACGCATTATTAAATTCCAAAGAACTTGTATACAAATCATTTTCGGATTCGGTAAATAAAATAAAAGTAAAGTCATTACGCAAAACCCTGACCGCTTATTTAGTCGATTTTTTTTTGAAAATGTTATTGTATTTGCAACCACATTTAATTGATGAAAATAACATTTTCTCATACCAGATTTACATTCCTTCCTTACAATTAGTTCAGTGATTTTTTAATTAAATTACGTTCATAAAACTCACATAAATGGATATTTTGTATATGCTGCACTGTCAAATAAGCTCCAATTATGTGTCTAATATTAATTTCTTGGTTTATTTGATCCATTCTCATTTTACTGTAAATGTGTAAATGTTGTTATGTGTTAATTGCTATTGTGTGTTAGTTTGGACCGGATATTGGGATGTGACGCATTCATTCGACGAATTCCTTTTAAAATTTAAAGAGACGGTCCAAAACAGGTAGAACACTTGGGGGTGACGAATGCTAACATCTGCGAAAGATAAATATTTGAGGCCTGGCTCCTACTTCTATACATATTTAAAAATAGACTTTTATTATTGCTATTTAAATTAATAACTTTCTGTAAATTTCTTGCTCTTTCAAACTGAATTTCAATGGCTATTGTAATGCACGCTAGAGAAATAAATCTTCGATTTTTTTATTACGTCCATTTTCTCAATAAAACTTTATTCATACATTTCTTATAGATTTTAATATAGAAATAAATACCAATCAATAATAATAACTTACTACAAAAAATAATGTTGGTAAAAATCAAACTATTATCTTTTAATTGTTATGCTATTAAGGAATTCATTATTTTTTGCTGCCCAAAACAGCGAATGGATAAAATAAACCATGAAATGAACATTAGATACATAATTTGCGAATATTTGAACGTGTGAAATACCCGAAATGTCCATTTATGTGACGTTTATAAATTCAAAACTTACTAAAGTAAGGAGATATTGTAAATCTAAAAAAAATATGACTTACATCTACATTCAAATCCTTATTTCGAATAACTCTATCGACTTTTTTCTGACTACATAGTTTCGACAAATAAGTGTGTCAGTTTCGGACATAATTATTTTTTAAATGAGAACCGAAACTTTCAAATGACGAGTGTATCCTAAAATAAGTTTTTCAAAGCAAAAATTTTGTAAATCAGGGCTTGACGTTACTAATATGGCGGAATCGTAAGTGGTTTTTTCTACCGTTTGTTTACTCATGACTTTACTAGTTTAGAGTTTTTCGAACAATTTTAAATTGTATATAACATTTACTAAATTAAAAATTGGTGGTTAAATAATAGCCTAAATTATACTATTTCAAGTAACGTTCGATGATTTTATAAACTTATATTTGCCTGAGCTATAAATCTGAGATATTTTTTCAGCTAAATCGCCGGAAATAAATAATGAATACCAATATAATATTTAATAAAAAATGTATTGGTTTTGATTTTCAAAAGTAAACTGATTTTTCTTCGAATAATGAATAATGCATAATTTACGGTATTAAACCTGTATTTGATAATCCTTTTGTGCCGTAAATTGTGTGTGTAATAGAGAAAAGTTAGACAGAACAACATAATGACAAATCTTTTTTTTTCATTTTAAAATTTAATTTGAATTCATAAATTTTAGAATAATTTGCCTAATATTATAAACATAGTAAGATATGCTAAATTTGCGAAGTAAAAAAAATATAAATTGTGTTAATTGTGAGTTAAAATTATAAAACGTATCGGGAAGCAGCTGAAATATTTAATAAGAAACATCCAGACACAAATGTACATACAATAATTAATATTTTGAAATGAAAATAATTAAAACATATGGATATGTTAAAAATAAATTAAATAACAAACGTCGATAACTGAGGACTTTAAAGTGAGGACTTTAAATGTAATGTTATCTACAATAGAATATATTAAATATTAGCTGCGCAAAAGGGTAAAGATATGATGGCAAATATTTTGAAAGCACACAAATTCCACCCATATAAACCACATTAAAACCTAGAGATTATGTTAGTGGTTTCAATTTTTGTTCTCTTATCCAAGGAGAGTTAGAAGAGCATCCATTTTGGGTTAGAATAATCATGTTTGAAGATGAAGCTTCATTTAATTCAAATGGTACAGTGAGTTCCCAAAATTGTCGATGATGGAATGACCTTCAACCCTAACTAACTAACGAAATAAATATTCATTACTGTAGTATTGTGTACATTTTTATGTGGATGTTTGTTATAATATATTTCAGCTGCTTCCCGATACGTTTTATAATTTTCAATCACAATTAATACAATTTCTATTTTTTCTCCAAACTCAATGTCACCGGAATTACTATTCATTTATAATGTTTAAATAATATCTGATGTTTAATGACAGACCTGTCACTGTCATTTCAACATTTGAAATATCAATGTGCATGTATCACTGTAGAGAAAAAGAAAAATTACAAAATCTTATTTTTAGCAACAGGTATACATGACTGTATGATTGAACCCAGTTTTCAATTCTAAATAACTTTTCTTTATAACAGTTCTTGATATTGTCAAAAATAAAGGTACTTTATTCTGGAACAAAATTCATATTTTCACACAAACTCCGTATATGACCAAAAAAATTTGACAACTGATGGTTGCATTTTAGGTTTTGGACCATGCAGAACTTTTTATAAAGAATAACTTTTTTCCTAAAATTAATTTTCAAATGGGATGGTTGAGAAGCTGCAAACTAACATCATTTATTACAATGCCAAAAAAAAATTAAATATATTGATACCAACATAAGCACAACTTATAAGATGAATTGATATGTAGTGTATTTTTTACTGTGAACTTTTAAAGTTTTCATATTAAGTTTTAAGTGGTACTATATTAAAATTTAATTATTTAACTGTTGATATGTTAACTTTGATAACCGAAATACGAGAAAATGTAATTCATGTCAATGTCATTTTCCTAAAAATTAAGCAAAAACCTATGAATTACAATCTTTTGTCTGTTATAAAAATGTTCTAATTATAAGAACAATCAGTTCGCTGTAAAAAGATAAAATTTTAATATGGATTTTAAGCGAATATTTTCATATGTTAAAATATGGTCCAAAAGTTAATTTGCAAAATCTTAACGGCCGTGGTAATAAAATACACGGCATATTATAACATACCCCCTAAAAGCATAATCTATTAATAATATATCATCTAAACCTATAATTTGACTAAATTACAATGTTCGAAAGACATTTATTAGCAAAATATGTAAATTTAGAAAAACAAATTGAAATTGTATTTAATTAAAATATTTGATACAATTAAAATTATTTACCGTTTTGTGCCAGTTATTGAATTCAAATCACATAAATTCAATGGGCAATTGACTCTTAGCTCGATTCGTACTAGATGATACTTGTAATAATCATAATACTGAAATAAAATTGCAACGGATATGCCCGTGTGTCACATCACTGAAATCAGCAAAAAAAATCTGATTTAAATATGTATATATCATAAATTGTGCCCACAATGAAAACGAAAGCTAAGTGTAAAAAAACAAAAACTAACCCTGTAGATAAAAATCGTTCGCCATTTGATAAGACGTAAAAAGATGCCGTAGGAACGTTTTTACGAAATTACGATTTACACTTCTTTCCAAACTGCAGAGAAACCGTTAAAATAATTTAAATGTTAAAGCAGATTATTAATCAACATAAAATTCTGCAAAAGTGTCGAATTTAAACCTACCCTCTATTTCCTATAATAAGCTATATCCCCATACTCGCCCTCGAATTTCAATCACCCTTTATATTTCACCCGATAGCTGACGAGGCAATTCAAGTACAATTACTCAAAATATAGCTTTAAAACATTTTCGCATATTCTGTTATATTTTTTATACCAGAAAAGTTTTAAATGTATAAACCTCACTAAAGACGGTTGTAACATAATTAGTATTATCAACCTACCTAAAATAACTGGATGTAACAATAGTTTCAAAAAGGCCAATAATTTTAATCCTATTACAAAAGTTTGCTGTAAAAGTTGTGAGCTTTGATACATTTAAAACATCAAGAGACTATTTTTATTGTCCCAACAGAAATCTTGGAGCATGTCAAGCACAAACATAAAAAATCACTTTTTGTCAAGGTTATTTAATTAAGCCATGCATATTCTAAAGCTATGCTTATTCTAAAATATTTATTTTACCATTTTTCAATTAGTTTATAAGGCACATTTTGATCATAAACCCAAACTTAAAATGTTTGTACAATAAAATTAGGTTAAATTATTAGTTCAAAGGGTATGGTTTAATACTCGTTTTTTTATAGATATTATATAAATTTATGGTTTCATCGTACAAATCCTTGTCGTGTGGGACCCAAAAATATTTATGGGGGCCTATTTAGGTTATTGGAGAGATAATTTCGGAAAAATTGTATTGTCATGCTCCGCTGTTTATAATTATTTAAATCCGAAGGGTAAGTACATAAGAAATCATTCTCGTTTTTCTCCTGTGCTAAGTTCCTTTATTATCCAGTAACCAATATTTATAAATTATTGTTTTCTGTGGTTACATACAAAAGTATTTTAAAAGGATAACAGACAAGAGTTTGCTAATATGCATAATTATGTAATATTAACGTGATTATTTCCGTTTTTGGCCTCTTCAACTACCATTTTTTGACTTCGATTTCGTTCTGAGCCGTTCTGTGATGGTTATAAATTTAAAAAAACATATAAATAAGGAGTCTAAATCTAGTTCATAGCGTAGCTTTGAGTGGTTTATCTTTCAAATTGTATTAACAAAAAAAGTCATTGCTTCAATTTGTGGATATTATTTTTATTTCCTTAATTTGAAAGTTAATACAGACATTTTCATATTTATTTTCAAAAACAAAACTCTCATTAGCGTAATGAAATTGATTTGCCAAAGGCAATAAACTTTACATGTGGAAACATTTTGGGGGTTATTAATATTTTGAAAAAATGATGGGATGTTCAAATTCAATTTTTGAACATGGTAAGGAAATTACAAACATACGTTAGCCCTTATGATAAAATTGACACTGACAAATTGATTTCATGACATTACCAGTGTTTCGTTTTCGGCATTGAATATGAAAATTATAAATTTAATTTATCTTGAATTTGATACTATTTTAAATTGAAAATTCACGTGACTTTTAAACGTTTAATTGTAAAAAACTGTAAGAAAAATAATATTTGTCTACCTTTTAAATTAAAAGGGAAAAAAAGGTTTAAAAAACTACAAGAGCTTAAAACAACTGAAAACGGAATTTTTTCCTCACGAAGATACTTCACGATTTATAAATGAGGATTATATTCAAGATAAAATAATTCTAGATTTAAATATTATTCACGTTAAATCTTTATATTGAAACTGCATTTTTAGTGTTTATAGTACTAGGAAAGTTGTATTTTCAAACATTTATAATATCCAGATGTCGGCATTGTTCGTCTCAGCAGTCGAAAGCAGGTACCAAGCGTCCCTTTAAATTTTTAAAAGGAATTCCTAGAAAAGAGGACAGACGACTCATTTCAAAATCCGGTTCAAACCAATATCATTCATATTGTTTATTCTGGAGACTTCCACTTCTTTATACATGTTGAATAATATAATAAAACACTTTTCACTTTGTTTTGTATAACATGGTAATATATTCAAATTGAACCGGATGAGAAATGCTTGTTTTATTTTCATGTTTGAAAATGGTAGGCGTTGTTAGCGAAACATATTATACAACATAATTCATATTTTATTTATCCTTCGAGTATATTCAAATTCTAAATAGTATTTCTCATTATCTCTATAGTTGTGGTTTTTATAGTCGTTTGTAGCGATACTTGCCGCTACATAGTAAATTTTATACACAAAACATATAACTTTTAAAAGTAACCTGATAAATTATAAATACATTCATGAATCTTTTAAATAACTTATAATCCTTAATAAATGAACCATTTATGTTAATACTATAATTCATAGAAGTATATTTTTTTAAGTAAACAGAAGTTTTTCAATATATCGAAATTTTGTAAGTGATAAAAGAAAATCATTCGTTGTAGATAATTAAGAGAAACATCTTATTTTTAATTGTTACAATAATACAAATGAGTGAAATAAGTAGAGTTTACACTATATTTAATGGTAATGCATATCTATAGTATAGATCTTTATTTAATAAAAAAATTATCAAGTTGACTTTGATTTTAAAATACTTCATATGCAACTTGTAATTTTTAAAATGAAATTGCTGAACTTTCTAATTGAACCCCTGTATAATTAGAAATAGATTATAGCAAGGTATAATCATTTTAAATTACGCACAAGACATTGTACATAAATTATTAACAAAATGTTTTGTAGCGTTTTTATAATTAAACATTTTTTATTTTAAGTAGAAAATGTGCATATTTTAACAAAATATAGAAAAACAATTGGTACAAAAGTTGTGCAGAATAGTGACTTGCACATTATAAAAAAAAATCGGAATTTATACAGGGTGGTTCAATAAAAGTTATACACAAAACTTTTCTTTTTTTTAATGGAACACAATATATATTTTTACATTTTTAGATTCCTCATTACGTAAGGATTATTGAAACGATATAAAGTTCTATGGGTTTGAACCATATCGTTTCTATGTTATTCAGTTGTTTATATAAAAATTTGAACACATTTGTCCCAGCTATAGTTAATTTAGTTGTACAGTTTTTTTGATCATTGGTCTTCAAAATTACTGATGAGATTTCGAAAAGTACTTAATCTTTATAAAGTGTTCATTTTGGAAATCTCTACAATTATTGTTAATGAAAATTTCATGTAGAAATTATTATTTGATAATATTGGAACGAAAATTTCAAATTATTTTCATTATCAATACTTGTAGAGAATTCTAAAATGAACACTTTATAAAGAATAAGTATTTTTCGAAATCTCACTAGTCTTTGAAAAAATTGATATACCGGGTGTAACTGAATTCTGGTAGACCCCGAATATCTTTTTTATCTTTACATATATCGTTTTGAAATTTAGGATGGTGCTTTAAGAGAATAAATTGGGTCAGCAAGCGGAATTTTAATAAAAAATCTATTTCCGGTTTAACCGGAAATTGCCTTCTTTTCTATTTCAGATAGAACACCCTGTATATTTTTACATAATTTAATTCCTATCTATATTCTGAGTTCATAGATGTATCATAAGTGACCATCCGGTTGTTTATTTTTTGTTTAAAATTAATTTAAATTTGTTTTTTGTGTAAATTTAATTTAAATTTAAACAAAAGACTAACAACCAAAAGGTCACTTATGATACGTCTCTAAACTCAGAATTTAGAGACGAATTAAATTATGTAAAAATATACAGATTGTTCCGTCTGAAATAGAAAAGTTGTGGTCATTGGAAATGGAAATGGAATTTTGATAAAAAATCCACATGTCGATACACTTTATTCCCTTAAAACACTAAACTAAATTTCATAAAGATATATGTAAAAATGCAAATTATAGGCATCAAATATCATTTGAATAGTGTTCTTAAGGAACAAAGTATGTCAATATGTAGACTTTTAATAACAATTCCATTTCCGGTTTAACTTTTCTATTTCAAATAAAAATCAAAATTAAAATTACAATCAAAATCAAAATTTAAATTAAAATCAAAATCAAAATCAAAATTAAAATCAAAGTCAAAATCAAAATCGAAATCGAAATCGAAATCGAAATCGAAATCGAAATCGAAATCGAAATCGAAATCGAAATCGAAATCGAAATCGAAATCGAAATCGAAATCGAAATCAAAATCAAAATCAAAATCAAAATTCAAATTGTAATTACAATTACAATTGAAAAAAAATTAAAATCAAAGCTAAAATCTGTATTATTATCATAAATCGCGTTCTGTGAATCAAAGAGCGAATTGGCGTGTTTAATAACCATATTAAAAACGCAAATGCGTGTTTAATGAAATTAAGGCTTGGTCGAATGTACTTAATATTTTATATGCAGCTATTTAATAAAGTATTATATAGAAAATGTACCCCATTTATGCTGCCCATACAATTTAATAATGCGCATATTATAACATTTTCGTGAACAAAGATATATATATATATATATATATATAGATATATATATATATATATATATATATATATATATATATATATATATACATATATATATATATATATATATATATACATATATATATTTATATATATAAACATGCAAATGATATTTGGGGTCTACCAGAATTCAGTTACACCCGGTATATAAGATACAAATTGCAATATTGTGCTTAATGTTAAAAATCTTGAATCTGAATCTTTATGTTTTATTTTAATTCATTTAATTACTTATATTTTATTTATTTATTTATTTGGTATTACATTTTTATTTTATTATCTATTGGAAGCGTTGCGCGGGCAAGAAAATGCGTGACAAGGACTTTCTTTGCAAATTATAAGACGGTCACATCTCCACGGCAACATTGCTTTTCACACACTTACACACATTTTCATGGCATGCAATATTAGTGGCACCATAAATTGATACCAGTCATATTTGTGACACCATGTGTTAACTTTTCACGTTTCATAATATTTGTGGCACATTTGATTTTTTTGCAATAACTTTTGTTATATGGAGGGTATCGTAAAATTAACCACATATTCAGAAATAATGGAAAGAAGCGCAGCGGAACGACAGTATCTTAACAAAAGCGCCACAAATGGGGATATATCATGCGGTGCCACAAATATGTAGGGACGTGTATGTGTGTGTGTGTGTGTGTGTGTGTGTGTGTGTGTGTGTGTGTGTGTGTGTGTGTGTGTGTGTGTGTGTGTGTGTGTGTGTGTGTGTGTGTGTGTGTGTGTGTGTGTGTGTGTGTGTGTGTGTGTGTGTGTGTGTGTGTGTGTGTGTGTGTGTGTGTGTGTGTGTGTGTGTGTGTGTGTGTGTGTGTGTGTGTGTGTGTGTGTGTGTGTGTGTGTGTGTGTGTGTGTGTGTGTGTGTGTGTGTGTGTGTGTGTGTGTGTGTGTGTGTGTGTGTGTGTGTGTGTGTGTGTGTGTGTGTGTGTGTGTGTGTGTGTGTGTGTGTGTGTGTGTGTGTGTGTGTGTGTGTGTGTGTGTGTGTGTGTGTGTGTGTGTGTGTGTGTGTGTGTGTGTGTGTGTGTGTGTGTGTGTGTGTGTGTGTGTGTGTGTGTGTGTGTGTGTGTGTGTGTGTGTGTGTGTGTGTGTGTGTGTGTGTGTGTGTGTGTGTGTGTGTGTGTGTGTGTGTGTGTGTGTGTGTGTGTGTGTGTGTGTGTGTGTGTGTGTGTGTGTGTGTGTGTGTGTGTGTGTGTGTGTGTGTGTGTGTGTGTGTGTGTGTGTGTGTGTGTGTGTGTTTCTTGTTAAGTTAGACTAACGATATTTACACTGAATATTATGATCAACAAAATACATTTATTCATTATCACAGTATTTACGAAAAGTACCTTTTACACAAGTTATGCAACTTTTTTAGAAATGTGTAAAAGACGCCACTATTCAGGATCTTGCATGTGGTACACACACTCATATTTGCGGCAACTTCAGTAGTGTTTAGTTGGTAGCGCCCTCTACAAAAAAATGCTACGTTGCCAGTAATTTGATACTGAGAGTTTCTTCGGCGCATATATATTTGGGTTGGAGCCGCATAATATCCTAGAAATCATTTCTGCTCTTATGAATTGTTTTTCTAGTTGCATACATTTCATATTTTAATCTGTTATAATAATAATAATAAGTAATTACATTGGTTAAATAAATAATTAATTTAATAATTAACAATAATTATTTCTTCTTAATTACTGAATAAAGTAAAGATAATATAAAATCATTTTAAAAATTATTTAATTGTTAGACATTCAGCAATTGATCATAAATATAATATATTTTTATAATTTTTGTTAGCTTAGTTTATTTTTTGTTTACTCTCTTATAAGTTTAATAAATTGAATTTGAGGCTCTTATGTATAGTTATTCGGTCGTATTATAATTCTATTTAACATCTTCAGGGACAAATGCACAACTGTATACGTTTCAAAAAATGCTTCATAAATTTTAAACGAATAGTATTTAGTATTTCCTTGTTCTTTTACTTCTTTGATTTAATCGTTGTATAATTTAATTGAGCTCTTACTTTTTTAGGCAACCAGAAAACTTAATTGTGTGATGCACAAATTTCACCAGCAGATGTTTAAAATTTTCCATTGATTGATTGGAAACAATGCGAATAATATAAATGCAGATTATACCTAAAATAATTGGACATACAAATTCCGAATATCCGAATAAAAACATTAATTCGTTTTATTAAATTTTCGGCAGATTTTGTTAATCTAAAAATAATCAAAAACACACACATTTAGTGTTTATTAAAATTGTAATACTTAATTCAAATTTATTTTAGTTAAATTCACAGAAACTATAACAATTATTTCGAGAATTTTTTCTAATTTTGTATCAGTAGAATTTCTCTAAAATTAAAACTAAAAACCCTCACTTTGTGCATCAGACAAATTAAATAAGGACAAAAGGTAGTCTGAATTTATGGAGATTCAACCTATTTGTTACTCCGCAAAATTAAGTCTTACTAAGACTATAAAAAATACATCATCGTTGAAACTACTTCCCTGACGAAGGCCATGCCAGTAAGATATTTGTCTGTTATCTAAAGTTTGTGTTCATATAGGAAATACTGTTAAACTCACAATCTTATATTGTTACACAAATTATTAGTTGTGGTAAAAGCAATAAGAAATAGCTTACATTAAGACATTTTATTTATATTAGGTACATGCCAATTCATTAGGGGAGAATATTTGACAAAGATGTGTTGAGCGTTCTACAACTTCCGCTCCAGATGGGCTTTTTCGCGGGAACTTACACCCTTTGTATAAAACAGGTCACTGTTTCGAAAAGAAATAACACACATATAGAAATTATTCTTAAATAATAGCATATCAGATGTCTTACTATGTTTATAATATTGGGCAAATTATTCTAAAAGTAATGAATCAATCATGTTCATCAAATTAAATTTTAAAATTAAAAAAAAAAAAACAGATTTGTGATTAATTTCCATTGAATCGTTTTCTGTCTAACTTTTCTCTATTACGGCATAAGAGGATGCAATTAATATTATCAAGTACAGGTTTAATATTGTAATTTGTGCATTATTAATTATTCCAAGAAAAATCACTTTACTTTTGAAAATCAAAACCAATACATATTTTATTAAATATTACATTGGTATTCATTGTTTATTTCCGGCAATTTAGCTCAACAAATTATCTCAAAGATTTATAGCTCAGGTAAAAATAAGTTTACAAAATCAAACGTTACTTGAAATAGTATAATTTAGGCTATTGTTTGACCACCAATTTATAATTTAGTAAATGTTATATTCAGTTTAAAATTGTTCGAAAAACTTATTTTTTGTCGTAAGTTATTATTATTGATTGGTATTTATTTCTATATTAATATTTATAAGAAATGTATGAATAAAGTATTATTGAGAAAATGGACGTAATAAAAAATCGGAGATTTATTTCTCTACCATGCGTTACAATGGCCAATGAAATTCAGTTTGAAACCGCAAAAATCTTGAAGAAAGTTATTAATTTAAATAGCAATAATAAAAATCTATTTTTAAATATGTATAGAAGTGGGTGCCATGCCTCAAATGTTTTTATCTTTCACAGATGTTAGCATTCGTCACCCCCCAAGTTTTCTACCTGTTTTCGACCGTCCCTTTAAATTTTAAAACGAATTCGTGGAATGAATGCGTCACATCCCAATATCCGGTCCAAACTAACACACAATAGCACAAAAAAAAACATTTACACATTAACAGTAAAATATCCATTTATGTAACGTAATTTAATTACAAAATCACTGAACTAATAACAAGGAAGGGATGTAAATCTGGTATGAGAAAATATTATTTGGGAATGATCTTGGCCAATGATTTATCGTGGACAGAACATATAATCCACATAAAAAAGAAACTTAACTCTGCCACCTATGTAATTAGGCAAATTCGTGATTCATTAGACCTTTCAACCCTTAGAGCGGTATATTTCGCCTATTTTGAATCAACAATTGCATACGGACTATTATACTGGGGCAACCCAAGAATTATTAAGGAATTGCGGTTACTCCAAAAAAAGATTATTCGCGCTATATTAAAGATCAAACAACAAGAGTCATGCCGTGAACATTTTAGGGAATTAAAAATATACACCACTGTCAATTTATACATTCTTCAAGCTTGTATTTTTATCCATCGTAACAGAGATCAGTATAATACCGGGTCCAACTTGCATCATCATAACACCAGACAATGTTCAAAATTTGTCCGGTCGAATATTCAAAACAATCGTTTTTATGAGAAATCTCATTTATTCTACGCTCCGAGAATCTACAATGCACTTCCCGAAACAACATGAAACAAGTAAAAAGTTCATATGTTCGTTAAAAATATTTTTACATGCAAATCCATTTTACAGTTTAGATGAGTTTTATTGTAATTAAAATTATTTATTGTTAAATTTATTATATTATTGTATATATTTTAAATTATATTGTATTGTAACGTATTAGTTTCTGGTATTTCAAACTACAGTCTTAGTGTCCTAGTTTTTATTTAAAATAACTGTGATTAGATTCAATATTATTTTGACTTGTGTTAACACTTATGTATACAACACCAAATAAATTACTTACTTACTTACTTACTTTTCACCGATTAAATGTCATTCCAAATAAAATATTTTATGAATTATATTTACCAAATCCGAAAACGATTTGTATACAAGTTCTTTGGAATTTAATAATGCATTTAGTGATGATGTTGGATATTTGCTGCCACTTATTATTTTGTTGCTATGACAACGCATTGTTTCTTTTATTTTCAAAACGAAATGACTCAAAAAATTTCTAATAATGCAATTTAAAAAAATAGGACCAGAGAAAAATCTATGAAGAGTAAAAAGTGTATTGTTATAGCAACAAAGTAATCAACTTTAGTTCAATGCATTTTTGAATCTGGTAAATAATTTAAAAAAAAATGTTACTATGCGATATATTATAGACACGCTACCGCTTATTTTTCGTCAAATTTACTTGAAAAATGCCTTAGGCGACCCTAAAAAAAATAGTATTGCATCGTAGTTAAAAATGCTCGATCTAAAAAGTAAACAACAAGGTCGGTTGTTTTTTGAAACTTATAATATTTTGCCATTCAAATAAAAAAATGAAATGAAAAATGTCCTGAAAATGTCTCTCATATAAACTTAAAAAATAAATTTACTAAAAATTAATTGATGTAACTTCCGGTAAAACCAAAAGTGCAACTGGTTTTTGGATGACCACTAAACTCAAATTTGACATTAGTATAACCCTACCGAATTTTAAATTGATATTTCGAATAATAACAAAACTACATGGGTGAGCCAGGTTTATGTAACAGTCGGTATGTATACATACATTTTGACAAGCAAATTTCTTTTGTGTCGTTCAATATCTGGCGTGGAATTTGCCATGGAAGTAATTGTTTATAGTCTTAGTAAGATATTATTTTGCAGAGTTACGAACAGGTTGAATATTCATATATTAAATTTTCTATCTAAATATACTGGGTGTAAAAAGTTTCTCTAGATTAAGCGAAAGCCTTCTTACTTCATAAATATATCATTTAATTACTAAAACAAACCTAATCATCTAAAAATGTGACATTTCTATTGATAAAAAACACTTAGATAATTAATTAGATAATTTTAAAATAACTACTTGTTATTTTTTGTGTTTTTGTGTTTTTGCCCTAAAAAACAGAATAAGTCAGAAACGGTTAAATTTAGACCAATAAAAGTTATTGTCAATTGAATTAGTATTAAAAATTACGCATAAAAATGCAAAAACATACCTAGTGTTCCATTAAAAAAAAACATAAGTTTGTGTTGGCACTCCGTTGTGGGACCTCTGTATACATAAAAATATTTTCCGATTATAATTATCTTATTTTATATAAAACATATTTTTCTATTTTAAATATTTAAGACCAAAAAGTTACTTTGACACTTCAGTGAGACACCCCGTATATTTATTTTTGTTTGAAAATTTATTCATTTTTCACATAACTTTTAAAATACTAACGTCTGAAAGTCTATGGGTCCTTTAAAGTTAAACTTCAATGCTACCTAATTATAATTATTTTTGGCACTTATATCTGCTTGAATTTAAAAGCAATTTTAGCGAATTTTAATAATCCAAA
This sequence comes from Ocypus olens, assembly GCA_910593695.2. Lineage (NCBI taxonomy): Eukaryota > Metazoa > Arthropoda > Insecta > Coleoptera > Staphylinidae > Ocypus > Ocypus olens. Next base: position 9,619,737 of record OU343064.1, read on the forward strand.
ATCTATATTGTGTCCCATCCCTGTATATTTTACAAAATCGGAGGCAGAATTAAATTGTACGGGGATCTAAAATATTTAATACATTCCTGCTTTTGTTTCCTTAGTATTAATTATTGAAAGTATATTAGAAATAGTATTCATATTCAAATATGTTAGATAAAGTTTTTTTGAGAAAATAGACTCATATAGATGGATAATAAAAAAAAATCGAAAATATGACACTTATTTCTGGAGTATTTCTGAACACATTTATATGTCTCATTGGTTTTAATGCAAAATCAGAGTTGAATACCAAAAATTTCGAATTTTATCTATTAGTGTCTTATTTTAATTAAAACTATTCATTAGAATTGATTCAAAATATTTACAACATTTTATATCCGAAATTTTGAAGCAATGAAACTATGTCAGCATATTATTATAAAGTAAAATTTTATTATTTAAATTGAAAATAAATCACAATAGTATAAATATTGTTTTCTACAATCGTCAGAAAAAAAGTATATTGACGCATCGCTAAATTCTCAATATTTAGGTATAGTATTCTAATTTTAACAAAAATATTTTTTGTATTTCGCGTTCGATGATTATTGGCGCATTAGAATGATATTCTCATGCGAAACAAAAAAAACACAAATTTTGCGCATTTACATACAAAAATAACTATTATTATTAAATAACTATTATACACGCATTAAAAGTGCCTTTATTTTTATTTTGTAGCGTTGCGGAACTGCTGGTTCGCCGTCGTTGTGCAAATTCCCTACTCACAAAATGAAGTATTTCTTTTAATGCCTGTGTCATAAATTATTTTCTGAATATGTACATCGATAATATAAAAACAAATTTGCGTGCGTGCGTGCGTGCGTGCGTGCGTGCGTGCGTGCGTGCGTGCGTGCGTGCGTGCGTGCGTGCGTGCGTGCGTGCGTGCGTGCGTGCGTGCGTGCGTGCGTGCGTGCGTGCGTGCGTGCGTGCGTGCGTGCGTGCGTGCGTGCGTGCGTGCGTGCGTGCGTGCGTGCGTGCGTGCGTGCGTGCGTGCGTGCGTGCGTGCGTGCGTGCGTGCGTGCGTGCGTGCGTGCGTGCGTGCGTGCGTGCGTGCGTGCGTGCGTGCGTGCGTGCGTGCGTGCGTGCGTGCGTGCGTGCGTGCGTGCGTGCGTGCGTGCGTGCGTGCGTGCGTGCGTGCGTGCGTGCGTGCGTGCGTGCGTGCGTGCGTGCGTGCGTGCGTGCGTGCGTGCGTGCGTGCGTGCGTGCGTGCGTGCGTGCGTGCGTGCGTGCGTGCGTGCGTGCGTGCGTGCGTGCGTGCGTGCGTGCGTGCGTGCGTGCGTGCGTGCGTGCGTGCGTGCGTGCGTGCGTGCGTGCGTGCGTGCGTGCGTGCGTGCGTGCGTGCGTGCGTGCGTGCGTGCGTGCGTGCGTGCGTGCGTGCGTGCGTGCGTGCGTGCGTGCGTGCGTGCGTGCGTGCGTGCGTGCGTGCGTGCGTGCGTGCGTGCGTGCGTGCGTGCGTGCGTGCGTGCGTGCGTGCGTGCGTGCGTGCGTGCGTGCGTGCGTGCGTGCGTGCGTGCGTGCGTGCGTGCGTGCGTGCGTGCGTGCGTGCGTGCGTGCGTGCGTGCCTTAACTGTTTTTTGTTTTTTGCCAATATTTTCTTAAATATGAAAAATATCATAAAAACAGTTAAACAAACTTTGAAGACAACAAAGAAATTAACATCTGTTGCTTGTAAATATTTTTCATAAAATGCGTGCGTGCGTGCGTACCTTAACTGTTTTTTGTTTTTTGCCAATATTTTCTTAAATATGAAAAATATCATAAAAACAGTTAAACAAACTTTGAAGACAACAAAGAAATTAACATCTTTTGCTTGTAAATATTTTTTATAAAATCATTTTTATTCGAGAAACGAATTTTTTATTATTTTTTTAATTTTTGATTTATAACTAAAAAAAGGTAATAGTTACAGCAAATTTGTGTTAACAATAATTGTAGAGAATGCGAAAGTGAACAACTTATAAAGAATAAGTTTTTTTCAAAATCCTAGTTTTTGAGTAAACTGAGTTTTTGAATTTGAAGTATAATTTTTCCGTTTTTCATAATTTTGACGTTTTAAACGTCAGTTTCATCCGAGTTTACACAACGCTCGATGTACATTTAAAATATGATTTAAATAGAAAGTAAACCATGAAAACGTAAATATAAATGATACCATCAAGTCGGAGAAAGTAACATGATGGCCACATCACCATTTTTTTTGTTGATTAAAACCGTATGTCATTTGTTTTGTCTTGTTTGTATGTTTAAAATCAAGCACCTACTTTTATAAAGAATAAAATTTTCTGAGAAATTAATTAAAAAAAAGTTTCCCATATGTTGCATACTTACGTGGATACGTTGTATATTACGATACTTTCTCCAATTCAAGGAAAATAGATTTTTTGTAACATTTATCAATTATTGATTAAATTAAAGGTAGATAATGATATTAGTCGATGAGCAATAAGAAAACGTGTTCAAAGGTAGAAACGCCAAAACGGCGGAATCTATTGCCTGAATGCTGTACTGAAACAAATCCGAGTGGCTTAAGCACCGACAAGATATGGAAATGGCAGGGTTTGGAATATTCCAAGAGTTATCTCCGTTTCTCCATCAGCAACTAACTACACTGATGAGACCTGAAAAATCGAAATCGGTGTTCTGGGGAAACAATATTTAAAATGTATTCCTTTAGAAAACATCCGAGGACGATTTTGTTAGGCGGATTTAGTTTTGTGAAGAAATTATGGGCATACGTGATAACAATTTACAATTTTCAATTACATTAGTCGCAACATAATTCTCATTAAATGGAGCAATATCATACGCAGTATCCGTAAAAGATCAACGTTTGAATAGAAATTGTAAGGAACAGAAGAATGATGTGTTCTTAATAAAACTTTTCTTACTACAAAAATAAAGGCAAGAGGGAGGAGATTCATCACCTTTTACTCATCCTAATTATGCTCCCGAATGAATTTTCCCCACTTAAATATTTCAATAATACACAACCAAGAAAAAAAAAACAATTTGTTAAGTAAGTCAGAAAACAAAACATTTATCCAAAGCAGCGGCGGCTCCTCAACTTTTGGTTTGGTGAGGCACAGATTTAATATTATCTACACATCCGTTTAAAAGCTCCCTATTTTCCTTCACGTTGTTATTATACGTTTCCATTTCAATTTTCCGAGCAGTATTAAATATATTTTGTTTACACAACTATTAACTAATTTCCGGTAACGTTCCCGTTGCCGTTCAACAGATATGATTGGATTCTTTAAAAATTTAAATGAATCTTTTTAGTAGTAGAAGACGAACAAAAAAATAAAAAATAAATAAATAGTGATATAATAGAATTCCACATAATTTTTAAAATCTTTACAAAACATTTACTTTTAAAACTAACTAAAATTTTTAAAATTTTCTAATTTCTGTAAATTTTTGAAAATTAATGTTTCAAGTTATCGAACAATTGAACAAATCTAAAATAAATACTTATATGATGGAATTGCTCAAAATTTTTAATATATTCACAAGACCTTTAATATAAAATTTGATTTTTGAAAATGTGTAAATTTGTAGTTGAATATTTGAACAAGAAATAACCAGAAAAAAAAATCATATCGATATGATTGAATTCCTTAAAAACTCTAATGCAATCATGGTACACTTGCCTTTAAAATTAACCTTGATTTTTTAAAACTAAGTCGATTTTTACGTGAGTTATGAATTTTTAAAAATTAATATTTTCAGTTGTTGAAAACGAACAAAAAGATAAAAAAAATAGTGATATATATATAACTTTTTTTTTAATCTTTACTACCTTCAAAACTAACTTAAATTTTCGAAAGTCTGCCAATTTCTCCGAGTTATGAATTTTTGAAAATGAATGTTTTGAGTTTTCGAACAAGTGAACAAACAGAATCTTAAGAAAATAAATTCTTACATGATGGAATTGCTCAAAATTTTTAACCTTTAACTTAAACTTTGATTTTTGAAAATGTGTCAATTCCTACTTGAGTTATAAATTAAAAAAAATGAATTTTTTAACTCGTCGAATATTTGACCAAAGAAAAAATTGAAAAACCAAAGAAAAAATTGAAAAAACATATCGATATGATTGAATTCTTTAAAAACACTGTTGCAATCATAATGGATTTATTTACCTTAAAAATAGCTTTGATTTTTTAAATGAGTTAAGATTTTTAAAAATTAAAATTTTAAGTTGTTGAACACTTAAACAAAACAAAAATCGAAAGCAAAATTGAGTTTCACAAATATTTTAATAAATCGACAGAACGACTGACCACCTTCAAAATTTAGTTTTTTTGAAAATATGTTCATTTTTGAAAAATATCGTTTTAAGTTGTCGAACGAAAAAAATTCTGGTGTAATATAATTTATCAAAAATTCTAGTATATTCACAAAACATCTGCCTTTAGAATTATCTTCGATTTTTAAAAATGTGTCTATTTTTGAGTGAGTTATAAATTTTCAAAAAAGATGTTTTTTTGTCGAAACAAAGAAAAAATAGAAAATAATATTACTGATATGATTGAATTCCTTGAAAACTCTAATACAATCATAGTAAATTTATCTTTAAAATGAACTTGAGTTTTTGAGTCGGTGAGTCGAATACTTGAACAAAACATGCATTTTTGAAAATTTAATATTGAAAGTTGTAACGTTAAATTCTCGCCGTACGTCATTTCTCATAATTAAATTCTATTCCGCGCGCAGTCGATTTCAAAATTTGGGCCGCGGGCTAAAATTAATTCGAATTCGAGGATGTAATGTATGCAACCTTATTCGCGTTTTCCGAGTGGAGAGGTTTTTCTTTCTTGAAGATGTCGTGATTGATCTTCGAGAGCTGTTTCGATACAGACGCATGGTCCGGAAGTGGGGCATAATTAAGTTTTTAGTAATTGAGTGTCACTACCGTTGTGTTAACGGTAGGGTACCCATCAAAAGTACGGTAAACGCCCGCGAGAGGAGGATTAAATCAAATAGGTATGATTGTAGGCAACCCAGCTTACAAAGAGGGTAAATTAACTCAGTGCTATTTCCATATATCTAATACATTCAAGGTTGCGCCTGCGATTCTAAAAGGAGAGGCTATTCTACGTCTGCACCCAGCTACAGCGCGAGCATGCGAAGCGTATTAGAATATTGGGGTCATTTTTTTTCGCATCGGTGGAGGGAGAGAATTGCTATACAACAAATCTCCAAAAGATACCAATAGATTTTATAATGTAGTTTGAAACCATATCTGTTGTATGGGCCCATTATATCGGGTGTGTATGAATTGGCGGATAATGTACACGTGGCGATGTTCTTCCTAAAATTCTGAATAGAAAATGTCGATGAAAAAATGTTCTACCATGCCTCATGGGCCATCAGGAGCCCTTTAAAAGAAATGTACATTTGGCAACATAGCATTCACGAGCTGCCCTGTTTATCAATAATCTCATGGTTCAGAGTAGAAGGTAATAGATAGATAGAGCGGGGTTTATTTACAGATGCAAGGTAAAACAGATTATGAGTAAATGGTAAAATCTATTGTAATTGAACAAAACAAAACGAAAATAACATAAAAACACAAATACACCGAAACGCGGGCACTAATACAAACTGATAATAATGAGAAAAGCAGAATTGGCACAAACTTGGAACTAGCAAGTTTGAATTAATTATTTGTGTCAAAGTGACATAAGCGGGCGTCACGTTGCCGAACGTATTTTTTATAAAAATAAGCTAATTAAGAAGTGTTAAAAATACAAGTTTGAGATGGAAATATAGCACACACTGACAAATAATTTTCAAACTAGTCATACTATCGAAATTGCAGGGTTTTCTTTACATTAATATGGAATAATAACGTGTATTTAACGACTGGATGTTCAAACTTTGAGGACCTCTTGAAGACCCAGGAAGCATGGTACATTTTAGAATTAAGATAGGCTGCTTAGAATTTTTGAAAGAATATCGTCACGTGTATATTATCCACCAATTTATACACACCCGATATAAGTAATTCGCATTTTCTGGCAAAAATATACACTGGAGGAAAAAAAATGAAACACTTGAAATTCGTGAAATTTCGACCATTTTCAAAACGCTATAACTCGTTGTATTTTCAATCGATCTTGATAAATCTTTGAGGGCGATAAACTTTGAAGTGTCTTCTTTAAAGTCATGCATGCGAACTTAAGCGTAACCTCTTCCGCCCCCTCTAGCACCCCTGTGAAAAAAAATGTTTTTTCGAAAAACCATGTCCAACTTTGACGATGTCTATGGAGTTGGAAAAATTTTGTCGACTCGATCCACCATAAAGGCATTAAAATTTGATCAATTCCCTATGCAGGACTCGAAAAACGACGATTTGGTACCAAGTTATGGGTGTTTGAAGAAAAAGTCTATTTTGAGGTTTTTCGCACATAACTCAGCGACTTTTCAACCAAATTTGATGATTATTTCAGGAAAAAATTCCATTTTTAAGAGGGTAAACTCAGATTGGAATGATCTCTTTTTTCGAACCCTTCAACCGCGAACAAAAAAAAACACGTTTTTGGGCAAAAAACGTCCTACTTTGGCAACGTGTACCGAGTTGGATAAAATGTGTCGATTTGATCCTCCCAAAGGGCATTGAAATGTGTTTAATTACCTGCGCACGACTCAAAAAACTAAGTTCCTACGACGATTTGGCACAAAGTTATGGGTTGAATTTATTTTGTTATTAGTTAATTGTCTATCCCTGATCGTCGCATTACGATTATTGCTATTAAGACCTCCAGTCGCATTTATTAATATTAAATTTTGACTTCCTTAATTAATTCGGAATAAAATTTGTAAAGAGCTCACATGTAGAGGTATCGCTGAATGCGTAGACTATCCACACACCCAAAGGTGTGCAGCAAATCCGCGAGATCACGCGATAGCGCTATCGACGATGTTTGGGCGAGTTGAGACGCGATGCGACATTATACAACTGCATGTGGGGTCGGTCAACATAGCACCCCATGTTGTTTATTTTATAAAAAAAGTATTGCACCACAAAGGCCTTACCTAGCAACAGCTAGCATCACAAGAATTAGAGCTAGCACCTTATCTAGGAAATAGTTATAGCGTTTTGAAAAAGTGGGGTGCTAAGTTGACCTAGCACCCCACTTTGATTTTTTGTAATGTTTTACGTACTGAATGGCTTGCACCGAGCTAGCACCACCTAGCACCATAAATTATATACATAGCACCTGCATAGTTAACCCACAAAAAATAATATAAAATTTGCACTTTATTTTTTTTCTTTATTTTTTTTCAGTTTTGGAAACGTTAAATTGTGTGAAAAAACTTCAGCAAAAAAAGTTATCACTAATTTTCTAATCAGAGGAGCTTTCACGACTCAGTATGCGTATTTCGAATAACCTAATTGATAAATACATGTTATTTTTAACAAGTACAATGTTACTTTGGCGAACTATCATGGTAGTATTATTGGAGTAATAGGTAAAAATAATCAACATAATTCTTCAAATAATGTATTTTAAATAATAAATACATAAACATTGGTGAACATCAAATATTATTATACAAAATCACAATAATCGATAGCATGCTTTATAATCATTGACATAACATGTTTTGGTTGTTACATGAAACATAATTAAGTAACAGCATTAAAACGATATTACAATTTTTACATTTTTACATACATAATCGGAAAATTCACTTAAAATTATACAAAAACAAATATAATTGTATACCAAAAGGAAATGTTTCTTGATTTTCCAATAGCTAAATTAAGTTCCATTTCCACTGTTATCTTATAATCGCTATTCTCTATTTTACGGTCTAACTAAAAATCTCACTTATGCATTAAATTTAAGGGGATTGTTAATTAATTATTTCCACAAGGTATTGACGAGAGAGAATAAATATCAAATATGTGGGTTCGCTGTCCATGTCCATCTAACATGGAGATTTCTAATGAAATTTATTTGCCCTCAAACAAAAACATCGCTTATTGTATTATTCAAATAGTAATATTATTTATTTAAAATCTGAAAAACATATGGCACGTTTTGGTGCTATAGTTACACACGGGAAAAAAATGTTATTTACTTAAGATTTTTTTTTTAATGTCAAAAACTGAAATCAAATATATTAAAATCACATTAATATTCACCAAGGCACACTGAAAACATATGCCACATTTTGGTGCTAGCTGTTAGCATCATTGCAAAAACTGAATTTTATTTATTTATAAAATGAAATTCCAATTTTTTCAATAACAATGCATAAAGTCGAATCTACTTTAATGAAATCGTGTTTATATGACCAAAAGCATGCTGAAAACAGGTGTCGCATTTTGGTGCTAGCTATTAGGATCATTGCAAAAATTGAATTTAATTTATTTATAACTTGGAATTTCTATTTTTTCATTAACAATGGATAAAGTCTAATTTATTTGATTGAAATCGTGTTTATATGACCAAAAGAATGCTGAAAACAAGTGTCGCATTTTGGTGCTAGCCATCAGGATAATTGCAAAAACTGAATTTAATTTATTTATAAAATGAAATTTCAATTTTTTTATTAACAATGCATAAAATCGAATCTATTTTAATGAAATCGTGTTTATATGACCAATAGCATGCTGAAAACAAGTGTCGCATTTTGGTGCTCGCTATTAGGATCATTGCAAAAATTGAATTTATTTTATTTATAACATGGAATTTCAATTTTGTCATTAACAATAAATAAAGTCTAATTTATTTGATTGAAATCGTGTTTATATGACCAAAAGCATGCTGAAAACAAGTGTCGCATTTTGGTGCTGGCTATTAGGATCATTGCAAAAATTGAATTTAATTTATTTATAATTTGAAATTTCAATTTTTTCATTAACAATGAATAAAGTCTAATTAATTTGATTGAAATCGTGTTTATATGTCCAAAAGCATGCTGAAAACAGGTGTCGCATTTTGGTGCTAGCCATCAGGATCATTGCAAAAACTGAATTTAATTTATTTATAAAATGAAATTTCAATTTTTTTATTAACAATGCATAAAGTCTAATTAATTTGATTGAAATCGTGTTTATATGTCCAAAAGCATGCTGAAAACAATTGTCGCATTTTGGTGCTAGCTATTAGGATCACTGCAAAAATTGAATTTAATTTATTTATAAATTGAAATTTCTATTTTTTCATTAACAATGCATAAAGTCGAATCCATTTTGATGAAATCGTGTTTATATGACCAAAAGCATGCTGAAAACCGGTGTCGCATTTTGGTGCTACCTATAAGGATCATTGCAAAAATTGAATTGAATTTATTTATAAGATGGAATTTCATTTTTTTCATTAACAATGGATAAAGTCTAATTTATTTGATTGAAATCGTGTTTATATGACCAAAAGCATGCTGAAAACAAGTGTCGCATTTTGGTGCTACCTATAAGGATCATTGCAAAAATTGAATTGAATTTATTTATAAGATGGAATTTCATTTTTTTCATTAACAATGGATAAAGTCTAATTTATTTGATTGAAATCGTGTTTATATGACCAAAAGCATGCTGAAAACAAGTGTCGCATTTTGGTGCTACCTATAAGGATCATTGCAAAAATTGAATTGAATTTATTTATAAGATGGAATTTCATTTTTTTCATTAACAATGGATAAAGTCTAATTTATTTGATTGAAATCGTGTTTATATGACCAAAAGCATGCTGAAAACAAGTGTCGCATTTTGGTGCTACCTATAAGGATCATTGCAAAAATTGAATTGAATTTATTTATAAGATGGAATTTCATTTTTTTCATTAACAATGGATAAAGTCTAATTTATTTGATTGAAATCGTGTTTATATGACCAAAAGCATGCTGAAAACAAGTGTCGCATTTTGGTGCTAGCCATCAGGATCATTGCAAAAACTGAATTTAATTTATTTATAAAATGAAATTTCAATTTTTTTATTAACAATGCATAAAATCGAATCTATTTTAATGAAATCGTGTTTATATGACCAAAAGCATGCTGAAAACAGGTGTCGCATTTTGGTGCTAGCTAATAGGATCATTGCAAACATTGAATTTAATTTATTTGAAAAATGAAATTTCAATTTTTTCATTAACAATGCATAAAGTCGAATCCATTTTAATGAAATCGTGTTTATATGACCAAAAGCATGCTAAAAACAGGTGTCGCATTTTGTTGCTAGCTAATAGGATCATTGCAAACATTGAATTTAATTTATTTGAAAAATGAAATTTCAATTTTTTCATTAACAATGCATAAAGTCGAATCTATTTTAATGAAATCGTGTTTATATGACCAAAAGCATGCTGAAAACAGGTGTCGCATTTTGGTGCTAGCTAATAGGATCATTGCAAACATTGAATTTAATTTATTTGAAAAATGAAATTTCAATTTTTTCATTAACAATGCATAAAGTCGAATTCATTTTAATGAAATCGTGTTTATATGACCAAAAGCATGCTAAAAACAGGTGTCGCATTTTGTTGCTAGCTAATAGGATCATTGCAAACATTGAATTTAATTTATTTGAAAAATGAAATTTCAATTTTTTCATTAACAATGCATAAAGTCGAATCCATTTTAATGAAATCGTGTTTATATGACCAAAAGCATGCTGAAAACAGGTGTCGCATTTTGGTGCTAGCTAATAGGATCATTGCAAACATTGAATTTAATTTATTTGAAAAATGAAATTTCAATTTTTTCATTAACAATGCATAAAGTCGAATTCATTTTAATGAAATCGTGTTTATATGACCAAAAGCATGCTAAAAACAGGTGTCGCATTTTGTTGCTAGCTAATAGGATCATTGCAAACATTGAATTTAATTTATTTGAAAAATGAAATTTCAATTTTTTCATTAACAATGCATGAAGTCGAATCCATTTTAATGAAATCGTGTTTATATGACCAAAAGCATGCTGAAAACAGGTGTCGCATTTTGGTGCTAGCTAATAGGATCATTGCAAACATTGAATTTAATTTATTTGAAAAATGAAATTTCAATTTTTTCATTAACAATGCATAAAGTCGAATTCATTTTAATGAAATCGTGTTTATATGACCAAAAGCATGCTAAAAACAGGTGTCGCATTTTGTTGCTAGCTAATAGGATCATTGCAAACATTGAATTTAATTTATTTGAAAAATGAAATTTCAATTTTTTCATTAACAATGCATAAAGTCGAATCCATTTTAATGAAATCGTGTTTATATGACCAAAAGCATGCTAAAAACAGGTGTCGCATTTTGTTGCTAGCTAATAGGATCATTGCAAACATTGAATTTAATTTATTTGAAAAATGAAATTTCAATTTTTTCATTAACAATGCATAAAGTCGAATCTATTTTAATGAAATCGTGTTTATATGACCAAAAGCATGCTGAAAACAGGTGTCGCATTTTGGTGCTAGCTAATAGGATCATTGCAAACATTGAATTTAATTTATTTGAAAAATGAAATTTCAATTTTTTCATTAACAATGCATAAAGTCGAATCTATTTTAATGAAATCGTGTTTATATGACCAAAATCATGCTGAAAACAAGTGTCGCATTTTGGTGCTCGCTATTAGGATCATTGCAAAAATTGAATTTAATTTATTTATAATTTGAAACTTCTATTTTTTCATTAACAATGCATAAAATCGAATTCATTTTAATGAAATCGTGTTTATATGACCAAAAGCATGCTAAAAACAGGTGTCGCATTTTGTTGCTAGCTAATAGGATCATTGCAAACATTGAATTTAATTTATTTGAAAAATGAAATTTCAATTTTTTCATTAACAATGCATAAAGTCGAATCCATTTTAATGAAATCGTGTTTATATGACCAAAAGCATGCTAAAAACAGGTGTCGCATTTTGGTGCTAGCTATTAGGATTATTGCAAAAATTGAATTTAATTTATTTATAACATGGAATTTCAATTTTTTCATTTACAATGCATAAAGTCTTATTTATTTGATTGAAATCGTGTTTATATGACTAAAAGCATGCTGAAAACAAGTATCGCATTTTGGTGCTAGTTATTAGGATTACTGCAAAAATGGAATTTATTTTATTTATAACATGGAATTTCAATTTTTTCATTAACAATAAATAAAGTCTAATTTATTTGATTGAAATCGTGTTTATATGACTAAAAGCATGCTGAAAACAATTGTCGCATTTTGGTGCTAGCCATTAGGATCACTGCAAAAATTGAATTTAATTTATTTATAAGATGGAATTTCAATTTTTTCATTAACAATGGATAAAGTCTAATTTATTTGATTGAAATCGTGTTTATATGACCAAAAGCATGCTGAAAACAAGTGTCGCATTTTGGTGCTAGCTATTAGGATCATTGCAAAAATTGAATTGAATTTATTTATAAGATGGAATTTCAATTTTTTCATTAACAATGGATAAAGTCTAATTTATTTGATTGAAATCGTGTTTATATGACTAAAAGCATGCTGAAAACAAGTGTCGCATTTTGGTGCTCGCTATTAGGATCATTGCATAAATTGAATTTATTTTATTTATAACATGGAATTTCAATTTTTTCATTAACAATAAATAAAGTCTAATTTATTTGATTGAAATCGTGTTTATATGACTAAAAGCATGCTGAAAACAAGTGTCGCATTTTGGTGCTCGCTATTAGGATCATTGCAAAAATTGAATTTATTTTATTTATAACATGGAATTTCAATTTTTTCATTAACAATAAATAAAGTCTAATTTATTTGATTGAAATCGTGTTTATATGACCAAAAGCATGCTGAAAACAAGTGTCGCATTTTGGTGCTAGCTATTAGGATCATTGCAAAAATTGAATTTAATTTATTTATAACATGGAATTTCAATTTCTTTATTAACAATGAATAAAGTCTAATTTATTTTATTGAAATCGTGTTTATATGACCAAAAGCATGCTGAAAACAATTGTCGCATTTTGGTGCTAGTTATCAGGATCATTGCAAAAACTGAATTTAATTTATTTATAAAATGAAATTTCAATTTTTTTATTAACAATGCATAAAATCGAATCTATTTTAATGAAATCGTGTTAATATGACCAAAAGCATGCTGAAAACAAGTGTCGCATTTTGGTGCTCGCTATTAGGATCATTGCATAAATTGAATTTATTTTATTTATAACATGGAATTTCAATTTTTTCATTAACAATAAATAAAGTCTAATTTATTTGATTGAAATCGTGTTTATATGACTAAAAGCATGCTGAAAACAAGTGTCGCATTTTGGTGCTCGCTATTAGGATCATTGCAAAAATTGAATTTATTTTATTTATAACATGGAATTTCAATTTTTTCATTAACAATAAATAAAGTCTAATTTATTTGATTGAAATCGTGTTTATATGACTAAAAGCATGCTGAAAACAAGTGTCGCATTTTGGTGCTAGCTATTAGGATCATTGCAAAAATTGAATTGAATTTATTTATAAGATGGAATTTCAATTTTTTCATTAACAATGGATAAAGTCTAATTTATTTGATTGAAATCGTGTTTATATGACTAAAAGCATGCTGAAAACAAGTGTCGCATTTTGGTGCTCGCTATTAGGATCATTGCAAAAATTGAATTTAATTTATTTATAAGATGGAATTTCAATTTTTTCATTAACAATGGATAAAGTCTAATTTATTTGATTGAAATCGTGTTTATATGACTAAAAGCATGCTGAAAACAAGTGTCGCATTTTGGTGCTAGCTATTAGGATCATTGCAAAAATTGAATTTAATTTATTTATAAGATGGAATTTCAATTTTTTCATTAACAATGGATAAAGTCTAATTTATTTGATTGAAATCGTGTTTATATGACTAAAAGCATGCTGAAAACAAGTGTCGCATTTTGGTGCTCGCTATTAGGATCATTGCAAAAATTGAATTTATTTTATTTATAACATGGAATTTCAATTTTTTCATTAACAATAAATAAAGTCTAATTTATTTGATTGAAATCGTGTTTATATGACCAAAAGCATGCTGAAAACAAGTGTCGCATTTTGGTGCTAGCTATTAGGATCATTGCAAAAATTGAATTTAATTTATTTATAACATGGAATTTCAATTTCTTTATTAACAATGAATAAAGTCTAATTTATTTTATTGAAATCGTGTTTATATGACCAAAAGCATGCTGAAAACAATTGTCGCATTTTGGTGCTAGTTATCAGGATCATTGCAAAAACTGAATTTAATTTATTTATAAAATGAAATTTCAATTTTTTTATTAACACGGCATAAAATCGAATCTATTTTAATGAAATCGTGTTTATATGACCAAAAGCATGCTGAAAACAGGTGTCGCATTTTGGTGCTAGTTATCAGGATCATTGCAAAAACTGAATTTAATTTATTTATAAAATGAAATTTCAATTTTTTTATTAACAATGCATAAAATCGAATCTATTTTAATGAAATCGTGTTTTTATGACCAAAAGCATGCTGAAAACAAGTGTCGCATTTTGGTGCTCGCTATTAGGATCATTGCAAAAATTGAATTTAATTTATTTATAATTTGAAACTTCTATTTTTTCATTAACAATGCATAAAATCGAATCTATTTTAATGAAATCGTGTTTATATGACCAAAAGCATGCTTAAAACAAGTGTCGCATTTTGGTGCTCGCTATTAGGATCATTGCAAAAATTGAATTTAATTTATTTATAACATGGAATTTCAATTTTTTTATTAACACGGCATAAAATCGAATCTATTTTAATGAAATCGTGTTTATATGACCAAAAGCATGCTAAAAACAGGTGTCGCATTTTGGTGCTAGCTATTAGGATCATTGCAAAAATTGAATTTAATTTATTTATAACATGGAATTTCAATTTCTTTATTAACAATGAATAAAGTCTAATTTATTTTATTAAAATCGTGTTTATATGACCAAAAGCATGCTGAAAACAATTGTCGCATTTTGGTGCTAGTTATCAGGATCATTGCAAAAACTGAATTTAATTTATTTATAAAATGAAATTTCAATTTTTTTATTAACACGGCATAAAATCGAATCTATTTTAATGAAATCGTGTTTATATGACCAAAAGCATGCTGAAAACAGGTGTCGCATTTTGGTGCTAGTTATCAGGATCATTGCAAAAACTGAATTTAATTTATTTATAAAATGAAATTTCAATTTTTTTATTAACAATGCATAAAATCGAATCTATTTTAATGAAATCGTGTTTTTATGACCAAAAGCATGCTGAAAACAAGTGTCGCATTTTGGTGCTCGCTATTAGGATCATTGCAAAAATTGAATTTAATTTATTTATAATTTGAAACTTCTATTTTTTCATTAACAATGCATAAAATCGAATCTATTTTAATGAAATCGTGTTTATATGACCAAAAGCATGCTGAAAACAAGTGTCGCATTTTGGTGCTCGCTATTAGGATCATTGCAAAAATTGAATTTAATTTATTTATAATTTGAAACTTCTATTTTTTCATTAACAATGCATAAAATCGAATTCATTTTAATGAAATCGTGTTTATATGACCAAAAGCATGCTAAAAACAGGTGTCGCATTTTGTTGCTAGCTAATAGGATCATTGCAAACATTGAATTTAATTTATTTGAAAAATGAAATTTCAATTTTTTCATTAACAATGCATAAAGTCGAATCCATTTTAATGAAATCGTGTTTATATGACCAAAAGCATGCTAAAAACAGGTGTCGCATTTTGGTGCTAGCTATTAGGATTATTGCAAAAATTGAATTTAATTTATTTATAACATGGAATTTCAATTTTTTCATTAACAATGAATAAAGTCTAATTTATTTGATTGAAATCGTGTTTATATGACTAAAAGCATGCTGAAAACAAGTGTCGCATTTTGGTGCTACCTATAAGGATCATTGCAAAAATTGAATTGAATTTATTTATAAGATGGAATTTCATTTTTTTCATTAACAATGGATAAAGTCTAATTTATTTGATTGAAATCGTGTTTATATGACCAAAAGCATGCTGAAAACAAGTGTCGCATTTTGGTGCTAGCCATCAGGATCATTGCAAAAACTGAATTTAATTTATTTATAAAATGAAATTTCAATTTTTTTATTAACAATGCATAAAATCGAATCTATTTTAATGAAATCGTGTTTATATGACCAAAAGCATGCTGAAAACAGGTGTCGCATTTTGGTGCTAGCTATTAGGATCATTGCAAACATTGAATTTAATTTATTTGAAAAATGAAATTTCAATTTTTTCATTAACAATGCATAAAGTCGAATTCATTTTAATGAAATCGTGTTTATATGACCAAAAGCATGCTAAAAACAGGTGTCGCATTTTGTTGCTAGCTAATAGGATCATTGCAAACATTGAATTTAATTTATTTGAAAAATGAAATTTCAATTTTTTCATTAACAATGCATAAAGTCGAATCCATTTTAATGAAATCGTGTTTATATGACCAAAAGCATGCTAAAAACAGGTGTCGCATTTTGGTGCTAGCTATAAGGATCATTGCAAAAATTGAATTTATTTTATTTATAACATGGAATTTCAATTTTTTCATTTACAATGCATAAAGTCTTATTTATTTGATTGAAATCGTGTTTATATGACTAAAAGCATGCTGAAAACAAGTGTCGCATTTTGGTGCTAGTTATTAGGATTACTGCAAAAATGGAATTTATTTTATTTATAACATGGAATTTCAATTTTTTCATTAACAATAAATAAAGTCTAATTTATTTGATTGAAATCGTGTTTATATGACTAAAAGCATGCTGAAAACAATTGTCGCATTTTGGTGCTAGCCATTAGGATCACTGCAAAAATTGAATTTAATTTATTTATAAGATGGAATTTCAATTTTTTCATTAACAATGGATAAAGTCTAATTTATTTGATTGAAATCGTGTTTATATGACCAAAAGCATGCTGAAAACAAGTGTCGCATTTTGGTGCTAGCCATCAGGATCATTGCAAAAACTGAATTTAATTTATTTATAAAATGAAATTTCAATTTTTTTATTAACAATGCATAAAATCGAATCTATTTTAATGAAATCGTGTTAATATGACCAAAAGCATGCTGAAAACAAGTGTCGCATTTTGGTGCTCGCTATTAGGATCATTGCATAAATTGAATTTATTTTATTTATAACATGGAATTTCAATTTTTTCATTAACAATAAATAAAGTCTAATTTATTTGATTGAAATCGTGTTTATATGACTAAAAGCATGCTGAAAACAAGTGTCGCATTTTGGTGCTAGCTATTAGGATCATTGCAAAAATTGAATTTAATTTATTTATAAGATGGAATTTCAATTTTTTCATTAACAATGGATAAAGTCTAATTTATTTGATTGAAATCGTGTTTATATGACTAAAAGCATGCTGAAAACAAGTGTCGCATTTTGGTGCTAGCTATTAGGATCATTGCAAAAATTGAATTTAATTTATTTATAACATGGAATTTCAATTTTTTCATTAACAATAAATAAAGTCTAATTTATTTGATTGAAATCGTGTTTATATGACTAAAAGCATGCTGAAAACAAGTGTCGCATTTTGGTGCTAGCTATTAGGATCATTGCAAAAATTGAATTTAATTTATTTATAAGATGGAATTTCAATTTTTTCATTAACAATGGATAAAGTCTAATTTATTTGATTGAAATCGTGTTTATATGACTAAAAGCATGCTGAAAACAAGTGTCGCATTTTGGTGCTAGCTATTAGGATCATTGCAAAAATTGAATTTAATTTATTTATAAGATGGAATTTCAATTTTTTCATTAACAATGGATAAAGTCTAATTTATTTGATTGAAATCGTGTTTATATGACTAAAAGCATGCTGAAAACAAGTGTCGCATTTTGGTGCTCGCTATTAGGATCATTGCAAAAATTGAATTGAATTTATTTATAAGATGGAATTTCAATTTTTTCATTAACAATGGATAAAGTCTAATTTATTTGATTGAAATCGTGTTTATATGACTAAAAGCATGCTGAAAACAAGTGTCGCATTTTGGTGCTAGCTATTAGGATCATTGCAAAAATTGAATTTAATTTATTTATAAGATGGAATTTCAATTTTTTCATTAACAATGGATAAAGTCTAATTTATTTGATTGAAATCGTGTTTATATGACTAAAAGCATGCTGAAAACAAGTGTCGCATTTTGGTGCTCGCTATTAGGATCATTGCAAAAATTGAATTGAATTTATTTATAAGATGGAATTTCAATTTTTTCATTAACAATGGATAAAGTCTAATTTATTTGATTGAAATCGTGTTTATATGACCAAAAGCATGCTGAAAACAAGTGTCGCATTTTGGTGCTAGCTATTAGGATCATTGCAAAAATTGAATTTAATTTATTTATAACATGGAATTTCAATTTCTTTATTAACAATGAATAAAGTCTAATTTATTTTATTGAAATCGTGTTTATATGACCAAAAGCATGCTGAAAACAATTGTCGCATTTTGGTGCTAGTTATCAGGATCATTGCAAAAACTGAATTTAATTTATTTATAAAATGAAATTTCAATTTTTTTATTAACACGGCATAAAATCGAATCTATTTTAATGAAATCGTGTTTATATGACCAAAAGCATGCTGAAAACAGGTGTCGCATTTTGGTGCTAGTTATCAGGATCATTGCAAAAACTGAATTTAATTTATTTATAAAATGAAATTTCAATTTTTTTATTAACAATGCATAAAATCGAATCTATTTTAATGAAATCGTGTTTTTATGACCAAAAGCATGCTGAAAACAAGTGTCGCATTTTGGTGCTCGCTATTAGGATCATTGCAAAAATTGAATTTAATTTATTTATAATTTGAAACTTCTATTTTTTCATTAACAATGCATAAAATCGAATCTATTTTAATGAAATCGTGTTTATATGACCAAAAGCATGCTGAAAACAAGTGTCGCATTTTGGTGCTCGCTATTAGGATCATTGCAAAAATTGAATTTAATTTATTTATAACATGGAATTTCAATTTTTTCATTAACAATGAATAAAGTCTAATTTATTTGATTGAAATCGTGTTTATATGACCAAAAGCATGCTGAAACAAGTGTCGCATTTTGGTGCTACCTATAAGGATCATTGCAAAAATTGAATTGAATTTATTTATAAGATGGAATTTCGTTTTTTTCATTAACAATGGATAAAGTCTAATTTATTTGATTGAAATCGTGTTTATATGACCAAAAGCATGCTGAAAACAAGTGTCGCATTTTGGTGCTAGCCATCAGGATCATTGCAAAAACTGAATTTAATTTATTTATAAAATGAAATTTCAATTTTTTTATTAACAATGCATAAAATCGAATCTATTTTAATGAAATCGTGTTTATATGACCAAAAGCATGCTGAAAACAGGTGTCGCATTTTGGTGCTAGTTATCAGGATCATTGCAAAAACTGAATTTAATTTATTTATAAAATGAAATTTCAATTTTTTTATTAACACGGCATAAAATCGAATCTATTTTAATGAAATCGTGTTTATATGACCAAAAGCATGCTGAAAACAAGTGTCGCATTTTGGTGCTCGCTATTAGGATCATTGCAAACATTGAATTTAATTTATTTATAATTTGAAACTTCTATTTTTTCAGTAACAATGCATAAAATCGAATTCATTTTAATGAAATCGTGTTTATATGACCAAAAGCATGCTAAAAACAGGTGTCGCATTTTGTTGCTAGCTAATAGGATCATTGCAAACATTGAATTTAATTTATTTGAAAAATGAAATTTCAATTTTTTCATTAACAATGCATAAAGTCGAATCCATTTTAATGAAATCGTGTTTATATGACCAAAAGCATGCTAAAAACAGGTGTCGCATTTTGGTGCTAGCTATAAGGATCATTGCAAAAATTGAATTTATTTTATTTATAACATGGAATTTCAATTTTTTCATTTACAATGCATAAAGTCTTATTTATTTGATTGAAATCGTGTTTATATGACTAAAAGCATGCTGAAAACAAGTGTCGCATTTTGGTGCTCGCTATTAGGATCATTGCAAACATTGAATTTAATTTATTTATAATTTGAAACTTCTATTTTTTCATTAACAATGCATAAAATCGAATTCATTTTAATGAAATCGTGTTTATATGACCAAAAGCATGCTAAAAACAGGTGTCGCATTTTGTTGCTAGCTAATAGGATCATTGCAAACATTGAATTTAATTTATTTGAAAAATGAAATTTCAATTTTTTCATTAACAATGCATAAAGTCGAATCCATTTTAATGAAATCGTGTTTATATGACCAAAAGCATGCTAAAAACAGGTGTCGCATTTTGGTGCTAGCTATAAGGATCATTGCAAAAATTGAATTTATTTTATTTATAACATGGAATTTCAATTTTTTCATTTACAATGCATAAAGTCTTATTTATTTGATTGAAATCGTGTTTATATGACTAAAAGCATGCTGAAAACAAGTGTCGCATTTTGGTGCTCGCTATTAGGATCATTGCAAAAATTGAATTTAATTTATTTATAATTTGAAACTTCTATTTTTTCATTAACAATGCATAAAATCGAATTCATTTTAATGAAATCGTGTTTATATGACCAAAAGCATGCTAAAAACAGGTGTCGCATTTTGTTGCTAGCTAATAGGATCATTGCAAACATTGAATTTAATTTATTTGAAAAATGAAATTTCAATTTTTTCATTAACAATGCATAAAGTCGAATCCATTTTAATGAAATCGTGTTTATATGACCAAAAGCATGCTAAAAACAGGTGTCGCATTTTGGTGCTAGCTATAAGGATCATTGCAAAAATTGAATTTATTTTATTTATAACATGGAATTTCAATTTTTTCATTTACAATGCATAAAGTCTTATTTATTTGATTGAAATCGTGTTTATATGACTAAAAGCATGCTGAAAACAAGTGTCGCATTTTGGTGCTCGCTATTAGGATCATTGCAAAAATTGAATTTAATTTATTTATAATTTGAAACTTCTATTTTTTCATTAACAATGCATAAAATCGAATTCATTTTAATGAAATCGTGTTTATATGACCAAAAGCATGCTAAAAACAGGTGTCGCATTTTGTTGCTAGCTAATAGGATCATTGCAAACATTGAATTTAATTTATTTGAAAAATGAAATTTCAATTTTTTCATTAACAATGCATAAAGTCGAATCCATTTTAATGAAATCGTGTTTATATGACCAAAAGCATGCTAAAAACAGGTGTCGCATTTTGGTGCTAGCCATCAGGATCATTGCAAAAACTGAATTTAATTTATTTATAAAATGAAATTTCAATTTTTTTATTAACACGGCATAAAATCGAATCTATTTTAATTAAATCGTGTTTATATGACCAAAAGCATGCTGAAAACAAGTGTCGCATTTTGGTGCTCGCTATTAGGATCATTGCAAACATTGAATTTAATTTATTTGAAAAATGAAATTTCAATTTTTTCATTAACAATGCATAAAGTCGAATCCATTTTAATGAAATCGTGTTTATATGACCAAAAGCATGCTAAAAACAGGTGTCGCATTTTGGTGCTAGCCATCAGGATCATTGCAAAAACTGAATTTAATTTATTTATAAAATGAAATTTTAATTTTTTTATTAACAATGCATAAAATCGAATCTATTTTAATGAAATCGTGTTTATATGACCAAAAGCATGCTAAAAACAAGTGTCGCATTTTGGTGCTCGCTATTAGGATCATTGCAAAAATTGAATTTATTTTATTTATAACATGGAATTTCAATTTTTTCATTAACAATAAATAAAGTCTAATTTATTTGATTGAAATCGTGTTTATATGACTAAAAGCATGCTGAAAACAAGTGTCGCATTTTGGTGCTAGCTATTAGGATCATTGCAAAAATTGAATTTAATTTATTTATAACATGGAATTTCAATTTCTTTATTAACAATGAATAAAGTCTAATTTATTTTATTGAAATCGTGTTTATATGACCAAAAGCATGCTGAAAACAATTGTCGCATTTTGGTGCTAGTTATCAGGATCATTGCAAAAACTGAATTTAATTTATTTATAAAATGAAATTTCAATTTTTTTATTAACACGGCATAAAATCGAATCTATTTTAATGAAATCGTGTTTATATGACCAAAAGCATGCTGAAAACAAGTGTCGCATTTTGGTGCTCGCTATTAGGATCATTGCAAAAATTGAATTTAATTTATTTATAACATGGAATTTCAATTTTTTTATTAACAATGCATAAAATCGAATCTATTTTAATGAAATCGTGTTTATATGACCAAAAGCATGCTGAAAACAGGTGTCGCATTTTGGTGCTAGTTATCAGGATCATTGCAAAAACTGAATTTAATTTATTTATAAAATGAAATTTCAATTTTTTTATTAACAATGCATAAAATCGAATCTATTTTAATGAAATCGTGTTTATATGACCAAAAGCATGCTGAAAACAATTGTCGCATTTTGGTGCTAGTTATCAGGATCATTGCAAAAACTGAATTTAATTTATTTATAAAATGAAATTTCAATTTTTTTATTAACACGGCATAAAATCAAATCTATTTTAATGAAATCGTGTTTATATGACCAAAAGCATGTTGAAAACAGGTGTCGCATTTTGGTGCTAGTTATCAGGATCATTGCAAAAACTGAATTTAATTTATTTATAAAATGAAATTTCAATTTTTTTATTAACAATGCATAAAATCGAATCTATTTTAATGAAATCGTGTTTATATGACCAAAAGCATGCTGAAAACAAGTGTCGCATTTTGGTGCTCGCTATTAGGATCATTGCAAAAATTGAATTTATTTTATTTATAACATGGAATTTCAATTTTTTCAGTAACAATAAATAAAGTCTAATTTATTTAATTGAAATCGTGTTTATATGACTAAAAGCATGCTGAAAACAAGTGTTGCATTTTGGTGCTAGCCATCAGGATCATTGCAAAAACTGAAATTAATTTATTTATAAAATGAAATTTCAATTTTTTTATTAACACGGCATAAAATCAAATCTATTTTAATGAAATCGTGTTTATATGACCAAAAGCATGCTGAAAACAAGTGTCGCATTTTGGTGCTCGCTATTAGGATCATTGCAAAAATTGAATTTAATTTATTTATAACATGGAATTTCAATTTTTTTATTAACAATGAATAAAGTCTAATTTATTTGATTGAAATCGTGTTTATATGACCAAAAGCATGCTGAAAACAAGTGTCGCATTTTGGTGCTACCTATAAGGATCATTGCAAAAATTTAATTGAATTTATTTATAAGATGGAATTTCATTTTTTTCATTAACAATGGATAAAGTCTAATTTATTTGATTGAAATCGTGTTTATATGACCAAAAGCATGCTGAAAACAAGTGTCGCATTTTGGTGCTAGCCATCAGGATCACTGCAAAAACTGAATTTAATTTATTTATAAAATGAAATTTCAATTTTTTTATTAACAATGCATAAAATCGAATCTATTTTAATGAAATCGTGTTTATATGACCAAAAGCATGCTGAAAACAGGTGTCGCATTTTGGTGCTCGCTATTAGGATCATTGCAAAAATTGAATTTAATTTATTTATAACTTGGAATTTCAATTTTTTCATTTACAATGCATAAAGTCTTATTTATTTGATTGAAATCATGTTTATATGACCAAAAGCATGCTGAAAACAAGTGTCGCATTTTGGTGCTAGTTATCAGGATCATTGCAAAAACTGAATTTAATTTATTTATAAAATGAAATTTCAATTTTTTTATTAACACGGCATAAAATCGAATCTATTTTAATGAAATCGTGTTTATATGACCAAAAGCATGCTGAAAACAAGTGTCGCATTTTGGTGCTCGCTATTAGGATCATTGCAAAAATTGAATTTATTTTATTTATAACATGGAATTTCAATTTTTTCAGTAACAATAAATAAAGTCTAATTTATTTGATTGAAATCGTGTTTATATGACTAAAAGCATGCTGAAAACAAGTGTTGCATTTTGGTGCTAGCCATTAGGATCATTGCAAACATTGAATTTAATTTATTTATAAGATGGAATTTCAATTTTTTCATTAACAATGGATAAAGTCTAATTTATTTGATTGAAATCGTGTTTATATGACCAAAAGCATGCTGAAAACAAGTGTCGCATTTTGGTGCTAGCCATCAGGATCATTGCAAAAACTGAATTAATTTATTTATAAAATGAAATTTCAATTTTTTTATCAACAATGCATAAAATCAAATCTATTTTAATGAAATCGTGTTTATATGACCAAAAGCATGCTGAAAACAAGTGTCGCATTTTGGTGCTAGCCATTAGGATCATTGCAAAAACTGAATTTAATTTATTTATAAAATGAAATTTCAATTTTTTTATCAACAATGCATAAAATCGAATCTATTTTAATGAAATCGTGTTTATATGACCAAAAGCATGCTGAAAACAAGTGTCGCATTTTGGTGCTAGCCATTAGGATCATTGCAAACATTGAATTTAATTTATTTATAAGATGGAATTTCAATTTCTTCATTAACAATGGATAAAGTCTAATTTATTTGATTGAAATCGTGTTTATATGACCAAAAGCATGCTGAAAACAAGTGTCGCATTTTGGTGCTAGCCATCAGGATCATTGCAAAAACTGAATTTAATTTATTTATAAAATGAAATTTCAATTTTTTTATCAACAATGCATAAAATCGAATCTATTTTAATGAAATCGTGTTTATATGACCAAGAGCATGCTGAAAACAAGTGTCGCATTTTGGTGCTAGCCATTAGGATCATTGCAAAAACTGAATTTAATTTATTTATAAAATGAAATTTCAATTTTTTTATCAACAATGCATAAAATCGAATCTATTTTAATGAAATCGTGTTTATATGACCAAAAGCATGCTGAGAACAAGTGTCGCATTTTGGTGCTAGCCATTAGGATCATTGCAAAAACTGAATTTAATTTATTTATAAAATGAAATTTCAATTTTTTTATCAACAATGCATAAAATCGAATCTATTTTAATGAAATCGTGTTTATATGACCAAAAGCATGCTGAAAACAAGTGTCGCATTTTGGTGCTAGCCATTAGGATCATTGCAAAAACTGAATTTAATTTATTTATAAAATGAAATTTCAATTTTTTTATCAACAATGCATAAAATCGAATCTATTTTAATGAAATCGTGTTTATATGACCAAAAGCATGCTGAGAACAAGTGTCGCATTTTGGTGCTAGCTATTGGGATCATTGCAAACATTGAATTTAATTTATTTATAAGATGGAATTTCAATTTTTTTCATTAACAATAGATAAAGTCTAATTTATTTGATTGAAATCGTGTTTATATGACCAAAAGCATGCTGAAAACAAGTGTCGCATTTTGGTGCTAGCCATCAGGATCATTGCAAAAACTGAATTTAATTTATTTATAAAATGAAATTTCAATTTTTTTATCAACAATGCATAAAATCGAATCTATTTTAATGAAATCGTGTTTATATGACCAAAAGCATGCTGAGAACAAGTGTCGCATTTTGGTGCTAGCTATTAGGATCATTGCAAACATTGAATTTAATTTATTTAAAAGATGGAATTTCAATTTTTTCATTAACAATGGATAAAGTCTAATTTATTTGATTGAAATCGTGTTTATATGACCAAAAGCATGCTGAAAACAAGTGTCGCATTTTGGTGCTAGCCATCAGGATCATTGCAAAAACTGAATTTAATTTATTTATAAAATGAAATTTCAATTTTTTTATCAACAATGCATAAAATCGAATCTATTTTAATGAAATCGTGTTTATATGACCAAGAGCATGCTGAAAACAAGTGTCGCATTTTGGTGCTAGCCATTAGGATCATTGCAAAAACTGAATTTAATTTATTTATAAAATGAAATTTCAATTTTTTTATCAACAATGCATAAAATCGAATCTATTTTAATGAAATCGTGTTTATATGACCAAAAGCATGCTGAGAACAAGTGTCGCATTTTGGTGCTAGCTATTGGGATCATTGCAAACATTGAATTTAATTTATTTATAAGATGGAATTTCAATTTTTTTCATTAACAATAGATAAAGTCTAATTTATTTGATTGAAATCGTGTTTATATGACCAAAAGCATGCTGAAAACAAGTGTCGCATTTTGGTGCTAGCCATCAGGATCATTGCAAAAACTGAATTTAATTTATTTATAAAATGAAATTTCAATTTTTTTATCAACAATGCATAAAATCGAATCTATTTTAATGAAATCGTGTTTATATGACCAAAAGCATGCTGAGAACAAGTGTCGCATTTTGGTGCTAGCTATTGGGATCATTGCAAACATTGAATTTAATTTATTTATAAGATGGAATTTCAATTTTTTTCATTAACAATAGATAAAGTCTAATTTATTTGATTGAAATCGTGTTTATATGACCAAAAGCATGCTGAAAACAAGTGTCGCATTTTGGTGCTAGCCATCAGGATCATTGCAAAAACTGAATTTAATTTATTTATAAAATGAAATTTCAATTTTTTTATCAACAATGCATAAAATCGAATCTATTTTAATGAAATCGTGTTTATATGACCAAGAGCATGCTGAAAACAAGTGTCGCATTTTGGTGCTAGCCATTAGGATCATTGCAAAAACTGAATTTAATTTATTTTTAAAATGAAATTTCAATTTTTTTATCAACAATGCATAAAATCGAATCTATTTTAATGAAATCGTGTTTATATGACCAAAAGCATGCTAAAAACAAGTGTCGCATTTTGGTGCTAGTTATTAGGATTACTGCAAAAATGGAATTTATTTTATTTATAACATGGAATTTCAATTTTTTCATTAACAATAAATAAAGTCTAATTTATTTGATTGAAATCGTGTTTATATGACCAAAAGCATGCTGAAAACTGGTGTCATATTTTGGTGCTAGCCATTAGGATCATAGCAAAAATTGAATTTAATTTATTTATAATTTGAAATTTCAATTTTTTCATTAACAATGCATAAAGTCTAATTAATTTGATTGAAATCGTGTTTATATGACCAAAAGCATGCTGAAAACTGGTGTCATATTTTGGTGCTAGCCATTAGGATCATTGCAAAAATTGAATTTAATTTACTTATAATTTGAAATTTCAATTTTTTCATTAACAATGCATAAAGTCGAATCCTTTTTAATGAAATCGTGTTTATTTGACCAAAGGCATGCTGAAAACAGGTGTCGCAATTTTGGTGCAAGCTATAAGGATCAATGCAAAAATTGAATTTAATTTATTTATAATTTGAAATTTCAATTTTTTCATTAACAATGCATAAAGTCGAATCTATTTTAATTAAATCGTGTTTATTTGACCAAAGGCATGCTAAAAACAGGTGTCGCATTTTGGTGCAAGCTATAAGGATCATTGCAAAAATTGTATTTAATATATTTATAACTTGAAATTTCAATTTTTTCATTAACAATGCATAAAGTCGAATCCATTTTAATGAAATCGTGTTTATATGACCAAAAGCATGCTGAAAACTGGTGTCATATTTTGGTGCTAGCCATTAGGATCATTGCAAAAATTGAATTTAATTTATTTATAATTTGAAATTTCAATTTTTTCATTAACAATGCATAAAGTCGAATCCTTTTTAATGAAATCGTGTTTATTTGACCAAAGGCATGCTGAAAACAGGTGTCGCAATTTTGGTGCAAGCTATAAGGATCAATGCAAAAATTGAATTTAATTTATTTATAATTTGAAATTTCAATTTTTTCATTAACAATGCATAAAGTCGAATCTATTTTAATTAAATCGTGTTTATTTGACCAAAGGCATGCTAAAAACAGGTGTCGCATTTTGGTGCAAGCTATAAGGATCATTGCAAAAATTGTATTTAATATATTTATAACTTGAAATTTCAATTTTTTCATTAACAATGCATAAAGTCGAATCCATTTTAATGAAATCGTGTTTATATGACCAAAAGCATGCTGAAAACAAGTGTCGCATTTTGGTGCTAGCCATCAGGATCATTGCAAAAACTGAATTTAATTTATTTTTAAAATGAAATTTCAATTTTTTTATCAACAATGCATAAAATCGAATCTATTTTAATGAAATCGTGTTTATATGACCAAAAGCATGCTAAAAACAAGTGTCGCATTTTGGTCCTAGTTATTAGGATTACTGCAAAAATGGAATTTATTTTATTTATAACATGGAATTTCAATTTTTTCATTAACAATAAATAAAGTCTAATTTATTTGATTGAAATCGTGTTTATATGACCAAAAGCATGCTGAAAACTGGTGTCATATTTTGGTGCTAGCCATTAGGATCATTGCAAAAATTGAATTTAATTTACTTATAATTTGAAATTTCAATTTTTTCATTAACAATGCATAAAGTCGAATCCATTTTAATGAAATCGTGTTTATATGACCAAAAGCATGCTGAAAACAGGTGTCGCATTTTGGTGCTAGCCATTAGGATCATTGCAAAAATTGAATTTAATTTATTTATAATTTGAAATTTTTTTTTTTTCATTAACAATGCATAAAGTCAAATCCATTTTAATGAAATCGTGATTATATGACCAAAAGCATGCCGAAAACACGTGTCGCATTTTGGTGCTAGCTATTAGGATCATTGCAAAAATTGAATTTAATTTATTTATAATTTGAAATTTCAATTTTTTCATTACCAATGCATAAAGTCGAATCCATTTTAATGAAATCGTGTTTATATGACCAAAAGCATGCTGAAAACAGGTGTCGCATTTTGGTGCTAGCTATTAGGATCACTGCAAAAATTGAATTTAATTTATTTATAATTTGAAATTTCTATTTTTTCATTAACAATGCATAAAGTCGAATCCATTTTAATGAAATCGTGTTTATATGATTAAAAGCATGCTGAAAACCGGTGTCGCATTTTGGTGCTAGCCATTAGGATCATTGTAAAAATTGAATTTAATTTATTTATAATTTGAAATTTCAATTTTTTCATTAACAATGCTTAAAGTCGAATCTATTTTAATGAAATCGTGTTTATTAGACCTAAGGCATGATAAAACAGGAGCCGCATTTTGGTGCAAGCTATAAGGATCATTGCAAAAATTGTATTTAATTTATTTATAAATTCAAATTTAAATTTTTTCATTAACAATGCATAAAGTCGAATCTATTTTAATGAAATCGTGTTTATTTGACAATAGGCATGCTGAAAACAGTTGTCGCATTTTGGTGCTAGCTATTAGGATCATTGCAAAAATTGAATTTAATTTATTTATAATTTGAAATTTTAATTTTTTCATTAACAATGCTTAAAGTCTAATTAATTTGATTGAAATCGTGTTTATATGACCAAAAGCATGCTGAAAACTGGTGTCATATTTTGGTGCTAGCCATTAGGATCATTGCAAAAATTGAATTTAATTTATTTATAATTTGAAATTTCAATTTTTTCATTAACAATGCATAAAGTCGAATCCATTTTAATGAAATCGTGTTTATATGACCAAAAGCATGCTGAAAACAGGTGTCGCATTTTGGTGCTAGCCATTAGGATCATTGCAAAAATTGAATTTAATTTATTTATAATTTGAAATTTTAATTTTTTCATTAACAATGCATAAAGTCTAATTAATTTGATTGAAATCGTGTTTATATGACCAAAAGCATGCTGAAAACTGGTGTCATATTTTGGTGCTAGCCATTAGGATCATTGCAAAAATTGAATTTAATTTATTTATAATTTGAATTTTTTTTTTTTTCATTAACAATGCATAAAGTCAAATCCATTTTAATGAAATCGTGATTACATGACCAAAAGCATGCCGAAAACACGTGTCGCATTTTGGTGCTAGCTATTAGGATCATTGCAAAAATTGAATTTAATTTATTTATAATTTGAAATTTCAATTTTTTCATTACCAATGCATAAAGTCGAATCCATTTTAATGAAATCGTGTTTATATGACCAAAAGCATGCTGAAAACAGGTGTCGCATTTTGGTGCTAGCTATTAGGATCACTGCAAAAATTGAATTTAATTTATTTATAATTTGAAATTTCTATTTTTTCATTAACAATGCATAAAGTCGAATCCATTTTAATGAAATCGTGTTTATATGATTAAAAGCATGCTGAAAACCGGTGTCGCATTTTGGTGCTAGCCATTAGGATCATTGTAAAAATTGAATTTAATTTATTTATAATTTGAAATTTCAATTTTTTCATTAACAATGCTTAAAGTCGAATCTATTTTAATGAAATCGTGTTTATTAGACCTAAGGCATGATAAAACAGGAGCCGCATTTTGGTGCAAGCTATAAGGATCATTGCAAAAATTGTATTTAATTTATTTATAAATTCAAATTTAAATTTTTTCATTAACAATGCATAAAGTCGAATCTATTTTAATGAAATCGTGTTTATTTGACAATAGGCATGCTGAAAACAGTTGTCGCATTTTGGTGCTAGCTATTAGGATCATTGCAAAAATTGAATTTAATTTATTTATAATTTGAAATTTTAATTTTTTCATTAACAATGCATAAAGTCTAATTAATTTGATTGAAATCGTGTTTATATGACCAAAAGCATGCTGAAAACTGGTGTCATATTTTGGTGCTAGCCATTAGGATCATTGCAAAAATTGAATTTAATTTATTTATAATTTGAATTTTTTTTTTTTTCATTAACAATGCATAAAGTCAAATCCATTTTAATGAAATCGTGATTACATGACCAAAAGCATGCCGAAAACACGTGTCGCATTTTGGTGCTAGCTATTAGGATCATTGCAAAAATTGAATTTAATTTAGTTATAATTTGAATATTCAATTTTTTCATTAACAATGCTTAAAGTCGAATCTATTTTAATGAAATCGTGTTTATTTGACCAAAGGCATGTTGAAAACAGATATCGCATTTTGGTGCTAGCTATTAGGATCATTGCAAAAATTGAATTTAATTTATTTATAATTTGAAATTTTAATTTTTTCATTAACAATGCTTAAAGTCGAATCTATTTTAATGAAATCGTGTTTATTTGACAATAGGCATGCTGAAAACAGGTGTCGCATTTTGGTGCTAGCTATTAGGATCATTGCAAAAATTGAATTTAATTTATTTATAATTTGAAATTTTAATTTTTTCATTAACAATGCTTAAAGTCGAATCTATTTTAATGAAATCGTGTTTATTTGACCAAAGGCATGCTAAAAACAGGTGTCGCATTTTGGTGCAAGCTATTAGGATCATTGCAACAATTGAATTTAATTTAGTTATAATTTGAATATTCAATTTTTTCATTAACAATGCTTAAAGTCGAATCTATTTTAATGAAATCGTGTTTATTTGACCAAAGGCATGTTGAAAACAGGTATCGCATTTTGGTGCAAGCCATTAGGATCATTGCAAAAATTGAATTTAATTTATTTATAATTTGAAATTTTAATTTTTTCATTAACAATGCATAAAGTCGAATCTATTTTAATGAAATCGTGTTTATTTGACCAAAGGCATGCTGAAAACAGTTGTCGCATTTTGGTGCTAGCTATTAGGATCATTGCAAAAATTGAATTTAATTTATTTATAATTTGAAATTTTAATTTTTTCATTAACAATGCTTAAAGTCGAATCTATTTTAATGAAATCGTGTTTATTTGACAATAGGCATGCTGAAAACAGGTGTCGCATTTTTGGTGCAAGCTATAAGGATCAATGCAAAAATTGAATTTAATTTATTTATAATTTGAAATTTAAATTTTTTCATTAACAATGCATAAAGTCGAATCTATTTTAATGAAATAGTGTTTATTTGACCAAAGGCATGCTAAAAACAGGTGTCGCATTTTGGTGCAAGCTATTAGGATCATTGCAAAAATTGAATTTAATTTAGTTATAATTTGAATATTCAATTTTTTCATTAACAATGCTTAAAGTCGAATCTATTTTAATGAAATCGTGTTTATTTGACAATAGGCATGCTGAAAACAGGTGTCGCATTTTGGTGCCAGCTATTAGGATCATTGCAAAAATTGAATTTAATTTATTTATAATTTGAAATTTTAATTTTTTCATTAACAATGCATAAAGTCGAATCTATTTTAATGAAATCGTGTTTATTTGACCAAAGGCATGCTGAAAACAGTTGTCGCATTTTGGTGCTAGCTATTAGGATCATTGCAAAAATTGAATTTAATTTATTTATAATTTGAAATTTTAATTTTTTCATTAACAATGCTTAAAGTCGAATCTATTTTAATGAAATCGTGTTTATTTGACAATAGGCATGCTGAAAACAGGTGTCGCATTTTTGGTGCAAGCTATAAGGATCAATGCAAAAATTGAATTTAATTTATTTATAATTTGAAATTTAAATTTTTTCATTAACAATGCATAAAGTCGAATCTATTTTAATGAAATAGTGTTTATTTGACCAAAGGCATGCTAAAAACAGGTGTCGCATTTTGGTGCAAGCTATTAGGATCATTGCAAAAATTGAATTTAATTTAGTTATAATTTGAATATTCAATTTTTTCATTAACAATGCTTAAAGTCGAATCTATTTTAATGAAATCGTGTTTATTTGACCAAAGGCATGTTGAAAACAGGTATCGCATTTTGGTGCAAGCCATTAGGATCATTGCAAAAATTGAATTTAATTTATTTATAACTTGAAACTTCAATTTTTTCATTAACAATGCATAAAGTCGAATCTATTTTAATGAAATCGTGTTTATTTGATGGAAGGCATGTTGAAAACAGGTGTCGCATTTTGGTGCAAGCTATAAGGATCATTGCAAAAATTGTATTTAATATATTTATAACTTGAAATTTCAATTTTTTCATTAACAATGCATAAAGTCGAATCTATTTTAATGAAATCGTGTTTATTTGATGGAAGGCATGTTGAAAACAGGTGTCGCATTTTGGTGCAAGCTATAAGGATCATTGCAAAAATTGTATTTAATATATTTATAACTTGAAACTTCAATTTTTTCATTAACAATGCATAAAGTCTAATTTATTTGATTGAAATCGTGTTTATATGACCAAAAGCATGCTGAAAACAGGTATCGCATTTTGGTGCTAGCCATTAGGATCATTGCAAAAATTGAATTTAATTTATTTATAACTTGAAATTTCAATTTTTTCATTTACAATGCATAAAGTCTAATTTATTTGATTGAAATCGTGTTTATATGACCAAAAGCATGCTGAAAACAGGTATCGCATTTTGGTGCTAGCCATTAGGATCATTGCAAAAATTGAATTTAATTTATTTATAATTTGAAATTTTAATTTTTTCATTAACAATGCATAAAGTCGAATCTATTTGAATGAAATCGTGTTTATTTGACCAAAGGCATGCTGAAAACAGTTGTCGCATTTTGGTGCTAGCTATTAGGATCATTGCAAAAATTGAATTTAATTTATTTATAACTTGAAACTTCAATTTTTTCATTAACAATGCATAAAGTCGAATCTATTTTAATGAAATCGTGTTTATTTGATGGAAGGCATGTTGAAAACAGGTGTCGCATTTTGGTGCAAGCTATAAGGATCATTGCAAAAATTGAATTTAATTTATTTATAACTTGAAACTTCAATTTTTTCATTAACAATGCATAAAGTCGAATCTATTTTAATGAAATCGTGTTTATTTGATGGAAGGCATGTTGAAAACAGGTGTCGCATTTTGGTGCAAGCTATAAGGATCATTGCAAAAATTGTATTTAATATATTTATAACTTGAAATTTCAATTTTTTCATTAACAATGCATAAAGTCGAATCTATTTTAATGAAATCGTGTTTATTTGATGGAAGGCATGTTGAAAACAGGTGTCGCATTTTGGTGCAAGCTATAAGGATCATTGCAAAAATTGAATTTAATTTATTTATAACTTGAAACTTCAATTTTTTCATTAACAATGCATAAAGTCGAATCTATTTTAATGAAATCGTGTTTATTTGATGGAAGGCATGTTGAAAACAGGTGTCGCATTTTGGTGCAAGCTATAAGGATCATTGCAAAAATTGAATTTAATTTATTTATAACTTGAAACTTCAATTTTTTCATTAACAATGCATAAAGTCGAATCTATTTTAATGAAATCGTGTTTATTTGATGGAAGGCATGTTGAAAACAGGTGTCGCATTTTGGTGCAAGCTATAAGGATTATTGCAAAAATTGTATTTAATATATTTATAACTTGAAATTTCAATTTTTTCATTTACAATGCATAAAGTCTAATTTATTTGATTGAAATCGTGTTTATATGACCAAAAGCATGCTGAAAACAGGTATCGCATTTTGGTGCTAGCCATTAGGATCATTGCAAAAATTGAATTTAATTTATTTATAATTTGAAATTTTAATTTTTTCATTAACAATGCATAAAGTCGAATCTATTTGAATGAAATCGTGTTTATTTGACCAAAGGCATGCTGAAAACAGTTGTCGCATTTTGGTGCTAGCTATTAGGATCATTGCAAAAATTGAATTTAATTTATTTATAACTTGAAACTTCAATTTTTTCATTAACAATGCATAAAGTCGAATCTATTTTAATGAAATCGTGTTTATTTGATGGAAGGCATGTTGAAAACAGGTGTCGCATTTTGGTGCAAGCTATAAGGATCATTGCAAAAATTGAATTTAATTTATTTATAATTTGAAATTTAAATTTTTTCATTAACAATGCATAAAGTCGAATCTATTTGAATGAAATCGTGTTTATTTGACCAAAGGCATGCTGAAAACAGTTGTCGCATTTTGGTGCTAGCTATTAGGATCATTGCAAAAATTGAATTTAATTTATTTATAACTTGAAACTTCAATTTTTTCATTAACAATGCATAAAGTCGAATCTATTTTAATGAAATCGTGTTTATTTGATGGAAGGCATGTTGAAAACAGGTGTCGCATTTTGGTGCAAGCTATAAGGATCATTGCAAAAATTGTATTTAATATATTTATAACTTGAAATTTCAATTTTTTCATTTACAATGCCTAAAGTCTAATTTATTTGATTGAAATCGTGTTTATATGACCAAAAGCATGCTGAAAACAGGTATCGCATTTTGGTGCTAGCCATTAGGATCATTGCAAAAATTGAATTTAATTTATTTATAATTTGAAATTTTAATTTTTTCATTAACAATGCATAAAGTCGAATCTATTTGAATGAAATCGTGTTTATTTGACCAAAGGCATGCTGAAAACAGTTGTCGCATTTTGGTGCTAGCTATTAGGATCATTGCAAAAATTGAATTTAATTTATTTATAACTTGAAGTTTCAATTTTTTCATTAACAATGCATAAAGTCGAATCTATTTTAATGAAATCGTGTTTATTTGATGGAAGGCATGTTGAAAACAGGTGCCGCATTTTGGTGCAAGCTATAAGGATCATTGCAAAAATTGTATTTAATATATTTATAACTTGAAATTTCAATTTTTTCATTTACAATGCATAAAGTCTAATTTATTTGATTGAAATCGTGTTTATATGACCAAAAGCATGCTGAAAACAGGTATCGCATTTTGGTGCTAGCCATTAGGATCATTGCAAAAATTGAATTTAATTTATTTATAATTTGAAATTTTAATTTTTTCATTAACAATGCATAAAGTCGAATCTATTTTAATGAAATCGTGTTTATTTGATGGAAGGCATGTTGAAAACAGGTGTCGCATTTTGGTGCAAGCTATAAGGATCATTGCAAAAATTGTATTTAATATATTTATAACTTGAAATTTCAATTTTTTCATTTACAATGCCTAAAGTCTAATTTATTTGATTGAAATCGTGTTTATATGACCAAAAGCATGCTGAAAACAGGTATCGCATTTTGGTGCTAGCCATTAGGATCATTGCAAAAATTGAATTTAATTTATTTATAATTTGAAATTTTAATTTTTTCATTAACAATGCATAAAGTCGAATCTATTTTAATGAAATCGTGTTTATTTGACCAAAGGCATGCTGAAAACAGTTGTCGCATTTTGGTGCTAGCTATTAGGATCATTGCAAAAATTGAATTTAATTTAGTTATAATTTGAAATTTCAATTTTTTCATTAACAATGCTTAAAGTCGAATCTATTTTAATGAAATCGTGTTTATTTGACCAAAGGCATGTTGAAAACAGGTATCGCATTTTGGTGCTAGCCATTAGGATCATTGCAAAAATTGAATTTAATTTATTTATAATTTGAAATTTTAATTTTTTCATTAACAATGCATAAAGTCGAATCTATTTTAATGAAATCGTGTTTATTTGATGGAAGACATGTTGAAAACAGGTGTCGCATTTTGGTGCAAGCTATAAGGATCATTACAAAAATTGTATTTAATTTATTTATAACTTGAAGTTTCAATTTTTTCATTAACAATGCATAAAGTCGAATCTATTTTAATAAAATCGTGTTTATTTGATAAAAGGCATGTTGAAAACAGGTGTCGCATTTTGGTGCTAGCCATTAGGATCATTGCAAAAATTGAATTTAATTTAGTTATAATTTGAAATTTCAATTTTTTCATTAACAATGCTTAAAGTCGAATCTATTTTAATGAAATCGTGTTTATTTGACCAAAGGCATGTTGAAAACAGGTATCGAATTTTGGTGCTAGCCATTAGGATCATTGCAAAAATTGAATTTAATTTATTTATAATTTGAAATTTTAATTTTTTCATTAACAATGCATAAAGTCGAATCTATTTTAATGAAATCGTGTTTATTTGATGGAAGGCATGTTGAAAACAGGTGTCGCATTTTGGTGCAAGCTATAAGGATCATTGCAAAAATTGTATTTAATATATTTATAACTTGAAATTTCAATTTTTTCATTTACAATGCATAAAGTCTAATTTATTTGATTGAAATCGTGTTTATATGACCAAAAGCATGCTGAAAACAGGTGTCGCATTTTGGTGCTAGCTATTAGGATCAATGCAAAAATTGAATTCAAATTATTTATAACATGGAATTTCAATTTTTTCATTAACAATGCATAAAGTCTTATTTATTTGATTGAAATCGTGTTTATATGACCAAAATCATGCTGAAAACAGGTGTCGCATTTTGGTGCAAGCTATAAGGATCATTGCAAAAATTGTATTTAATATATTTATAACTTGAAATTTCAATTTTTTCATTAACAATGCATAAAGTCTAATTTATTTGATTGAAATCGTGTTTATATGACCAAAAGCATGCTGAAAACAGGTGTCGCATTTTGGTGCTAGCTATAAGGATCATTGCAAAAATTGTATTTAATATATTTATAACTTGAACTTTCAATTTTTTCATTTACAATGCATAAAGTCTAATTTATTTGATTGAAATCGTGTTTATATGACCAAAAGCATGCTGAAAACAGGTGTCGCATTTTGGTGCTAGCTATAAGGATCATTGCAAAAATTGTATTTAATATATTTATAACTTGAAATTTCAATTTTTTCATTAACAATGCATAAAGTCTAATTTATTTGATTGAAATCGTGTTTATATGACCAAAAGCATGCTGAAAACAGGTGTCGCATTTTGGTGCTAGCTATAAGGATCATTGCAAAAATTGAATTTAATTTATTTATACTTTGAAATTTCAATTTTTTCATTAACGATGCATAAAGTCGAATCTATTTTAATGAAATCGTGTCTATTTGACCAAAGGCATGCTGAAAACAGGTGTTGCATTTTGGTGCAAGCTATAAGGATCATTGCAAAAATTGAATTTAATTTATTTATAATTTGAAATTTTAATTTTTTCATTAACAATGCATAAAGTCGAATCTATTTTAATGAAATCGTGTTTATTTGATGGAAGGCATGTTGAAAACAGGTGTCGCATTTTGGTGCAAGCTATAAGGATCATTGCAAAAATTGTATTTAATATATTTATAACTTGAAATTTCAATTTTTTCATTTACAATGCATAAAGTCTAATTTATTTGATTGAAATCGTGTTTATATGACCAAAAGCATGCTGAAAACAGGTGTCGCATTTTGGTGCTAGCTATAAGGATCATTGCAAAAATTGTATTTAATATATTTATAACTTGAAATTTCAATTTTTTCATTAACAATGCATAAAGTCTAATTTATTTGATTGAAATCGTGTTTATATGACCAAAAGCATGCTGAAAACAGGTGTCGCATTTTGGTGCTAGCTATTAGGATCAATGCAAAAATTGAATTCAAATTATTTATAACATGGAATTTCAATTTTTTCATTAACAATGCATAAAGTCTTATTTATTTGATTGAAATCGTGTTTATATGACCAAAATCATGCTGAAAACAGGTGTCGCATTTTGGTGCAAGCTATAAGGATCATTGCAAAAATTGTATTTAATATATTTATAACTTTAAATTTCAATTTTTTCATTAACAATGCATAAAGTCTAATTTATTTGATTGAAATCGTGTTTATATGACCAAAAGCATGCTGAAAACAGGTGTCGCATTTTGGTGCTAGCTATAAGGATCATTGCAAAAATTGAATTTAATTTATTTATACTTTGAAATTTCAATTTTTTCATTAACGATGCATAAAGTCGAATCTATTTTAATGAAATCGTGTCTATTTGACCAAAGGCATGCTGAAAACAGGTGTTGCATTTTGGTGCAAGCTATAAGGATCATTGCAAAAATTGAATTTAATTTATTTATAACTTGGAATTTCAATTTTTTCATTTACAATGCATAAAGTCTAATTTATTTGATTGAAATCGTGTTTATATGACCAAAAGCATCCTGAAAACAGGTGTCGCGTTTTGGTGCTAGCTATAAGGATCATTGCAAAAATTGAATTTAATTTATTTATAATTTGAAATTTCAATTTTTTCTCTAACGATGCATAAAGTCGAATCTATTTTAATGAAATCGTGTTTATATGACCAAAAGCATGCTGAAAACAGGTGTCGCATTTTGGTGCTAGCTATTAGGATCATTGCAAAAATTGAATTTAATTTATTTATAATTTGAAATTTCAATTTTTTCATTAACGATGCATAAAGTCGAATCTATTTTAATGAAATCGTGTCTATTTGACCAAAGGCATGCTGAAAACAGGTGTCGCATTTTGGTGCAAGCTATAAGGATCATTGCAAAAATTGAATTTAATTTATTTATAATTTGAAATTTCAATTTTTTCATTAACGATGCATAAAGTCGAATCTATTTTAATGAAATCGTGTTTATATGACCAAAAGCATGCTGAAAACAGGTGTCGCATTTTGGTGCTATCTATTAGGATCATTGCAAAAATTGAATTTGATTTATTTATAACATGGAATTTCAATTTTTTCATTAACGATGCATAAAGTCGAATCTATTTTAATGAAATCGTGTCTATTTGACCAAAGGCATGCTGAAAACAGGTGTCGCATTTTGGTGCAAGCTATAAGGATCATTGCAAAAATTGAATTTAATTTATTTATAATTTGAAATTTCAATTTTTCCATTAACGATGCATAAAGTCGAATCTATTTTAATGAAATCGTGTCTATTTGACCAAAGGCATGCTGAAAACAGGTGTCGCATTTTGGTGCAAGCTATAAGGATCATTGCAAAAATTGAATTTAATTTATTTATAATTTGAAATTTCAATTTTTTCATTAACGATGCATAAAGTCGAATCTATTTTAATGAAATCGTATTTATATGACCAAAAGCATGCTGAAAACAGGTGTCGCATTTTGGTGCAAGCTATAAGGATCATTGCAAAAATTGAATTTAATTTATTTATAATTTGAAATTTCAATTTTTTCATTAACAATGCATAAAGTCAAATCTATTTTAATGAAATCGTGTTTATTTGACTAAAGGCATGCTGAAAACAGGTGTCGCATTTTGGTGCTAGCCATTAGGAACATTGCAAAAATTGAATTTAATTAATTTATAATTTGAAATTTCAATTTTTTCATCAACGATGCATAAAGTCGAATCTATTTTAATGAAATCGTGTCTATTTGAACAAAGGCATGCTGAAAACAGGTGTCGCATTTTGGTGCAAGCTATAAGGATCATTGCAAAAGATGAATTTAATTTATTTATAATTTGAAATTTCAATTTTTTCATTAAAAATGCATAAAGTCGAATCTATTTTAATGAAATCGTGTTTATTTGACCAAAAGCAAGCTCAAAACAGGTGTCGCATTTTGGTGCTAGCTATTAGGATTATTGCAAAAATCGAATTTGATTTATTTATAATTTGAAATTTTAATTTTTTCATTAACAATGCATAAAGTCGAATCTATTTTAATGAAATCTTGTTTATATAACCAAAAGCATGCTGAAAACAGGTGTCGCATTTTGGTGCTAGCTATTAGGATCATTGCAAAAATCGGATTTAATTTATTCATAATTTGAAATTTTAATTTTTTCATTAACAATGCATAAAGTCAAATCTATTTTAATGAAATCGTGTTTATTTGACTAAAGGCATGCTGAAAACAGGTGTCGCATTTTGGTGCAAGCTATAAGGATCATTGCAAAATTTGAATTTAATTTATTTATAATTTGAAATTTCAATTTTTTCATTAAAAATGCATAAAGTCGAATCTATTTTAATGAAATCGTGTTTATATGACCAAAAGCATGCTGAAAACAGGTGTCGCATTTTGGTGCTAGCTATTAGGATCATTGCAAAAATCGGATTTAATTTATTTATAATTTGAAATTTTAATTTTTTCATTAAAAATGCATAAAGTCGAATCTATTTTAATGAAATCGTGTTTATATGACCAAAAGCATGCTGAAAACAGGTGTCGCATTTTGGTGCTAGCTATTAGGATCATTGCAAAAATCGGATTTAATTTATTTATAATTTGAAATTTTAATTTTTTCATTAACAATGCATAAAGTCGAATCTATTTTAATGAAATCGTGTTTATTTAATCAAAAGCA
Organism: Ocypus olens; assembly: GCA_910593695.2. NCBI lineage: Eukaryota > Metazoa > Arthropoda > Insecta > Coleoptera > Staphylinidae > Ocypus > Ocypus olens. The sequence goes on from OU343064.1 coordinate 9,660,755, forward strand.
AGCTCAAAACAGGTGTCGCATTTTAGTGCAAGCTATAAGGATCATTGCAAACATTGAATTTAATTTATTTATAATTTGAAATTTCAATTTTTTCATTAACAATGCATAACGTCGAATCTATTTTAATGAAATCGTGTTTATTTAATCAAAAGCAAGCTCAAAACAGGTGTCGCATTTTGGTGCAAGCTATAAGGATCATTGCAAAAATTGAATTTAATTTATTTATAATTTGAAATTATAATTTTTTCATTAACAATGCATAAAGTCGAATCTATTTTAATGAAATCGTGTTTATTTAATCAAAAGCAAGCTCAAAACAGGTGTCGCATTTTGGTGCAAGCTATAAGGATCATTGCAAAAATTGAATTTAATTTATTTATAATTTGAAATTTCAATTTTTTCATTAACGATGCATAAAGTCGAATCTATTTTAATGAAATCGTGTTTATTTAATCAAAAGCAAGCTCAAAACAGGTGTCGCATTTTGGTGCAAGCTATAAGGATCATTGCAAAAATTGAATTTAATTTATTTATAATTTGAAATTTCAATTTTTTCATTAACAATGCATAAAGTCGAATCTATTTTAATGAAATCGTGTTTATTTGACGAAAAGCAAGCTCAAAACAGGTGTCGCATTTTGGTGCAAGCTATAAGGATCATTGCAAAAATTGAATTTAATTTATTTATAATTTGAAATTTCAATTTATTCATTAACGATGCATAAAGTCGAATCTATTTTAATGAAATCGTGTTTATTTGACGAAAAGCAAGCTCAAAACAGGTGTCGCATTTTGGTGCAAGCTATAAGGATCATTGCAAAAATTGAATTTAATTTATTTATAATTTGAAATTTCAATTTTTTCATTAACAATGCATAAAGTCGAATCTATTTTAATGAAATCGTGTTTATTTGACGAAAAGCAAGCTCAAAACAGGTGTCGCATTTTGGTGCAAGCTATAAGGATCATTGCAAAAATTGAATTTAATTTATTTATAATTTGAAATTTCAATTTTTTCATTAACGATGCATAAAGTCGAATCTATTTTAATGAAATCGTGTTTATATGACCAAAAGCATGCTGAAAACAGGTGTCGCATTTTGGTGCTAGCTATTAGGATCATTGCAAAAATCGGATTTAATTTATTTATAATTTGAAATTTTAATTTTTTCATTAACAATGCATAAAGTCGAATCTATTTTAATGAAATCGTGTTTATTCAATCAAAAGCAAGCTCAAAACAGGTGTCGCATTTTGGTGCAAGCTATAAGGATCATTGCAAAAATTGAATTTAATTTATTTATAATTTGAAATTTCAATTTATTCATTACCAATGCATAAAGTCGAATCTATTTTAATGAAATCGTGTTTATTTGACTAAAGGCATGCTGAAAACAGGTGACGCATTTTGGTGCTAGCCATTAGGAACATTGCAAAAATTGAATTTAATTAATTTATAATTTGAAATTTCAATTTTTTCATCAACGATGCATAAAGTCGAATCTATTTTAATGAAATCGTGTCTATTTGACCAAAGGCATGCTGAAAACAGGTGTCGCATTTTGGTGCAAGCTATAAGGATCATTGCAAAAATTGAATTTAATTTATTTATAATTTGAAATTTCAATTTTTTCATTAACAATGCATAAAGTCAAATCTATTTTAATGAAATCGTGTTTATTTGACTAAAGGCATGCTGAAAACAGGTGTCGCATTTTGGTGCTAGCCATTAGGAACATTGCAAAAATTGAATTTAATTAATTTATAATTTGAAATTTCAATTTTTTCATCAACGATGCATAAAGTCGAATCTATTTTAATGAAATCGTGTTAATTTAATTAAAAGCAAGCTCAAAACAGGTGTCGCATTTTGGTGCAAGCTATAAGGATCATTGCAAAAATTGAATTTAATTTATTTATAATTTGAAATTTCAATTTTTTCATTAACAATGCATAAAGTCGAATCTATTTTAATGAAATCGTGTTTATTTGACTAAAGGCATGCTGAAAACAGGTGACGCATTTTGGTGCTAGCCATTAGGAACATTGCAAAAATTGAATTTAATTAATTTATAATTTGAAATTTCAATTTTTTCATCAACGATGCATAAAGTCGAATCTATTTTAATAAAATCGTGTTTATTTGACCAAAAGCAAGCTCAAAACAGGTGTCGCATTTTGGTGCTAGCTATTAGGATTATTGCAAAAATTGAATTTGATTTATTTATAATTTGAAATTTTAATTTTTTCATTAACAATGCATAAAGTCGAATCTATTTTAATGAAATCGTGTTTATTTAATCAAAAGCAAGCTCAAAACAGGTGTCGCATTTTGGTGCAAGCTATAAGGATCATTGCAAAAATTGAATTTAATTTATTTATAATTTGAAATTTCAATTTTTTCATTAACAATGCATAACGTCGAATCTATTTTAATGAAATCGTGTTTATTTAATCAAAAGCAAGCTCAAAACAGGTGTCGCATTTTGGTGCAAGCTATAAGGATCATTGCAAAAATTGAATTTAATTTATTTATAATTTGAAATTTCAATTTTTTCATTAACAATGCATAAAGTCGAATCTATTTTAATGAAATCGTGTTTATTTGACTAAAGGCATGCTGAAAACAGGTGACGCATTTTGGTGCTAGCCATTAGGAACATTGCAAAAATTGAATTTAATTAATTTATAATTTGAAATTTAAATTTTTTCATCAACGATGCATAAAGTCGAATCTATTTTAATGAAATCGTGTTTAAATGACCGAAAGCATGCTGAAAACAGGTGTCGCATTTTGGTGCTAGCTATAAGGATCATTGCAAAAATTGAATTTAATTTATTTATAATTTGAAATTTCAATTTTTTCATTAACAATGCATAAAGTCGAATCTATTTTAATGAAATCGTGTTTATTTGACCAAAGGCATGCTGAAAACAGGTGTTGCATTTTGGTGCTAGCTATTAGGAACGTTGCAAAAATTGAATTTAATTAATTTATAATTTGAAATTTCAATTTTTTCATTAAAAATGCATAAAGTCGAATCTATTTTAATGAAATCGTGTTTATTTGACCAAAAGCAAGCTCAAAACAGGTGTCGCATTTTGGTGCTAGCTATTAGGATTATTGCAAAAATCGAATTTGATTTATTTATAATTTGAAATTTTAATTTTTTCATTAACAATGCATAAAGTCGAATCTATTTTAATGAAATCTTGTTTATATGACCAAAAGCATGCTGAAAACAGGTGACGCATTTTGGTGCTAGCCATTAGGAACATTGCAAAAATTGAATTTAATTAATTTATAATTTGAAATTTCAATTTTTTCATCAACGATGCATAAAGTCGAATCTATTTTAATGAAATCGTGTTTAAATGACCGAAAGCATGCTGAAAACAGGTGTCGCATTTTGGTGCTAGCTATAAGGATCATTGCAAAAATTGAATTTAATTTATTTATAATTTGAAATTTCAATTTTTTCATTAACAATGCATAAAGTCGAATCTATTTTAATGAAATCGTGTTTATTTGACCAAAGGCATGCTGAAAACAGGTGTCGCATTTTGGTGCAAGCTATAAGGATCATTGCAAAAATTGAATTTAATTTATTTATAACTTGGAATTTAAATTTTTTCATTTACAATGCATAAAGTCTAATTTATTTGATTGAAATCGTGTTTATATGACCAAAAACATCCTGAAACCAGGTGTCGCATTTTGGTGCTAGCTATTAGGATCATTGCAAAAATTGAATTTAATTTATTTATAATTTGAAATTTCAATTTTTTCATTAACGATGCATAAAGTCGAATCTATTTTAATGAAATCGTGTTTATATGACCAAAAGCATGCTGAAAACAGGTGTCGCATTTTGGTGCTAGCTATTAGGATCATTGCAAAAATTGAATTTAATTTATTTATAATGTGAAATTTCAATTTTTTCATTAACGATGCATAAAGTCGAATCTATTTTAATGAAATCGTGTTTATATGACCAAAAGCATGCTGAAAACAGGTGTCGCATTTTGGTGCTAGCTATTAGGATCATTGCAAAAATTGAATTTAATTTATTTATAACTTGGAATTTAAATTTTTTCATTTACAATGCATAAAGTCTAATTTATTTGATTGAAATCGTGTTTATATGACCAAAAACATCCTGAAACCAGGTGTCGCATTTTGGTGCTAGCTATTAGGATCATTGCAAAAATTGAATTTAATTTATTTATAATTTGAAATTTCAATTTTTTCATTAACAATGCATAACGTCGAATCTATTTTAATGAAATCGTGTTTATTTGACTAAAGGCATGCTGAAAACAGGTGACGCATTTTGGTGCTAGCCATTAGGAACATTGCAAAAATTGAATTTAATTAATTTATAATTTGAAATTTAAATTTTTTCATCAACGATGCATAAAGTCGAATCTATTTTAATGAAATCGTGTTTAAATGACCGAAAGCATGCTGAAAACAGGTGTCGCATTTTGGTGCAAGCTACAAGGATCATTGCAAAAATTGAATTTAATTTATTTATAATTTGAAATTTAAAATTTTTTCATTAACGATGCATAAAGTCGAATCTATTTTAATGAAATCGTGTTTATATGACCAAAAGCATGCTGAAAACAGGTGTCGCATTTTGGTGCTAGCTATTAGGATCATTGCAAAAATTGAATTTGATTTATTTATAACATGGAATTTCAATTTTTTCGATAACAATGCATAAAGTCGAATTTATTTTAATGAAATCGTGTTTATATGACCAAAAGTATGCTGAAAACAGGTGTCGCATTTTGGTGCTAGCTATTAGGATCATTGCAAAAATTGAATTTGATTTATTTATAACATGGAATTTCAATTTTTTCATTAACAATGCATAAAGTCGAATCTATTTTAATGAAATCGTGTTTATTTGACTAAAGGCATGCTGAAAACAGGTGTCGCATTTTGGTGCTATCCATTAGGAACATTGCAAAAATTGAATTTAATTAATTTATAATTTGAAATTTCAATTTTTTCATCAACGATGCATAAAGTCGAATCTATTTTAATGAAATCGTGTTTATATGACTAAAAGCATGCTGAAAACAGGTGTCGCATTTTGGTGCTAGCTATTAGGATCATTGCAAAAATCGGATTTAATTTATTTATAATTTGAAATTTTAATTTTTTCATTAACAATGCATAAAGTCGAATCTATTTTAATGAAATCGTGTTTAATAGACCAAAAGCAAGCTCAAAACAGGTGTCGCATTTTGGTGCAAGCTATAAGGATCATTGCAAAAATTGAATTTAATTTATTTATAATTTGAAATTTCAATTTTTTCATTAACAATGCATAAAGTCAAATCTATTTTAATGAAATCGTGTTTATTTGACTAAATAAATGCTGAAAACAGGTGTCGCATTTTGGTGCTAGCCATTAGGAACATTGCAAAAATTGAATTTAATTAATTTATAATTTGAAATTTCAATTTTTTCATCAACGATGCATAAAGTCGAATCTATTTTAATGGAATCGTGTTTAAATGACCGAAAGCATGCTGAAAATAGGTGTCGCATTTTGGTGCTGGCTATAAGGATCATTGCAAAAATTGAATTTAATTTATTTATAATTTGAAATTTCAATTTTTTCATTAACAATGCATAAAGTCGAATCTATTTTAATGAAATCGTGTTTATTTGACTAAAGGCATGCTGAAAACAGGTGACGCATTTTGGTGCTAGCCATTAGGAACATTGCAAAAATTGAATTTAATTAATTTATAATTTGAAATTTCAATTTTTTCATCAACGATGCATAAAGTCGAATCTATTTCAATGAAATCGTGTTTAAATGACCTAAAGCATGCTGAAAACAGGTGTCGCATTTTGGTCCTAGCTATAAGGATCATTGCAAAAATTGAATTTAATTTATTTATAAATTGAAATTTCAATTTTTTCATTAACAATGCATAAAGTCGAATCTATTTTAATGAAATCGTGTTTATTTGACCAAAGGCATGCTGAAAACAGGTGTCGCATTTTGGTGCTAGCTATTAGGAAAGTTGCAAAAATTGAATTTAATTAATTTATAATTTGAAATTTCAATTTTTTCATCAACGATGCATAAAGTCGAATCTATTTTAATGGAATCGTGTTTGAATGACCGAAAGCATACTGAAAATAGGTGTCGCATTTTGGTGCTAGCTATAAGGATCATTGCAAAAATTGAATTTAATTTATTTATAATTTGAAATTTCAATTTTTTCATTAACAATGCATAAAGTCGAATCTATTTTAATGAAATCGTGTTTATTTGACTAAAGGCATGCTGAAAACAGGTGACGCATTTTGGTGCTAGCCATTAGGAACATTGCAAAAATTGAATTTAATTAATTTATAATTTGAAATTTCAATTTTTTCATCAACGATGCATAAAGTCGAATCTATTTTAATGAAATCGTGTTTAAATGACCAAAAGCATGCTGAAAACAGGTGTCGCATTTTGGTCCTAGCTATAAGGATTATTGCAAAAATCGAATTTGATTTATTTATAATTTGAAATTTTAATTTTTTCATTAACAATGCATAAAGTCGAATCTATTTTAATAAAATCGTATTTATATGACCAAAAGCATGCTGAAAACAGGTGTCACATTTTGGTGCTGGCTATTAGGATCATTGCAAAAATTGGATTTAATTTATTTATAATTTGAAATTTTAATTTTTTCATTAACAATGCATAAAGTCGAATCTAATTTAATGAAATCGTGTTTATTTGACCAAAGGCATGCTGAAAACATGTGTCGCATTTTGGTGCTGGCTATTAGGATCATTGCAAAAATTGGATTTAATTTATTTATAATTTGAAATTTTAATTTTTTCATTAACAATGCATAAAGTCGAATCTATTTTAATAAAATCGTATTTATATGACCAAAAGCATGCTGAAAACAGGTGTCACATTTTGGTGCTGGCTATTAGGATCATTGCAAAAATTGGATTTAATTTATTTATAATTTGAAATTTTAATTTTTTCATTAACAATGCATAAAGTCGAATCTATTTTAATGAAATCGTATTTATATGACCAAAAGCATGCTGAAAACAGGTGTCGCATTTTGGTGCTGGCTATTAGGATCATTGCAAAAATTGGATTTAATTTATTTATAATTTGAAATTTTAATTTTTTCATTAACAATGCATAAAGTCGAATCTAATTTAATTAAATCGTGTTTACTTGACCAAAGGCATGCTGAAAACATGTGTCGCATTTTGGTGCCAGCCATTAGGATCATTGCAAAAATTGAATTTAATTTATTTATAACATGGAATTTCAATTTTTTCATTAACAATGCATAAAGTCGAATCTATTTTAATGAAATCGTATTTATATGACCAAAAGCATGCTGAAAACAGGTGTCACATTTTGGTGCTGGCTATCAGGATCATTGCAAAAATTGGATTTAATTTATTTATAATTTGAAATTTTAATTTTTTCATTAACAATGCATAAAGTCGAATCTATTTTAATGAAATCGTATTTATATGACCAAAAGCATGCTGAAAACAGGTGTCGCATTTTGGTGCTGGCTATTAGGATCATTGCAAAAATTGGATTTAATTTATTTATAATTTGAAATTTTAATTTTTTCATTAACAATGCATAAAGTCGAATCTAATTTAATGAAATCGTGTTTATTTGACCAAAGGCATGCTGAAAACATGTGTCGCATTTTGGTGCCAGCCATTAGGATCATTGCAAAAATTGAATTTAATTTATTTATAATATGGAATTTCAATTTTTCATTAACAATGCATAAAGTCGAATCTATTTTAATGAAATCGTGTTTATTTGACCAAAAGCAAGCTCAAAACAGGTGTCGCATTTTGGTGCTAGCTATTGGGATTATTGCAAAAATCGAATTTAATTTATTTATAATTTGAAATTTTAATTTTTTCATTAACAATGCATAAAGTCGAATCCATTTTAATGAAATCGTGTTTATTTGACCAAAAGCATGCTCAAAACAGGTGTCGCATTTTGGTGCAAGCTATAAGGATCATTGCAAAAATTAAATTTAATTTATTTATAATTTGAAATTTTAATTTTTTCATTAACAATGCATAAAGTCGAATCTATTTTAATGAAATCGTATTTATATGACCAAAAGCATGCTGAAAACAGGTGTCACATTTTGGTGCTGGCTATCAGGATCATTGCAAAAATTGGATTTAATTTATTTATAATTTGAAATTTTAATTTTTTCATTAACAATGCATAAAGTCGAATCTATTTTAATGAAATCGTATTTATATGACCAAAAGCATGCTGAAAACAGGTGTCGCATTTTGGTGCTGGCTATTAGGATCATTGCAAAAATTGGATTTAATTTATTTATAATTTGAAATTTTAATTTTTTCATTAACAATGCATAAAGTCGAATCTATTTTAATGAAATCGTATTTATATGACCAAAAGCATGCTGAAAACAGGTGTCGCATTTTGGTGCTGGCTATTAGGATCATTGCAAAAATTGGATTTAATTTATTTATAATTTGAAATTTTAATTTTTTCATTAACAATGCATAAAGTCGAATCTAATTTAATGAAATCGTGTTTATTTGACCAAAGGCATGCTGAAAACATGTGTCGCATTTTGGTGCCAGCCATTAGGATCATTGCAAAAATTGAATTTAATTTATTTATAATATGGAATTTCAATTTTTCATTAACGATGCATAAAGTCGAATCTATTTTAATGAAATCGTGTTTATTTGACTAAAGGCATGCTGAAAACAGGTGTCACATTTTGGTGCTGGCTATCAGGATCATTGCAAAAATTGGATTTAATTTATTTATAATTTGAAATTTTAATTTTTTCATTAACAATGCATAAAGTCGAATCTATTTTAATGAAATCGTATTTATATGACCAAAAGCATGCTGAAAACAGGTGTCGCATTTTGGTGCTGGCTATTAGGATCATTGCAAAAATTGGATTTAATTTATTTATAATTTGAAATTTTAATTTTTTCATTAACAATGCATAAAGTCGAATCTATTTTAATGAAATCGTGTTTATTTGACCAAAAGCAAGCTCAAAACAGGTGTCGCATTTTGGTGCTAGCTATTGGGATTATTGCAAAAATCGAATTTAATTTATTTATAATTTGAAATTTTAATTTTTTCATTAACAATGCATAAAGTCGAATCTATTTTAATGAAATCGTATTTATATGACCAAAAGCATGCTGAAAACAGGTGTCACATTTTGGTGCTGGCTATCAGGATCATTGCAAAAATTGGATTTAATTTATTTATAATTTGAAATTTTAATTTTTTCATTAACAATGCATAAAGTCGAATCTATTTTAATGAAATCGTATTTATATGACCAAAAGCATGCTGAAAACAGGTGTCGCATTTTGGTGCTGGCTATTAGGATCATTGCAAAAATTGGATTTAATTTATTTATAATTTGAAATTTTAATTTTTTCATTAACAATGCATAAAGTCGAATCTATTTTAATGAAATCGTATTTATATGACCAAAAGCATGCTGAAAACAGGTGTCGCATTTTGGTGCTGGCTATTAGGATCATTGCAAAAATTGGATTTAATTTATTTATAATTTGAAATTTTAATTTTTTCATTAACAATGCATAAAGTCGAATCTATTTTAATGAAATCGTGTTTATTTGACCAAAAGCAAGCTCAAAACAGGTGTCGCATTTTGGTGCTAGCTATTGGGATTATTGCAAAAATCGAATTTAATTTATTTATAATTTGAAATTTTAATTTTTTCATTAACAATGCATAAAGTCGAATCCATTTTAATGAAATCGTGTTTATTTGACCAAAAGCATGCTCAAAACAGGTGTCGCATTTTGGTGCAAGCTATAAGGATCATTGCAAAAATTGAATTTAATTTATTTATAACTTGAAATTTCAATTTTTTCATTAACGATGCATAAAGTCGAATCTATTTTAATGAAATCGTGTTTATTTGACTAAAGGCATGCTGAAAACAGGTGTCGCATTTTGGTGCAAGCTATAAGGATCATTGCAAAAATTGAATTTAATTTATTTATAATTTGAAATTTTAATTTTTTCATTAACAATGCATAAAGTCGAATCTAATTTAATGAAATCGTGTTTATTTGACTAAAGGCATGCTGAAAACAGGTGTCGCATTTTGGTGCAAGCTATAAGGATCATTGCAAAAATTGAATTTAATTTATTTATAATTTGAAATTTCAATTTTTTCATTAACAATGCATAAAGTCGAATCTATTTTAATGAAATCGTATTTATATGACCAAAAGCATGCTGAAAACAGGTGTCGCATTTTGGTGCTGGCTATTAGGATCATTGCAAAAATTGGATTTAATTTATTTATAATTTGAAATTTTAATTTTTTCATTAACAATGCATAAAGTCGAATCTATTTTAATGAAATCGTGTTTATTTGACCAAAAGCAAGCTCAAAACAGGTGTCGCATTTTGGTGCTAGCTATTGGGATTATTGCAAAAATCGAATTTAATTTATTTATAATTTGAAATTTTAATTTTTTCATTAACAATGCATAAAGTCGAATCCATTTTAATGAAATCGTGTTTATTTGACCAAAAGCATGCTCAAAACAGGTGTCGCATTTTGGTGCAAGCTATAAGGATCATTGCAAAAATTGAATTTAATTTATTTATAACTTGAAATTTCAATTTTTTCATTAACGATGCATAAAGTCGAATCTATTTTAATGAAATCGTGTTTATATGACCAAAAGCATGCTGAAAACAGGTGTCGCATTTTGGTGCTAGCCATTAGGAACATTGCAAAAATTGAATTTAATTAATTTATAATTTGAAATTTCAATTTTTTTATTAACAATGCAGGAAGTCGAATCTATTTTAATAAAATCGTGTTTACTTGACTAAAGGCATGCTGAAAACAGGTGTCGCATTTTGGTGCTAGCCATTAGGAACATTGCAAAAATTGAATTTAATTAATTTATAATTTCAAATTTCAATTTTTTCATTAATGATGCATAAAGTCGAATCTATTTTAATGTAATCGTGTTTATATGACCAAAAGCAAGCTCAAAACAGGTGTCGCATTTTGGTGCAAGCTATAAGGATCATTGCAAAAATTGAATTTAATTAATTTATAATTTGAAATTTCAATTTTTTCATTAACAATGCATAAAGTCGAATCTATTTTAATGAAATCGTGTTTATTTGACTAAAGGCATGCTGAAAACAGGTGTCGCATTTTGGTGCAAGCTATAAGGATCATTGCAAAAATTGAATTTAATTTATTTATAATTTGAAATTTCAATTTTTTCATTAACAATGCATAAAGTCGAATCTATTTTAATGAAATCGTGTTTATTTGACTAAAGGCATGCTGAAAACAGGTGTCGCATTTTGGTGCTAGCTATTAGGATTATTGCAAAAATCGAATTTAATTTATTTATAATTTGAAATTTTAATTTTTTCATTAACAATGCATAAAGTCGAATCTATTTTAATTAAATCGTGTTTATATGACCAAAAGCAAGCTCAAAACAGGTGTCGCATTTTGGTGCAAGCTATAAGGATCATTGCAAAAATTAAATTTAATTTATTTATAATTTGAAATTTCAATTTTTTCATTAACAATGCATAAAGTCGAATCTATTTTAATGAAATCGTGTTTATTTGACTAAAGGCATGCTGAAAACAGGTGTCGCATTTTGGCGCTAGCTATAAGGATCATTGCAAAAATTGAATTTAATTTATTTATAATTTGAAATTTCAATTTTTTCATTAACAATGCATAAAGTCGAATCTATTTTAATGAAATCGTGTTTATTTGACTAAAGGCATGCTGAAAACAGGTGTCGCATTTTGGTGCAAGCTATAAGGATCATTGCAAAAATTGAATTTAATTTATTTATAATTTGAAATTTCAATTTTTTCATTAACAATGCATAAAGTCGAATCTATTTTAATGAAATCGTATTTATATGACCAAAAGCATGCAGAAAACAGGTGTCGCATTTTGGTGCAAGCTATAAGGATCATTGCAAAAATTGAATTTATTTTATTTATAATTTGAAATTTCAATTTTTTCATTAACAATGCATAAAGTCGAATCTATTTTAATGAAATCGTGTTTATTTGACTAAAGGCATGCTGAAAACAGGTGTCGCATTTTGGTGCTAGCTATTAGGATTATTGCAAAAATCGAAGTTAATTTATTTATAATTTGAAATTTTAATTTTTTCATTAACAATGCATAAAGTCGAATCTATTTTAATGAAATCGTGTTTATCTGACCAAAGGCATGCTGAAAACATGTGTCGCATTTTGGTGCCAGCCATTAGGATCATTGCAAAAATTGAATTTAATTTATTTATAACATGGAATTTCAATTTTTTCATTAACAATGGATGAAGTCGAATCTATTTTAATAAAATCGTATTTATATGACCAAAAGCATGCTGAAAACAGGTGTCGCATTTTGGTGCTAGCTATAAGGATCATTGCAAAAATTGAATTTAATTTATTTATAATTTGAAATTTCAATTTTTTCATTACCAATGCATAAAGTCGAATCTATTTTAATGAAATCGTATTTATATGACCAAAAGCATGCAGAAAACAGGTGTCGCATTTTGGTGCTGGCTATTAGGATCATTGCAAAAATCGGATTTAATTTATTTATAATTTGAAATTTTAATTTTTTCATTAACAATGCATAAAGTCGAATCTATTTTAATGAAATCGTGTTTATTTGACCAAAAGCAAGCTCAAAACAGGTGTCGCATTTTGGTGCAAGCTATAAGGATCATTGCAAAAATTGAATTTAATTTATTTATAATTTGAAATTTCAATTTTTTCATTAACAATGCATAACGTCGAATCTATTTTAATGAAATCGTGTTTATTTAATCAAAAGCAAGCTCAAAACAGGTGTCGCATTTTGGTGCAAGCTATAAGGATCATTGCAAAAATTGGATTTAATTTATTTATAATTTGAAATTTTAATTTTTTCATTAACAATGCATAAAGTCGAATCTATTTTAATGACATCTTGTTTATATGACCAAAAGCATGCTGAAAACAGGTGTCGCATTTTGGTGCTAGCTGTTAGGATCATTGCAAAAATCGGATTTAATTTATTTATAATTTGAAATTTTAATTTTTTCATTAACAATGCATAAAGTCGAATCTATTTTAATGAAATCGTGTTTATTTGACCAAAAGAAAGCCCAAAACAGGTGTCGCATTTTGGTGCTAGCTATTAGGATTATTGCAAAAATCGAATTTAATTTATTTATAATTTGAAATTTTAATTTTTTCATTAACAATGCATAAAGTCGAATCTATTTTAATGAAATCGTGTTTATTTAATCAAAAACAAGCTCAAAACAGGTGTCGCATTTTGGTGCAAGCTATAAGGATCATTGCAAAAATTGAATTTAATTTATTTATAATTTGAAATTTCAATTTTTTCATTAACAATGCATAACGTCGAATCTATTTTAATGAAATCGTGTTTATTTAATCAAAAGCAAGCTCAAAACAGGTGTCGCATTTTGGTGCAAGCTATAAGGATCATTGCAAAAATTGAATTTAATTTATTTATAATTTGAAATTATAATTTTTTCATTAACAATGCATAATGTCGAATCTATTTTAATGAAATCGTGTTTATTTAATCAAAAGCAAGCTCAAAACAGGTGTCGCATTTTGGTGCAAGCTATAAGGATCATTGCAAAAATTGAATTTAATTTATTTATAATTTGAAATTTCAATTTTTTCATTAACAATGCATAAAGTCGAATCTATTTTAATGAAATCGTGTTTATTTAATCAAAAGCAAGCTCAAAACAGGTGTCGCATTTTGGTGCTAGCTATTAGGATCATTGCAAAAATCGGATTTAATTTATTTATAATTTGAAATTTTAATTTTTTCATTAACAATGCATAAAGTCGAATCTATTTTAATGAAATCGTGTTTATTTGACCAAAAGCAAGCCCAAAACAGGTGTCGCATTTTGGTGCTAGCTATTAGGATTATTGCAAAAATCGAATTTAATTTATTTATAATTTGAAATTTTAATTTTTTCATTAACAATGCATAAAGTCGAATCTATTTTAATGAAATCGTGTTTATTTAATCAAAAACAAGCTCAAAACAGGTGTCGCATTTTGGTGCAAGCTATAAGGATCATTGCAAAAATTGAATTTAATTTATTTATAATTTGAAATTTCAATTTTTTCATTAACAATGCATAACGTCGAATCTATTTTAATGAAATCGTGTTTATTTATTCAAAAGCAAGCTCAAAACAGGTGTCGCATTTTGGTGCAAGCTATAAGGATCATTGCAAAAATTGAATTTAATTTATTTATAATTTGAAATTATAATTTTTTCATTAACAATGCATAATGTCGAATCTATTTTAATGAAATCGTGTTTATTTAATCAAAAGCAAGCTCAAAACAGGTGTCACATTTTGGTGCAAGCTATAAGGATCATTGCAAAAATTGAATTTAATTTATTTATAATTTGAAATTTCAATTTTTTCATTAACAATGCATAAAGTCGAATCTATTTTAATGAAATCGTGTTTATTTAATCAAAAGCAAGCTCAACACAGGTGTCGCATTTTGGTGCAAGCTATAAGGATCATTGCAAAAATTGAATTTAGTTTATTTATAATTTGAAATTTTAATTTTTTCATTAACGATGCATAAAGTCGAATCTATTTTAATGAAATCGTGTTTATATGACCAAAAGCATGCTGAAAACAGGTGTCGCATTTTGGTGCTAGCAATTAGGATCATTGCAAAAATCGGATTTAATTTATTTATAATTTGAAATTTTAATTTTTTCATTAACAATGCATAAAGTCGAATCTATTTTAATGAAATCGTGTTTATTTAATCAAAAGCAAGCTCAAAACAGGTGTCGCATTTTGGTGCAAGCTATAAGGATCATTGCAAAAATTGAATTGAATTTATTTATAATTTGAAATTTCAATTTTTTCATTAACAATGCATAAAGTCGAATCTATTTTAATGAAATCGTGTTTATTTGACCAAAAGCAAGCTCAAAACAGGTGTCGCATTTTGGTGCAAGCTATAAGGATCATTGCAAAAATTGAATTTAATTTATTTATAATTTGAAATTTCAATTTATTCATTACCAATGCATAAAGTCGAATCTATTTTAATGAAATAGTGTTTATTTGACTAAAGGCATGCTGATAACAGGTGACGCATTTTGGTGCTAGCCATTAGGAACATTGCAAAAATTGAATTTAATTAATTTATAATTTGAAATTTCAATTTTTTCATCAACGATGCATAAAGTCGAATCTATTTTAATGAAATCGTGTCTGTTTGACCAAAGGCATGCTGAAAACAGGTGTCGCATTTTGGTGCAAGCTATAAGGATCATTGCAAAAATTGAATTTAATTTATTTATAATTTGAAATTTCAATTTTTTCATTAACAATGCATAAAGTCAAATCTATTTTAATGAAATCGTGTTTATTTAATCAAAAGCAAGCTCAAAACAGGTGTCGCATTTTGGTGCAAGCTATAAGGATCATTGCAAAAATTGAATTTAATTTATTTATAATTTGAAATTATAATTTTTACATTAACAATGCATAAAGTCGAATCTATTTTAATGAAATCGTGTTTATTCAATCAAAAGCAGGCTCAAAACAGGTGTCGCATTTTGGTGCTAGCTATTAGGATTATTGCAAAAATCGAATTTGATTTATTTATAATTTGAAATTTTAATTTTTTCATTAACAATACATAAAGTCGAATCTATTTTAATGAAATCTTGTTTATATGACCAAAAGCATGCTGAAAACAGGTGTCGCATTTTGGTGCAAGCTATAAGGATCATTGCAAAAATTGAATTTAATTTATTTATAATTTGAAATTTCAATTTTTTCATTAACAATGCATAAAGTCGAATCTATTTTAATGAAATCGTGTTTATTTGACTAAAGGCATGCTGAAAACAGGTGACGCATTTTGGTGCTAGCCATTAGGAACATTGCAAAAATTGAATTTAATTAATTTATAATTTGAAATTTCAATTTTTTCATCAACGATGCATAAAGTCGAATCTATTTTAATGAAATCGTGTTTAAATGACCGAAAGCATGCTGAAAACAGGTGTCGCATTTTGGTGCTAGCTATAAGGATCATTGCAAAAATTGAATTTAATTTATTTATAATTTGAAATTTCAATTTTTTCATTAACAATGCATAAAGTCGAATCTATTTTAATGAAATCGTGTTTATTTGACCAAAGGCATGCTGAAAACAGGTGTCGCATTTTGGTGCTAGCTATTAGGAACGTTGCAAAAATTGAATTTAATTAATTTATAATTTGAAATTTCAATTTTTTCATTAAAAATGCATAAAGTCGAATCTATTTTAATGAAATCGTGTTTATTTGACCAAAAGCAAGCTCAAAACAGGTGTCGCATTTTGGTGCTAGCCATTAGGATTATTGCAAAAATCGAATTTGATTTATTTATAATTTGAAATTTCAATTTTTTCATTAACAATGCATAAAGTCGAATCTATTTTAATGAAATCGTGTTTATTTGACCAAAAGCATGCTGAAAACAGGTGTCGCATTTTGGTGCTAGCTATTAGGAACGTTGCAAAAATTGAATTTAATTAATTTATAATTTGAAATTTCAATTTTTTCATTAACAATGCATAAAGTCGAATCTATTTTAATGAAATCGTGTTTATTTGACCAAAGGCATGCTGAAAACAGGTGTCGCATTTTGGTTCTAGCTATTAGGAACGTTGCAAAAATTGAATTTAATTAATTTATAATTTGAAATTTCAATTTTTTCATTAAAAATGCATAAAGTCGAATCTAATTTAATGAAATCGTGTCTATTTGACCAAAGGCATGCTGAAAACAGGTGTCGCATTTTGGTTCTAGCTATTAGGAACGTTGCAAAAATTGAATTTAATTAATTTATAATTTGAAATTTCAATTTTTTCATTAAAAATGCATAAAGTCGAATCTAATTTAATGAAATCGTGTCTATTTGACCAAAGGCATGCTGAAAACATGTGTCGCATTTTGGTGCTGGCTATTAGGATCATTGCAAAAATCGGATTTAATTTATTTATAATTTGAAATTTTAATTTTTTCATTAACAATGCATAAAGTCGAATCTATTTTAATGAAATCGTGTTAATTTGACCAAAGGCATGCTGAAAACAGGTGTCGCATTTTGGTGCAAGCTATTAGGATCATTGCAAAAATTGAATTTATTTTATTTATAATTTGAAATTTCAATTTTTTCATTAACGATGCATAAAGTCGAATCTATTTTAATGAAATCGTGTCTATTTGACCAAAGGCATGCTGAAAACAGGTGTCGCATTTTGGTGCAAGCTATTAGGATCATTGCAAAAATTGAATTTAATTTATTTATAATTTGAAATTTCAATTTTTTCATTAACGATGCATAAAGTCGAATCTATTTTAATGAAATCGTGTCTATTTGACCAAAGGCATGCTGAAAACAGGTGGCGCATTTTGGTGCTAGCTATTAGGATCATTGCAAAAATTGAATTTATTTTATTTATAATTTGAAATTTCAATTTTTTCATTAACGATGCATAAAGTCGAATCTATTTTAATGAAATCGTGTCTATTTGACCAAAGGCATGCTGAAAACAGGTGTCGCATTTTGGTGCAAGCTATTAGGATCATTGCAAAAATTGAATTTAATTTATTTATAATTTGAAATTTCAATTTTTTCATTAACGATGCATAAAGTCGAATCTATTTTAATGAAATCGTGTCTATTTGACCAAAGGCATGCTGAAAACAGGTGTCGCATTTTGGTGCAAGCTATTAGGATCATTGCAAAAATTGAATTTAATTTATTTATAATTTGAAATTTCAATTTTTTCATTAACGATGCATAAAGTCGAATCTATTTTAATGAAATCGTGTCTATTTGACCAAAGGCATGCTGAAAACAGGTGTCGCATTTTGGTGCAAGCTATTAGGATCATTGCAAAAATTGAATTTATTTTATTTATAATTTGAAATTTCAATTTTTTCATTAACGATGCATAAAGTCGAATCTATTTTAATGAAATCGTGTCTATTTGACCAAAGGCATGCTGAAAACAGGTGTCGCATTTTGGTGCAAGCTATTAGGATCATTGCAAAAATTGAATTTAATTTATTTATAATTTGAAATTTCAATTTTTTCATTAACGATGCATAAAGTCGAATCTATTTTAATGAAATCGTGTTTATTTGACCAAAGGCATGCTGAAAACAGGTGTCGCATTTTGGTGCAAGCTATTAGGAACGTTGCAAAAATTGAATTTAATTAATTTATAATTTGAAATTTCAATTTTTTCATTAACAATGCATAAAGTCGAATCTATTTTAATGAAATCGTGTCTATTTGACCAAAGGCATGCTGAAAACATGTGTCGCATTTTGGTGCTGGCTATTAGGATCATTGCAAAAATCGGATTTAATTTATTTATAATTTGAAATTTTAATTTTTTCATTAACAATGCATAAAGTCGAATCTATTTTAATGAAATCGTGTTAATTTGACCAAAGGCATGCTGAAAACAGGTGTCGCATTTTGGTGCAAGCTATTAGGATCATTGCAAAAATTGAATTTATTTTATTTATAATTTGAAATTTCAATTTTTTCATTAACGATGCATAAAGTCGAATCTATTTTAATGAAATCGTGTCTATTTGACCAAAGGCATGCTGAAAACAGGTGTCGCATTTTGGTGCAAGCTATTAGGATCATTGCAAAAATTGAATTTAATTTATTTATAATTTGAAATTTCAATTTTTTCATTAACGATGCATAAAGTCGAATCTATTTTAATGAAATCGTGTCTATTTGACCAAAGGCATGCTGAAAACAGGTGGCGCATTTTGGTGCTAGCTATTAGGATCATTGCAAAAATTGAATTTATTTTATTTATAATTTGAAATTTCAATTTTTTCATTAACGATGCATAAAGTCGAATCTATTTTAATGAAATCGTGTCTATTTGACCAAAGGCATGCTGAAAACAGGTGTCGCATTTTGGTGCAAGCTATTAGGATCATTGCAAAAATTGAATTTAATTTATTTATAATTTGAAATTTCAATTTTTTCATTAACGATGCATAAAGTCGAATCTATTTTAATGAAATCGTGTCTATTTGACCAAAGGCATGCTGAAAACAGGTGTCGCATTTTGGTGCAAGCTATTAGGATCATTGCAAAAATTGAATTTAATTTATTTATAATTTGAAATTTCAATTTTTTCATTAACGATGCATAAAGTCGAATCTATTTTAATGAAATCGTGTCTATTTGACCAAAGGCATGCTGAAAACAGGTGTCGCATTTTGGTGCAAGCTATTAGGATCATTGCAAAAATTGAATTTATTTTATTTATAATTTGAAATTTCAATTTTTTCATTAACGATGCATAAAGTCGAATCTATTTTAATGAAATCGTGTCTATTTGACCAAAGGCATGCTGAAAACAGGTGTCGCATTTTGGTGCAAGCTATTAGGATCATTGCAAAAATTGAATTTAATTTATTTATAATTTGAAATTTCAATTTTTTCATTAACGATGCATAAAGTCGAATCTATTTTAATGAAATCGTGTTTATTTGACCAAAGGCATGCTGAAAACAGGTGTCGCATTTTGGTGCAAGCTATTAGGAACGTTGCAAAAATTGAATTTAATTAATTTATAATTTGAAATTTCAATTTTTTCATTAACAATGCATAAAGTCGAATCTATTTTAATGAAATCGTGTCTATTTGACCAAAGGCATGCTGAAAACAGGTGTCGCATTTTGGTGCAAGCTATTAGGATCATTGCAAAAATTGAATTTAATTTATTTATAATTTGAAATTTCAATTTTTTCATTAACGATGCATAAAGTCGAATCTATTTTAATGAAATCGTGTCTATTTGACCAAAGGCATGCTGAAAACAGGTGGCGCATTTTGGTGCTAGCTATTAGGATCATTGCAAAAATTGAATTTATTTTATTTATAATTTGAAATTTCAATTTTTTCATTAACGATGCATAAAGTCGAATCTATTTTAATGAAATCGTGTCTATTTGACCAAAGGCATGCTGAAAACAGGTGTCGCATTTTGGTGCAAGCTATTAGGATCATTGCAAAAATTGAATTTAATTTATTTATAATTTGAAATTTCAATTTTTTCATTAACGATGCATAAAGTCGAATCTATTTTAATGAAATCGTGTCTATTTGACCAAAGGCATGCTGAAAACAGGTGTCGCATTTTGGTGCAAGCTATTAGGATCATTGCAAAAAATGAATTTAATTTATTTATAATTTGAAATTTCAATTTTTTCATTAACGATGCATAAAGTCGAATCTATTTTAATGAAATCGTGTCTATTTGACCAAAGGCATGCTGAAAACAGGTGTCGCATTTTGGTGCAAGCTATTAGGATCATTGCAAAAATTGAATTTATTTTATTTATAATTTGAAATTTCAATTTTTTCATTAACGATGCATAAAGTCGAATCTATTTTAATGAAATCGTGTCTATTTGACCAAAGGCATGCTGAAAACAGGTGTCGCATTTTGGTGCAAGCTATTAGGATCATTGCAAAAATTGAATTTAATTTATTTATAATTTGAAATTTCAATTTTTTCATTAACGATGCATAAAGTCGAATCTATTTTAATGAAATCGTGTCTATTTGACCAAAGGCATGCTGAAAACAGGTGGCGCATTTTGGTGCTAGCTATTAGGAACGTTGCAAAAATTGAATTTAATTAATTTATAATTTGAAACTTCAATTTTTTCATTAACAATGCATAAAGTCGAATCTATTTTAATGAAATCGTGTTTATTTGACCAAAAGGCATGCTGAAAACATGTGTCGCATTTTGGTGCTGGCTATTAGGATCATTGCAAAAATCGGATTTAATTTATTTATAATTTGAAATTTCAATTTTTTCATTAACAATGCATAAAGTCGAATCTATTTTAATGAAATCGTGTCTATTTGACCAAAGGCATGCTGAAAACAGGTGTCGCATTTTGGTGCAAGCTATTAGGATCATTGCAAAAATTGAATTTAATTTATTTATAATTTGAAATTTCAATTTTTTCATTAACGATGCATAAAGTCGAATCTATTTTAATAAAATCGTGTCTATTTGACCAAAGGCATGCTGAAAACAGGTGGCGCATTTTGGTGCTAGCTATTAGGAACGTTGCAAAAATTGAATTTAATTAATTTATAATTTGAAATTTCAATTTTTTCATTAACAATGCATAAAGTCGAATCTATTTTAATGAAATCGTGTCTATTTGACCAAAGGCATGCTGAAAACAGGTGGCGCATTTTGGTGCTAGCTATTAGGAACGTTGCAAAAATTGAATTTAATTAATTTATAATTTGAAATTTCAATTTTTTCATTAACAATGCATAAAGTCGAATCTATTTTAATGAAATCGTGTTTATTTGACCAAAAGGCATGCTGAAAACAGGTGTCGCTTTTTGGTGCTAGCTATTAGGAACGTTGCAAAAATTGAATTTAATTAATTTATAATTTGAAATTTCAATTTTTTTATTAAAAATGCATAAAGTCGAATCTAATTTAATAAGATCGTGTTTATTTGACCAAAGGCATGCTGAAAACATGTGTCGCATTTTGGTGCTGGCTATTAGGATCATTGCAAAAATCGGATTTAATTTATTTATAATTTGAAATTTTAATTTTTTCATTAACAATGCATAAAGTCGAATCTATTTTAATGAAATCTTGTTTATATGACCAAAAGCATGCTGAAAACAGGTGTCGCATTTTGGTGCTAGCTATTAGGATTTCTGCAAAAATCGAATTTAATTTATTTATAATTTGAAATTTTAATTTTTTCATATACAATGCATAAAGTCGAATCTATTTTAATGAAATCGTGTTTATTTGACCAAAGGCATGCTGAAAACATGTGTCGCATTTTGGTGCCAGCCATTAGGATCATTGCAAAAATTGAATTTAATTTATTTATAATTTGAAATTTTAATTTTTTCATTAACAATGCATAAAGTCGAATCTATTTTAATGAAATCGTGTTTATTTGACCAAAAGGCATGCTGAAAACATGTGTCGCATTTTGGTGCCAGCCATTAGGATCATTGCAAAAATTGAATTTAATTTATTTATAACATGGAATTTCAATTTTTTCATTAACAATGCATAAAATCGAATCCATTTTAATAAAATCGTATTTATATGACCAAAAGCATGCTGAAAACAGGTGTCGCATTTTGGTGCTGGCTATTAGGATCATTGCAAAAATCGGATTTAATTTATTTATAATTTGAAATTTTAATTTTTTCATTAACGATGCATAAAGTCGAATCCATTTTAATGAAATCGTGTTTATTTGACCAAAAGGCATGCTGAAAACATGTGTCGCATTTTGGTGCCAGCCATTAGGATCATTGCAAAAATTGAATTTAATTTATTTATAACATGGAATTTTAATTTTTTCATTAACAATGCATAAAGTCGAATCTATTTTAATGAAATCGTGTTTATTTGACCAAAAGGCATGCTGAAAACATGTGTCGCATTTTGGTGCCAGCCATTAGGATCATTGCAAAAATTGAATTTAATTTATTTATAACATGGAATTTTAATTTTTTCATTAACAATGCATAAAGTCGAATCTATTTTAATGAAATCGTGTTTATTTGACCAAAAGGCATGCTGAAAACATGTGTCGCATTTTGGTGCCAGCCATTAGGATCATTGCAAAAATTGAATTTAATTTATTTATAACATGGAATTTCAATTTTTTCATTAACAATGCATAAAATCGAATCCATTTTAATAAAATCGTATTTATATGACCAAAAGCATGCTGAAAACAGGTGTCGCATTTTGGTGCTGGCTATTAGGATCATTGCAAAAATTGAATTGAATTTATTTATAATTTGAAATTTTAATTTTTTCATTAACAATGCATAAAGTCGAGTCTATTTTAATGAAATCGTGTTTATTTGACCAAAGGCATGCTGAAAACATGTGTCGCATTTTGGTGCCAGCCATTAGGATCATTGCAAAAATTGAATTTAATTTATTTATAACATGGAATTTCAATTTTTTCATTAACAATGCATAAAATCGAATCTATTTTAATAAAATCGTATTTATATGACCAAAAGCATGCTGAAAACAGGTGTCGCATTTTGGTGCTGGCTATTAGGATCATTGCAAAAATCGGATTTAATTTATTTATAATTTGAAATTTTAATTTTTTCATTAACAATGCATAAAGTCGAATCTATTTTCATGAAATCGTGTTTATTTGACCAAAAGCATGCTCAAAACAGGTGTCGCATTTTGGTGCAAGCTATTAGGATCATTGCAAAAATTGAATTTAATTTATTTATAATTTGAAATTTCAATTTTTTCATTAACGATGCATAAAGTCGAATCCATTTTAATGAAATCGTGTTTATTTGACCAAAAGCATGCTCAAAACAGGTGTCGCATTTTGGTGCAAGCTATTAGGATCATTGCAAAAATTGAATTTAATTTATTTATAATTTGAAATTTCAATTTTTTCATTAACGATGCATAAAGTCGAATCTATTTTAATGAAATCGTGTCTATTTGACCAAAGGCATGCTGAAAACAGGTGTCGCATTTTGGTGCTAGCTATTAGGATCATTGCAAAAATTGAATTTGATTTATTTATAACATGGAATTTCAATTTTTTCGATAACAATGCATAAAGTCGAATTTATTTTAATGAAATCGTGTTTATATGACCAAAAGTATGCTGAAAACAGGTGTCGCATTTTGGTGCTAGCTATTAGGATCATTGCAAAAATTGAATTTGATTTATTTATAACATGGAATTTCAATTTTTTCATTAACAATGCATAAAGTCGAATCTATTTTAATGAAATCGTGTTTATTTGACTAAAGGCATGCTGAAAACAGGTGTCGCATTTTGGTGCTATCCATTAGGAACATTGCAAAAATTGAATCTAATTAATTTATAATTTGAAATTTCAATTTTTTCATCAACGATGCATAAAGTCGAATCTATTTTAATGAAATCGTGTTTATATGACCAAAAGCATGCTGAAAACAGGTGTCGCATTTTGGTGCTAGCTATTAGGATCATTGCAAAAATCGGATTTAATTTATTTATAATTTGAAATTTTAATTTTTTCATTAACAATGCATAAAGTCGAATCTATTTTAATGAAATCGTGTTTAATAGACCAAAAGCAAGCTCAAAACAGGTGTCGCATTTTGGTGCAAGCTATAAGGATCATTGCAAAAATTGAATTGAATTTATTTATAATTTGAAATTTCAATTTTTTCATTAACAATGCATAAAGTCAAATCTATTTTAATGAAATCGTGTTTATTTGACTAAATAAATGCTGAAAACAGGTGTCGCATTTTGGTGCTAGCCATTAGGAACATTGCAAAAATTGAATTTAATTAATTTATAATTTGAAATTTCAATTTTTTCATCAACGATGCATAAAGTCGAATCTATTTTAATAAAATCGTATTTATTTGACCAAAAGCATGCTAAAAACAATTGTCGCATTTTGGTGCAAGCTATAAAGATCATTGCAAAAATTGAATTTAATTTATTTATAATTTGAAATTTCAATTTTTTCATTAACAATGCATAAAGTCGAATCTATTTTAATAAAATCGTGTTTATTTGACTAAAGGCATGCTGAAAACAGGTGACGCATTTTGGTGCTAGCCATTAGGAACATTGCAAAAATTGAATTTAATTAATTTATAATTTGAAATTTCAATTTTTTCATCAACGATGCATAAAGTCGAATCTATTTTAATGGAATCGTGTTTAAATGACCGAAAGCATGCTGAAAACAGGTGTCGCATTTTGGTGCTAGCTATTAGGAAAGTTGCAAAAATTGAATTTAATTAATTTATAATTTGAAATTTCAATTTTTTCATTAAAAATGCATAAAGTCGAATCTATTTTAATGAAATCGTGTTTATATGACCAAAAGCATGCTGAAAACATGTGTCGCATTTTGGTGCCAGCCATTAGGATCATTGCAAAAATTGAATTTAATTTATTTATAACATGGAATTTCAATTTTTTCATTAACAATGCATAAAGTCGAATCTATTTTAATGAAATCGTATTTATATGACCAAAAGCATGCTGAAAACAGGTGTCACATTTTGGTGCTGGCTATCAGGATCATTGGAAAAATTGGATTTAATTTATTTATAATTTGAAATTTTAATTTTTTCATTAACAATGCATAAAGTCGAATCTATTTTAATGAAATCGTATTTATATGACCAAAAGCATGCTGAAAACAGGTGTCGCATTTTGGTGCTAGCTATAAGGATCATTGCAAAAATTGAATTTAATTTATTTATAAATTGAAATTTCAATTTTTTCATTAACGATGCATAAAGTCGAATCTATTTTAATGAAATCGTGTTTATTTGACTAAAGGCATGCTAAAAACAGGTGACGCATTTTGGTGCTAGCCATTAGGAACATTGCAAAAATTGAATTTAATTAATTTATAATTTGAAATTTCAATTTTTTCATCAACGATGCATAAAGTCGAATCTATTTTAATGAAATCGTGTTTAAATGACCAAAAGCATGCTAAAAACAGGTGTCGCATTTTGGTGCTAGCTATAAGGATCATTGCAAAAATTGAATTTAATTTATTTATAAATTGAAATTTCAATTTTTTCATTAACAATGCATAAAGTCGAATCTATTTTAATGAAATCGTGTTTATTTGACCAAAGGCATGCTGAAAACAGGTGTCGCATTTTGGTGCTAGCCATTAGGAACATTGCAAAAATTGAATTTAATTTATTTATAAATTGAAATTTCAATTTTTTCATTAACAATGCATAAAGTCGAATCTATTTTAATGGAATCGTGTTTAAATGACCGAAAGCATGCTGAAAATAGGTGTCGCATTTTGGTGCTAGCTATAAGGATCATTGCAAAAATTGAATTTAATTTATTTATAAATTGAAATTTCAATTTTTTCATTAACGATGCATAAAGTCGAATCTATTTTAATGAAATCGTATTTATATGACCAAAAGCATGCTGAAAATAGGTGTCGCATTTTGGTGCTAGCTATAAGGATCATTGCAAAAATTGAATTTAATTTATTTATAAATTGAAATTTCAATTTTTTCATTAACGATGCATAAAGTCGAATCTATTTTAATGAAATCGTGTTTATTTGACTAAAGGCATGCTGAAAACAGGTGACGCATTTTGGTGCCAGCCATTAGGAACATTGCAAAAATTGAATTTAATTAATTTATAATTTGAAATTTCAATTTTTTCATCAACGATGCATAAAGTCGAATCTATTTTAATGAAATCGTGTTTAAATGACCAAAAGCATGCTGAAAACAGGTGTCGCATTTTGGTGCTAGCTATAAGGATCATTGCAAAAATTGAATTTAATTTATTTATAAATTGAAATTTCAATTTTTTCATTAACAATGCATAAAGTCGAATCTATTTTAATGAAATCGTGTTTATTTGACCAAAGGCATGCTGAAAACAGGTGTCGCATTTTGGTACTAGCTATTAGGAACATTGCAAAAATTGAATTTAATTAATTTATAATTTGAAATTTCAATTTTTTCATTAAAAATGCATAAAGTCGAATCTATTTTAATGAAATCGTGTTTATTTGACCAAAGGCATGCTGAAAACAGGTGACGCATTTTGGTGCTAGCCATTAGGAACATTGCAAAAATTGAATTTAATTTATTTATAAATTGAAATTTCAATTTTTTCATTAACAATGCATAAAGTCGAATCTATTTTAATGGAATCGTGTTTAAATGACCGAAAGCATGCTGAAAATAGGTGTCGCATTTTGGTGCTAGCTATAAGGATCATTGCAAAAATTGAATTTAATTTATTTATAAATTGAAATTTCAATTTTTTCATTAACAATGCATAAAGTCGAATCTATTTTAATGAAATCGTGTTTATTTGACCAAAGGCATGCTGAAAACAGGTGTCGCATTTTGGTGCTAGCTATTAGGAAAGTTGCAAAAATTGAATTTAATTAATTTATAATTTGAAATTTCAATTTTTTCATTAAAAATGCATAAAGTCGAATCTATTTTAATGAAATCGTGTTTATTTGACCAAAAGCAAGCTCAAAACAGGTGTCGCATTTTGGTGCTAGCTATTAGGATTATTGCAAAAATCGAATTTGATTTATTTATAATTTGAAATTTTAATTTTTTCATTAACAATGCATAAAGTCGAATCTATTTTAATGAAATCGTGTTTATTTGACCAAAGGCATGCTGAAAACAGGTGTCGCATTTTGGTGCTAGCTATAAGGATCATTGCAAAAATTGAATTTAATTTATTTATAAATTGAAATTTCAATTTTTTCATTAACAATGCATAAAGTCGAATCTATTTTAATGAAATCGTGTTTATTTGACCAAAGGCATGCTGAAAACAGGTGTCGCATTTTGGTGCTAGCTATTAGGAAAGTTGCAAAAATTGAATTTAATTAATTTATAATTTGAAATTTCAATTTTTTCATTAAAAATGCATAAAGTCGAATCTATTTTAATGAAATCGTGTTTATTTGACCAAAAGCAAGCTCAAAACAGGTGTCGCATTTTGGTGCTAGCTATTAGGATTATTGCAAAAATCGAATTTGATTTATTTATAATTTGAAATTTTAATTTTTTTATTAACAATGCATAAAGTCGAATCTAATTTAATGAAATCGTGTTTATTTGACCAAAGGCATGCTGAAAACATGTGTCGCATTTTGGTGCCAGCCATTAGGATCATTGCAAAAATTGAATTTAATTTATTTATAAATTGAAATTTCAATTTTTTCATTAACAATGCATAAAGTCGAATCTATTTTAATGGAATCGTGTTTAAATGACCGAAAGCATGCTGAAAACAGGTGTCGCATTTTGGTCCTAGCTATAAGGATCATTGCAAAAATTGAATTTAATTTATTTATAAATTGAAATTTCAATTTTTTCATTAACGATGCATAAAGTCGAATCTATTTTAATGAAATCGTGTTTATTTGACTAAAGGCATGCTAAAAACAGGTGACGCATTTTGGTGCTAGCCATTAGGAACATTGCAAAAATTGAATTTAATTAATTTATAATTTGAAATTTCAATTTTTTCATCAACGATGCATAAAGTCGAATCTATTTTAATGAAATCGTGTTTAAATGACCAAAAGCATGCTGAAAACAGGTGTCGCATTTTGGTGCTAGCTATTAGGAAAGTTGCAAAAATTGAATTTAATTAATTTATAATTTGAAATTTCAATTTTTTCATTAAAAATGCATAAAGTCGAATCTATTTTAATGAAATCGTGTTTATTTGACCAAAAGCAAGCTCAAAACAGGTGTCGCATTTTGGTGCTAGCTATTAGGATTATTGCAAAAATCGAATTTGATTTATTTATAATTTGAAATTTTAATTTTTTTATTAACAATGCATAAAGTCGAATCTAATTTAATGAAATCGTGTTTATTTGACCAAAGGCATGCTGAAAACATGTGTCGCATTTTGGTGCCAGCCATTAGGATCATTGCAAAAATTGAATTTAATTTATTTATAAATTGAAATTTCAATTTTTTCATTAACAATGCATAAAGTCGAATCTATTTTAATGGAATCGTGTTTAAATGACCGAAAGCATGCTGAAAACAGGTGTCGCATTTTGGTCCTAGCTATAAGGATCATTGCAAAAATTGAATTTAATTTATTTATAAATTGAAATTTCAATTTTTTCATTAACGATGCATAAAGTCGAATCTATTTTAATGAAATCGTGTTTATTTGACCAAAGGCATGCTGAAAACATGTGTCGCATTTTGGTGCCAGCCATTAGGATCATTGCAAAAATTGAATTTAATTTATTTATAAATTGAAATTTCAATTTTTTCATTAACAATGCATAAAGTCGAATCTATTTTAATGAAATCGTGTTTATTTGACCAAAGGCATGCTGAAAACAGGTGTCGCATTTTGGTGCTAGCTATTAGGAAAGTTGCAAAAATTGAATTTAATTAATTTATAATTTGAAATTTCAATTTTTTCATTAAAAATGCATAAAGTCGAATCTATTTTAATGAAATCGTGTTTATTTGACCAAAAGCAAGCTCAAAACAGGTGTCGCATTTTGGTGCTAGCTATTAGGATTATTGCAAAAATCGAATTTGATTTATTTATAATTTGAAATTTTAATTTTTTTATTAACAATGCATAAAGTCGAATCTAATTTAATGAAATCGTGTTTATTTGACCAAAGGCATGCTGAAAACATGTGTCGCATTTTGGTGCCAGCCATTAGGATCATTGCAAAAATTGAATTTAATTTATTTATAAATTGAAATTTCAATTTTTTCATTAACAATGCATAAAGTCGAATCTATTTTAATGGAATCGTGTTTAAATGACCGAAAGCATGCTGAAAACAGGTGTCGCATTTTGGTCCTAGCTATAAGGATCATTGCAAAAATTGAATTTAATTTATTTATAAATTGAAATTTCAATTTTTTCATTAACGATGCATAAAGTCGAATCTATTTTAATGAAATCGTGTTTATTTGACTAAAGGCATGCTGAAAACAGGTGACGCATTTTGGTTCTAGCCATTAGGAACATTGCAAAAATTGAATTTAATTAATTTATAATTTGAAATTTCAATTTTTTCATCAACGATGCATAAAGTCGAATCTATTTTAATGAAATCGTGTTTAAATGACCAAAAGCATGCTGAAAACAGGTGTCGCATTTTGGTGCTAGCTATTAGGAAAGTTGCAAAAATTGAATTTAATTAATTTATAATTTGAAATTTCAATTTTTTCATTAAAAATGCATAAAGTCGAATCTATTTTAATGAAATCGTGTTTATTTGACCAAAAGCAAGCTCAAAACAGGTGTCGCATTTTGGTGCTAGCTATTAGGATTATTGCAAAAATCGAATTTGATTTATTTATAATTTGAAATTTTTATTTTTTCATTAACAATGCATAAAGTCGAATCTAATTTAATGAAATCGTGTTTATTTGACCAAAGGCATGCTGAAAACAGGTGTCGCATTTTGGTGCTAGCTATAAGGATCATTACAAAAATTGAATTTAATTTATTTATAAATTGAAATTTCAATTTTTTCATTAACAATGCATAAAGTCGAATCTATTTTAATGAAATCGTGTTTATTTGACCAAAGGCATGCTGAAAACAGGTGTCGCATTTTGGTGCTAGCTATTAGGAAAGTTGCAAAAATTGAATTTAATTAATTTATAATTTGAAATTTCAATTTTTTCATTAAAAATGCATAAAGTCGAATCTATTTTAATGAAATCGTGTTTATTTGACCAAAAGCAAGCTCAAAACAGGTGTCGCATTTTGGTGCTAGCTATTAGGATTATTGCAAAAATCGAATTTGATTTATTTATAATTTGAAATTTTTATTTTTTCATTAACAATGCATAAAGTCGAATCTAATTTAATGAAATCGTGTTTATTTGACCAAAGGCATGCTGAAAACATGTGTCGCATTTTGGTGCCAGCCATTAGGATCATTGCAAAAATTGAATTTAATTTATTTATAAATTGAAATTTCAATTTTTTCATTAACAATGCATAAAGTCGAATCTATTTTAATGGAATCGTGTTTAAATGACCGAAAGCATGCTGAAAATAGGTGTCGCATTTTGGTGCTAGCTATAAGGATCATTGCAAAAATTGAATTTAATTTATTTATAAATTGAAATTTCAATTTTTTCATTAACAATGCATAAAGTCGAATCTATTTTAATGAAATCGTGTTTATTTGACCAAACGCATGCTGAAAACATGTGTCGCATTTTGGTGCCAGCCATTAGGATCATTGCAAAAATTGAATTTAATTGATTTATAAATTGAAATTTCAATTTTTTCATTAACAATGCATAAAGTCGAATCTATTTTAATGGAATCGTGTTTATTTGACCAAAGGCATGCTGAAAACATGTGTCGCATTTTGGTGCCAGCCATTAGGATCTTTGCAAAAATTGAATTTAATTGATTTATAAATTGAAATTTCAATTTTTTCATTAACAATGCATAAAGTCGAATCTATTTTAATGGAATCGTGTTTATTTGACCAAAGGCATGCTGAAAACATGTGTCGCATTTTGGTGCCAGCCATTAGGATCTTTGCAAAAATTGAATTTAATTTATTTATAAATTGAAATTTCAATTTTTTCATTAACAATGCATAAAGTCGAATCTATTTTAATGAAATCGTGTTTATTTGACCAAAGGCATGCTGAAAACATGTGTCGCATTTTGGTGCCAGCCATTAGGATCATTGCAAAAATTGAATTTAATTGATTTATAAATTGAAATTTCAATTTTTTCATTAACAATGCATAAAGTCGAATCTATTTTAATGGAATCGTGTTTATTTGACCAAAGGCATGCTGAAAACATGTGTCGCATTTTGGTGCCAGCCATTAGGATCTTTGCAAAAATTGAATTTAATTGATTTATAAATTGAAATTTCAATTTTTTCATTAACAATGCATAAAGTCGAATCTATTTTAATGGAATCGTGTTTATTTGACCAAAGGCATGCTGAAAACATGTGTCGCATTTTGGTGCCAGCCATTAGGATCTTTGCAAAAATTGAATTTAATTTATTTATAAATTGAAATTTCAATTTTTTCATTAACAATGCATAAAGTCGAATCTATTTTAATGGAATCGTGTTTAAATGACCGAAAGCATGCTGAAAATAGGTGTCGCATTTTGGTGCTAGCTATAAGGATCATTGCAAAAATTGAATTTAATTTATTTATAAATTGAAATTTCAATTTTTTCATTAACAATGCATAAAGTCGAATCTATTTTAATGGAATCGTGTTTATTTGACCAAAAGCAAGCTCAAAACAGGTGTCGCATTTTGGTGCTAGCTATTAGGATTATTGCAAAAATCGAATTTGATTTATTTATAATTTGAAATTTTAATTTTTTCATTAACAATGCATAAAGTCGAATCTAATTTAATGAAATCGTGTTTATTTGACCAAAGGCATGCTGAAAACATGTGTCGCATTTTGGTGCCAGCCATTAGGATCATTGCAAAAATTGAATTTAATTTATTTATAAATTGAAATTTCAATTTTTTCATTAACAATGCATAAAGTCGAATCTATTTTAATGAAATCGTGTTTATTTGACCAAAGGCATGCTGAAAACAGGTGTCGCATTTTGGTGCTAGCTATTAGGAAAGTTGCAAAAATTGAATTTAATTAATTTATAATTTGAAATTTCAATTTTTTCATTAAAAATGCATAAAGTCGAATCTATTTTAATGAAATCGTGTTTATTTGACCAAAAGCAAGCTCAAAACAGGTGTCGCATTTTGGTGCTAGCTATTAGGATTATTGCAAAAATCGAATTTGATTTATTTATAATTTGAAATTTTAATTTTTTCATTAACAATGCATAAAGTCGAATCTAATTTAATGAAATCGTGTTTATTTGACCAAAGGCATGCTGAAAACATGTGTCGCATTTTGGTGCCAGCCATTAGGATCATTGCAAAAATTGAATTTAATTTATTTATAAATTGAAATTTCAATTTTTTCATTAACAATGCATAAAGTCGAATCTATTTTAATGAAATCGTGTTTATTTGACCAAAGGCATGCTGAAAACATGTGTCGCATTTTGGTGCCAGCCATTAGGATCATTGCAAAAATTGAATTTAATTTATTTATAAATTGAAATTTCAATTTTTTCATTAACAATGCATAAAGTCGAATCTATTTTAATGGAATCGTGTTTAAATGACCGAAAGTATGCTGAAAATAGGTGTCGCATTTTGGTGCTAGCTATAAGGATCATTGCAAAAATTGAATTTAATTTATTTATAAATTGAAATTTCAATTTTTTCATTAACAATGCATAAAGTCGAATCTATTTTAATGAAATCGTGTTTATTTGACCAAAGGCATGCTGAAAACAGGTGTCGCATTTTGGTGCTAGCTATAAGGATCATTGCAAAAATTGAATTTAATTTATTTATAAATTGAAATTTCAATTTTTTCATTAACAATGCATAAAGTCGAATCTATTTTAATGAAATCGTGTTTATTTGACCAAAGGCATGCTGAAAACAGGTGTCGCATTTTGGTGCTAGCTATTAGGAAAGTTGCAAAAATTGAATTTAATTAATTTATAATTTGAAATTTCAATTTTTTCATTAAAAATGCATAAAGTCGAATCTATTTTAATGAAATCGTGTTTATTTGACCAAAAGCAAGCTCAAAACAGGTGTCGCATTTTGGTGCTAGCTATTAGGAACATTGCAAAAATTGAATTTAATTAATTTATAATTTGAAATTTCAATTTTTTCATTAAAAATGCATAAAGTCGAATCTATTTTAATGAAATCGTGTTTATTTGACCAAAAGCAAGCTCAAAACAGGTGACGCATTTTGGTGCTAGCCATTAGGAACATTGCAAAAATTGAATTTAATTAATTTATAATTTGAAATTTCAATTTTTTCATCAACGATGCATAAAGTCGAATCTATTTTAATGAAATCGTGTTTAAATGACCAAAAGCATGCTGAAAAATGGTGTCGCATTTTGGTGCTAGCTATAAGGATCATTGCAAAAATTGAATTTAATTTATTTATAAATTGAAATTTCAATTTTTTCATTAACAATGCATAAAGTCGAATCTATTTTAATGAAATCGTGTTTATTTGATCAAAGGCATGCTGAAAACAGGTGACGCATTTTGGTGCTAGCCATTAGGAACATTGCAAAAATTGAATTTAATTTATTTATAAATTGAAATTTCAATTTTTTCATTAACAATGCATAAAGTCGAATCTATTTTAATGGAATCGTGTTTAAATGACCGAAAGCATGCTGAAAATAGGTGTCGCATTTTGGTGCTAGCTATAAGGATCATTGCAAAAATTGAATTTAATTTATTTATAAATTGAAATTTCAATTTTTTCATTAACAATGCATAAAGTCGAATCTATTTTAATGAAATCGTGTTTATTTGACCAAAGGCATGCTGAAAACAGGTGTCGCATTTTGGTGCTAGCTATTAGGAAAGTTGCAAAAATTGAATTTAATTAATTTATAATTTGAAATTTCAATTTTTTCATTAAAAATGCATAAAGTCGAATCTATTTTAATGAAATCGTGTTTATTTGACCAAAAGCAAGCTCAAAACAGGTGTCGCATTTTGGTGCTAGCTATTAGGATTATTGCAAAAATCGAATTTGATTTATTTATAATTTGAAATTTTAATTTTTTCATTAACAATGCATAAAGTCGAATCTAATTTAATGAAATCGTGTTTATTTGACCAAAGGCATGCTGAAAACATGTGTCGCATTTTGGTGCCAGCCATTAGGATCATTGCAAAAATTGAATTTAATTTATTTATAACATGGAATTTCAATTTTTTCATTAACAATGCATAAAGTCGAATCTATTTTAATGAAATCGTGTTTATTTGACCAAAGGCATGCTGAAAACAGGTGTCGCATTTTGGTGCTAGCTATTAGGAAAGTTGCAAAAATTGAATTTAATTAATTTATAATTTGAAATTTCAATTTTTTCATCAACGATGCATAAAGTCGAATCTATTTTAATGAAATCGTGTTTATATGACTAAAGGCATGCTGAAAACAGGTGACGCATTTTGGTGCTAGCCATTAGGAACATTGCAAAAATTGAATTTAATTAATTTATAATTTGAAATTTCAATTTTTTCATCAACGATGCATAAAGTCGAATCTATTTTAATGAAATCGTGTTTAAATGACCAAAAGCATGCTGAAAACAGGTGTCGCATTTTGGTCCTAGCTATAAGGATCATTGCAAAAATTGAATTTAATTTATTTATAAATTGAAATTTCAATTTTTTCATTAACAATGCATAAAGTCGAATCTATTTTAATGAAATCGTGTTTATTTGACCAAAGGCATGCTGAAAACAGGTGTCGCATTTTGGTGCTAGCTATTAGGAAAGTTGCAAAAATTGAATTTAATTAATTTATAATTTGAAATTTCAATTTTTTCATTAAAAATGCATAAAGTCGAATCTATTTTAATGAAATCGTGTTTATTTGACCAAAAGCAAGCTCAAAACAGGTGTCGCATTTTGGTGCTAGCTATTAGGATTATTGCAAAAATCGAATTTGATTTATTTATAATTTGAAATTTTAATTTTTTCATTAACAATGCATAAAGTCGAATCTAATTTAATGAAATCGTGTTTATTTGACCAAAGGCATGCTGAAAACATGTGTCGCATTTTGGTGCCAGCCATTAGGATCATTGCAAAAATTGAATTTAATTTATTTATAACATGGAATTTCAATTTTTTCATTAACAATGCATAAAGTCGAATCTATTTTAATGAAATCGTATTTATATGACCAAAAGCATGCTGAAAACAGGTGTCGCATTTTGGTGCTGGCTATTAGGATCATTGCAAAAATTGGATTTAATTTATTTATAATTTGAAATTTTAATTTTTTCATTAACAATGCATAAAGTCGAATCTATTTTAATGAAATCGTATTTATATGACCAAAAGCATGCTGAAAACAGGTGTCGCATTTTGGTGCTGGCTATTAGGATCATTGCAAAAATTGGATTTAATTTATTTATAATTTGAAATTTTAATTTTTTCATTAACAATGCATAAAGTCGAATCTATTTTAATGACATCTTGTTTATATGACCAAAAGCATGCTGAAAACAGGTGTCGCATTTTGGTGCTGGCTATTAGGATCATTGCAAAAATTGGATTTAAGTTATTTATAATTTGAAATTTCAATTTTTTCATCAACGATGCATAAAGTCGAATCTATTTTAATGAAATCGTGTTTATATGACTAAAGGCATGCTGAAAACATGTGTCGCATTTTGGTGCCAGCCATTAGGATCATTGCAAAAATTGAATTTAATTTATTTATAACATGGAATTTCAATTTTTTCATTAACAATGCATAAAGTCGAAACTATTTTAATGAAATCGTATTTATATTACCAAAAGCATGCTGAAAACAGGTGTCGCATTTTGGTGCTGGCTATTAGGATCATTGCAAAAATTGGATTTAATTTATTTATAATTTGAAATTTTAATTTTTTCATTAACAATGCATAAAGTCGAATCTATTTTAATGAAATCGTATTTATATGACCAAAAGCATGCTGAAAACAGGTGTCGCATTTTGGTGCTGGCTATTAGGATCATTGCAAAAATTGGATTTAATTTATTTATAATTTGAAATTTTAATTTTTTCATTAACAATGCATAAAGTCGAATCTATTTTAATGACATCTTGTTTATATGACCAAAAGCATGCTGAAAACAGGTGTCGCATTTTGGTGCTAGCTATTAGGATCATTGCAAAAATCGGATTTAATTTATTTATAATTTGAAATTTTAATTTTTTCATTAACAATGCATAAAGTCGAATCTATTTTAATGACATCTTGTTTATATGACCAAAAGCATGCTGAAAACAGGTGTCGCATTTTGGTGCTAGCTATTAGGATCATTGCAAAAATTGGATTTAATTTATTTATAATTTGAAATTTTAATTTTTTCATTAACAATGCATAAAGTCGAATCTATTTTAATGACATCTTGTTTATATGACCAAAAGCATGCTGAAAACAGGTGTCGCATTTTGGTGCTAGCTATAAGGATCATTGCAAAAATTGAATTTAATTTATTTATAAATTGAAATTTCAATTTTTTCATTAACGATGCATAAAGTCGAATCTATTTTAATGAAATCGTGTTTATTTGACTAAAGGCATGCTGAAAACAGGTGTCGCATTTTGGTGCTAGCTATTAGGATTATTGCAAAAATCGAATTTAATTTATTTATAATTTGAAATTTTAATTTTTTCATTAACAATGCATCAAGTCGAATCTATTTTAATGAAATCGTGTTTATTTGACTAAAGGCATGCTGAAGACAGGACTCGCATTTTGGTGCAAGCTATAAGGATCATTGCAAAAATTGAATTTAATTTATTTATAACTTGAAATTTCAATTTTTTCATTAACGATGCATAAAGTCGAATCTATTTTAATGAAATCGTGTTTATTTGACTAAAGGCATGCTGAAAACAGGACTCGCATTTTGGTGCAAGCTATAAGGATCATTGCAAAAATTGAATTTAATTTATTTATAACTTGAAATTTCAATTTTTTCATTAACGATGCATAAAGTCGAATCTATTTTAATGAAATCGTGTTTATATGACCAAAAGCATGCTGAAAACAGGTGTCGCATTTTGGTGCTAGCCATTAGGAACATTGCAAAAATTGAATTTAATTAATTTATAATTTGAAATTTCAATTTTTTCATTAACAATGCAGGAAGTCGAATCTGTTTTAATAAAATCGTGTTTACTTGACTAAAGTCATGCTGAAAACAGGTGTCGCATTTTGGTGCTAGCCATTAGGAACATTGCAAAAATTGAATTTAATTAATTTATAATTTGAAATTTCAATTTTTTCATCAACGATGCATAAAGTCGAATCTATTTTAATGAAATCGTGTTTAAATGACCAAAAGCATGCTGAAAACAGGTGTCGCATTTTGGTCCTAGCTATAAGGATCATTGCAAAAATTGAATTTAATTTATTTATAAATTGAAATTTCAATTTTTTCATTAACAATGCATAAAGTCGAATCTATTTTAATGAAATCGTGTTTATTTGACCAAAGGCATGCTGAAAACAGGTGTCGCATTTTGGTGCTAGCTATTAGGAAAGTTGCAAAAATTGAATTTAATTAATTTATAATTTGAAATTTCAATTTTTTCATTAAAAATGCATAAAGTCGAATCTATTTTAATGAAATCGTGTTTATTTGACCAAAAGCAAGCTCAAAACAGGTGTCGCATTTTGGTGCTAGCTATTAGGATTATTGCAAAAATCGAATTTGATTTATTTATAATTTGAAATTTTAATTTTTTCATTAACAATTCATAAAGTCGACTCTAATTTAATGAAATCGTGTTTATTTGACCAAAGGCATGCTGAAAACATGTGTCGCATTTTGGTGCCAGCCATTAGGATCATTGCAAAAATTGAATTTAATTTATTTATAACATGGAATTTCAATTTTTTCATTAACAATGCATAAAGTCGAATCTATTTTAATGAAATCGTATTTATATGACCAAAAGCATGCTGAAAACAGGTGTCGCATTTTGGTGCTAGCCATTAGGAACATTGCAAAAATTGAATTTAATTAATTTATAATTTGAAATTTCAATTTTTTCATCAACGATGCATAAAGTCGAATCTATTTTAATGAAATCGTGTTTAAATGACCAAAAGCATGCTGAAAACAGGTGTCGCATTTTGGTCCTAGCTATAAGGATCATTGCAAAAATTGAATTTAATTTATTTATAAATTGAAATTTCAATTTTTTCATTAACAATGCATAAAGTCGAATCTATTTTAATGAAATCGTGTTTATTTGACCAAAGGCATGCTGAAAACAGGTGTCGCATTTTGGTGCTAGCTATTAGGAAAGTTGCAAAAATTGAATTTAATTAATTTATAATTTGAAATTTCAATTTTTTCATTAAAAATGCATAAAGTCGAATCTATTTTAATGAAATCGTGTTTATTTGACCAAAAGCAAGCTCAAAACAGGTGTCGCATTTTGGTGCTAGCTATTAGGATTATTGCAAAAATCGAATTTGATTTATTTATAATTTGAAATTTTAATTTTTTCATTAACAATGCATAAAGTCGAATCTAATTTAATGAAATCGTGTTTATTTGACCAAAGGCATGCTGAAAACATGTGTCGCATTTTGGTGCCAGCCATTAGGATCATTGCAAAAATTGAATTTAATTTATTTATAACATGGAATTTCAATTTTTTCATTAACAATGCATAAAGTCGAAACTATTTTAATGAAATCGTATTTATATTACCAAAAGCATGCTGAAAACAGGTGTCGCATTTTGGTGCTGGCTATTAGGATCATTGCAAAAATTGGATTTAATTTATTTATAATTTGAAATTTTAATTTTTTCATTAACAATGCATAAAGTCGAATCTATTTTAATGAAATCGTATTTATATGACCAAAAGCATGCTGAAAACAGGTGTCGAATTTTGGTGCTGGCTATTAGGATCATTGCAAAAATTGGATTTAATTTATTTATAATTTGAAATTTTAATTTCTTCATTAACAATGCATAAAGTCGAATCTAATTTAATGAAATCGTGTTTATTTGACCAAAGGCATGCTGAAAACATGTGTCGCATTTTGGTGCCAGCCATTAGGATCATTGCAAAAATTGAATTTAATTTATTTATAACATGGAATTTCAATTTTTTCATTAACAATGCATAAAGTCGAAACTATTTTAATGAAATCGTATTTATATTACCAAAAGCATGCTGAAAACAGGTGTCGCATTTTGGTGCTGGCTATTAGGATCATTGCAAAAATTGGATTTAATTTATTTATAATTTGAAATTTTAATTTTTTCATTAACAATGCATAAAGTCGAATCTATTTTAATGAAATCGTATTTATATGACCAAAAGCATGCTGAAAACAGGTGTCGCATTTTGGTGCTGGCTATTAGGATCATTGCAAAAATTGGATTTAATTTATTTATAATTTGAAATTTTAATTTTTTCATTAACAATGCATAAAGTCGAATCTATTTTAATGACATCTTGTTTATATGACCAAAAGCATGCTGAAAACAGGTGTCGCATTTTGGTGCTAGCTATTAGGATCATTGCAAAAATCGGATTTAATTTATTTATAATTTGAAATTTTAATTTTTTCATTAACAATGCATAAAGTCGAATCTATTTTAATGACATCTTGTTTATATGACCAAAAGCATGCTGAAAACAGGTGTCGCATTTTGGTGCTAGCTATTAGGATCATTGCAAAAATTGGATTTAATTTATTTATAATTTGAAATTTTAATTTTTTCATTAACAATGCATAAAGTCGAATCTATTTTAATGACATCTTGTTTATATGACCAAAAGCATGCTGAAAACAGGTGTCGCATTTTGGTGCTAGCTATAAGGATCATTGCAAAAATTGAATTTAATTTATTTATAAATTGAAATTTCAATTTTTTCATTAACGATGCATAAAGTCGAATCTATTTTAATGAAATCGTGTTTATTTGACTAAAGGCATGCTGAAAACAGGTGTCGCATTTTGGTGCTAGCTATTAGGATTATTGCAAAAATCGAATTTAATTTATTTATAATTTGAAATTTTAATTTTTTCATTAACAATGCATAAAGTCGAATCTATTTTAATGAAATCGTGTTTATTTGACCAAAAGCATGCTCAAAACAGGTGTCGCATTTTGGTGCAAGCTATTAGGAACATTGCAAAAATTGAATTTAATTAATTTATAATTTGAAATTACAATTTTTTCATTAACAATGCATAAAGTCGAATCTATTTTAATGAAATCGTGTTTATTTGACTAAAGGCATGCTGAAAACAGGTGTCGCATTTTGGTGCTAGCTATTAGGAACATTGCAAAAATTGAATTTAATTAATTTATAATTTGAAATTACAATTTTTTCATTAACAATGCAGGAAGTCGAATCTATTTTAATAAAATCGTGTTTACTTGACTAAAGTCATGCTGAAAACAGGACTCGCATTTTGGTGCAAGCTATAAGGATCATTGCAAAAATTGAATTTAATTTATTTATAACTTGAAATTTCAATTTTTTCATTAACGATGCATAAAGTCGAATCTATTTTAATGAAATCGTGTTTATATGACCAAAAGCATGCTGAAAACAGGTGTCGCATTTTGGTGCTAGCTGTTAGGAACATTGCAAAAATTGAATTTAATTAATTTATAATTTGAAATTACAATTTTTTCATTAACGATGCATAAAGTCGAATCTATTTTAATGAAATCGTGTTTATTTGACTAAAGGCATGCTGAAAACAGGTGTCGCATTTTGGTGCTAGCTATTAGGAACATTGCAAAAATTGAATTTAATTAATTTATAATTTGAAATTACAATTTTTTCATTAACAATGCAGGAAGTCGAATCTATTTTAATAAAATCGTGTTTACTTGACTAAAGTCATGCTGAAAACAAGTGTCGCATTTTGGTGCTAGCCATTAGGAACATTGCAAAAATTGAATTTAATTAATTTATAATTTGAAATTTAAATTTTTTCATTAACGATGCATAAAGTCGAATCTATTTTAATGAAATCGTGTTTATATGACCAAAAGCATGCTGAAAACAGGTGTCGCATTTTGGTGCTAGCTATTAGGAACATTGCAAAAATTGAATTTAATTAATTTATAATTTGAAATTACAATTTTTTCATTAACAATGCATAAAGTCTAATCTATTTTAATGAAATCGTGTTTATATGACCAAAAGCATGCTGAAAACAGGTGTCGCATTTTGGTGCTAGCTATTAGGAACATTGCAAAAATTGAATTTAATTAATTTATAATTTGAAATTACAATTTTTTCATTAACAATGCATAAAGTCGAATCTATTTTAATGAAATCGTGTTTATATGACCAAAAGCATGCTGAAAACAGGTGTCGCATTTTGGTGCTAGCTATTAGGAACATTGCAAAAATTGAATTTAATTAATTTATAATTTGAAATTACAATTTTTTCATTAACAATGCATAAAGTCGAATCTATTTTAATGAAATCGTGTTAATTTGACTAAAGGCATGCTGAAAACAGGTGTCGCATTTAGGTGCTAGCTATTAGGAACATTGCAAAAATTGAATTTAATTAATTTATAATTTGAAATTACAATTTTTTCATTAACAATGCAGGAAGTCGAATCTATTTTAATAAAATCGTGTTTACTTGACTAAAGTCATGCTGAAAACAGGTGTCGCATTTTGGTGCTAGCCATTAGGAACATTGCAAAAATTGAATTTAATTAATTTATAATTTGAAATTTAAATTTTTTCATTAACGATGCATAAAGTCGAATCTATTTTAATGAAATCGTGTTTATATGACCAAAAGCATGCTGAAAACAGGTGTCGCATTTTGGTGCTAGCTATTAGGAACATTGCAAAAATTGAATTTAATTAATTTATAATTTGAAATTACAATTTTTTCATTAACAATGCATAAAGTCGAATCTATTTTAATGAAATCGTGTTTATATGACCAAAAGCATGCTGAAAACAGGTGTCGCATTTTGGTGCTAGCTATTAGGAACATTGCAAAAATTGAATTTAATTAATTTATAATTTGAAATTTAAATTTTTTCATTAACGATGCATAAAGTCGAATCTATTTTAATGAAATCGTGTTTATATGACCAAAATCAAGCTCAAAACAGGTGTCGCATTTTGGTGCAAGCTATAAGGATCATTGCAAAAATTGAATTTAATTTATTTATAA
Organism: Ocypus olens; assembly: GCA_910593695.2. Lineage (NCBI taxonomy): Eukaryota > Metazoa > Arthropoda > Insecta > Coleoptera > Staphylinidae > Ocypus > Ocypus olens. The sequence continues at coordinate 9,703,338 of OU343064.1, forward strand.
TTTGAAATTTCAATTTTTTCATTAACAATGCATAAAGTCGAATCTATTTTAATGAAATCGTGTTTATTAGACTAAAGGCATGCTGAAAACAGGTGTCGCATTTTGGTGCTAGCTATTAGGAACATTGCAAAAATTGAATTTAATTAATTTATAATTTGAAATTACAATTTTTTCATTAACAATGCAGGAAGTCGAATCTATTTTAATAAAATCGTGTTTACTTGACTAAAGTCATGCTCAAAACAGGTGTCGCATTTTGGTGCAAGCTATAAGGATCATTGCAAAAATTGAATTTAATTTATTTATAATTTGAAATTTCAATTTTTTCATTAACAATGCATAAAGTCGAATCTATTTTAATGAAATCGTGTTTATTTGACTAAAGGCATGCTAAAAACAGGTGTCGCATTTTGGTGCTAGCTATTAGGAACATTGCAAAAATTGAATTTAATTTATTTATAATTTGAAATTTCAATTTTTTCATTAACAATGCAGGAAGTCGAATCTATTTTAATAAAATCGTGTTTACTTGACTAAAGTCATGCTCAAAACAGGTGTCGCATTTTGGTGCAAGCTATAAGGATCATTGCAAAAATTGAATTTAATTTATTTATAATTTGAAATTTCAATTTTTTCATTAACAATGCATAAAGTCGAATCTATTTTAATGAAATCGTGTTTATTTGACTAAAGGCATGCTAAAAACAGGTGTCGCATTTTGGTGCTAGCTATTAGGAACATTGCAAAAATTGAATTTAATTAATTTATAATTTGAAATTACAATTTTTTCATTAACGATGCATAAAGTCGAATCTATTTTAATGAAATCGTGTTTATGTGACTAAAGGCATGCTAAAAACAGGTGTCGCATTTTGGTGCCGGCTATTAGGATCATTGCAAAAATCGGATTTAATTTATTTATAATTTGAAATTTTAATTTTCTCATTAACAATGCATAAAGTCGAATCTATTTTAATGAAATCGTGTTTATTTGACCAAAAGCATGCTCAAAACAGGTGTCGCATTTTGGTGCTAGCTATTAGGATGATTGCAAAAATCGAATTTAATTTACTTATAATTTGAAATTTTAATTTTTTCATTAACAATGCATAAAGTCGAATCTATTTTAATGAAATCGTGTTTATTTGACCAAAGGCATGCTGAAAACATGTGTCGCATTTTGGTGCCAGCCATTAGGATCATTGCAAAAATTGAATTTAATTTATTTATAACATGGAATTTCAATTTTTTCATTAACAATGCATAAAGTCGAATTTATTTTAATGAAATCGTATTTATATGACCAAAAGCATGCTGAAAACAGGTGTCGCATTTTGGTGCCGGCTATTAGGATCATTGCAAAAATCGGATTTAATTTATTTATAATTTGAAATTTTAATTTTCTCATTAACAATGCATAAAGTCGAATCTATTTTAATGAAATCGTGTTTATTTGACCAAAAGCATGCTCAAAACAGGTGTCGCATTTTGGTGCTAGCTATTAGGATGATTGCAAAAATCGAATTTAATTTATTTATAATTTGAAATTTTAATTTTTTCATTAACAATGCATAAAGTCGAATCTATTTTAATGAAATCGTGTTTATTTGACCAAAGGCATGCTGAAAACATGTGTCGCATTTTGGTGCCAGCGATTAGGATCATTGCAAAAATTGAATTTAATTTATTTATAACATGGAATTTCAATTTTTTCATTAACAATGCATAAAGTCGAATTTATTTTAATGAAATCGTATTTATATGACCAAAAGCATGCTGAAAACAGGTGTCGCATTTTGGTGCTAGCTATTAGGATCAATGCAAAAATTGAATTTAATTTATTTATAATTTGAAATTTTAATTTTTTCATTAACAATGCATAAAGTCGAATCTATTTTAATGAAATCGTGTTTATTTGACCAAAGGCATGCTGAAAACATGTGTCGCATTTTGGTGCCAGCCATTAGGATCATTGCAAAAATTGAATTTAATTTATTTATAACATGGAATTTCAATTTTTTCATTAACAATGCATAAAGTCGAATTTATTTTAATGAAATCGTATTTATATGACCAAAAGCATGCTGAAAACAGGTGTCGCATTTTGGTGCTAGCTATTAGGATCAATGCAAAAATTGAATTTAATTTACTTATAATTTGAAATTTTAATTTTTTCATTAACGATGCATAAAGTCGAATCTATTTTAATGAAATCGTGTTTATATGACCGAAAGCATGCTGAAAACAGGTGTCGCATTTTGGTGCTAGCTATTAGGATCAATGCAAAAATCGAATTTAATTTATTTATAATTTGAAATTTCAATTTTTTCATTAACGATGCATAAAGTCAAATCTATTTTAATGAAATCGTGTTTATATGACCGAAAGCATGCTGAAAACAGGTGTCGCAATTTGGTGCTAGCTATTAGGATCATTGCAAAAATCGGATTTAATTTATTTATAATTTGAAATTTCAATTTTTTCATTGACAATGCATAAAGTCGAATCTATTTTAATGAAATCGTATTTATATGACCAAAAGCATGCTGAAAACAGGTGTCGCATTTTGGTGCTGGCTATTAGGATCAATGCAAAAATTGAATTTAATTTACTTATAACTTGAAATTTTATTTTTTTCATTAACAATGCATAAAGTCGAATCTATTTTATTGAAATCGTGTTTATATGACCGAAAGCATGCTGAAAACAGGTGTCGCATTTTGGTGCTAGCTATTAGGATCAATGCAAAAATTGAATTTAATTTATTTATAATTTGAAATTTCAATTTTTTCATTGACAATGCATAAAGTCGAATCTATTTTATTGAAATCGTGTTTATATGACCGAAAGCATGCTGAAAACAGGTGTCGCATTTTGGTGCTAGCTATTAGGATCAATGCAAAAATTGAATTTAATTTATTTATAATTTGAAATTTCAATTTTTTCATTGACAATGCATAAAGTCGAATCTATTTTAGTGAAATCGTATTTATATGACCAAAAGCATGCTGAAAACAGGTGTCGCATTTTGGTGCTGGCTATTAGGATCAATGCAAAAATTGAATTTAATTTACTTATAACTTGAAATTTTATTTTTTTCATTAACAATGCATAAAGTCGAATCTATTTTATTGAAATCGTGTTTATATGACCGAAAGCATGCTGAAAACAGGTGTCGCATTTTGGTGCTAGCTATTAGGATCAATGCAAAAATTGAATTTAATTTATTTATAATTTGAAATTTTAATTTTTTCATTGACAATGCATAAAGTCGAATCTATTTTATTGAAATCGTGTTTATATGACCGAAAGCATGCTGAAAACAGGTGTCGCATTTTGGTGCTGGCTATTAGGATCAATGCAAAAATTGAATTTAATTTACTTATAACTTGAAATTTTATTTTTTTCATTAACAATGCATAAAGTCGAATCTATTTTATTGAAATCGTGTTTATATGACCGAAAGCATGCTGAAAACAGGTGTCGCATTTTGGTGCTAGCTATTAGGATCAATGCAAAAATCGAATTTAATTTATTTATAATTTGAAATTTTAATTTTTTCATTAACAATGCATAAAGTCGAATCTATTTTAATGAAATCGTGTTTATTTGACCAAAGGCATGCTGAAAACATGTGTCGCATTTTGGTGCCAGCCATTAGGATCATTGCAAAAATTGAATTTAATTTATTTATAACATGGAATTTCAATTTTTTCATTAACAATGCATAAAGTCGAATTTATTTTAATGAAATCGTATTTATATGACCAAAAGCATGCTGAAAACAGGTGTCGCATTTTGGTGCTAGCTATTAGGATCAATGCAAAAATTGAATTTAATTTATTTATAATTTGAAATTTTAATTTTTTCATTAACAATGCATAAAGTCGAATCTATTTTAATGAAATCGTGTTTATTTGACCAAAGGCATGCTGAAAACATGTGTCGCATTTTGGTGCCAGCCATTAGGATCATTGCAAAAATTGAATTTAATTTATTTATAACATGGAATTTCAATTTTTTCATTAACAATGCATAAAGTCGAATTTATTTTAATGAAATCGTATTTATATGACCAAAAGCATGCTGAAAACAGGTGTCGCATTTTGGTGCTAGCTATTAGGATCAATGCAAAAATTGAATTTAATTTACTTATAATTTGAAATTTTAATTTTTTCATTAACGATGCATAAAGTCGAATCTATTTTAATGAAATCATGTTTATATGACCGAAAGCATGCTGAAAACAGGTGTCGCATTTTGGTGCTAGCTATTAGGATCAATGCAAAAATCGGATTTAATTTATTTATAATTTGAAATTTCAATTTTTTCATTAACGATGCATAAAGTCAAATCTATTTTAATGAAATCGTGTTTATATGACCGAAAGCATGCTGAAAACAGGTGTCGCAATTTGGTGCTAGCTATTAGGATCATTGCAAAAATCGGATTTAATTTATTTATAATTTGAAATTTCAATTTTTTCATTGACAATGCATAAAGTCGAATCTATTTTAATGAAATCGTATTTATATGACCAAAAGCATGCTGAAAACAGGTGTCGCATTTTGGTGCTGGCTATTAGGATCAATGCAAAAATTGAATTTAATTTACTTATAACTTGAAATTTTATTTTTTTCATTAACAATGCATAAAGTCGAATCTATTTTATTGAAATCGTGTTTATATGACCGAAAGCATGCTGAAAACAGGTGTCGCATTTTGGTGCTAGCTATTAGGATCAATGCAAAAATTGAATTTAATTTATTAATAATTTGAAATTTCAATTTTTTTCATTGACAATGCATAAAGTCGAATCTATTTTATTGAAATCGTGTTTATATGACCGAAAGCATGCTGAAAACAGGTGTCGCATTTTGGTGCTAGCTATTAGGATCAATGCAAAAATTGAATTTAATTTATTTATAATTTGAAATTTCAATTTTTTCATTGACAATGCATAAAGTCGAATCTATTTTAGTGAAATCGTATTTATATGACCAAAAGCATGCTGAAAACAGGTGTCGCATTTTGGTGCTAGCTATTAGGATCATTGCAAAAATATAATTTGATTTATTTATAATTTGAAATTTTAATTTTTTCATTAACAATGCATAAAGTCGAATCTATTTTAATGAAATCGTGTTTATCTGACCAAAAGCATGCTGAAAACAGGTGTCGCATTTTGGTGCTAGCTATTAGGATTATTGCAAAAATCGAATTTAATTTATTTATAATTTGAAATTTCAATTTTTTCATTGACAATGCATAAAGTCGAATCTATTTTAATGAAATCGTATTTATATGACCAAAAGCATGCTGAAAACAGGTGTCGCATTTTGGTGCTAGCTATTAGGATCATTGCAAAAATATAATTTGATTTATTTATAATTTGAAATTTTAATTTTTTCATTAACAATGCATAAAGTCGAATCTATTTTAATGAAATCGTGTTTATCTGACCAAAAGCATGCTGAAAACAGGTGTCGCATTTTGGTGCTAGCTATTAGGATTATTGCAAAAATCGAATTTAATTTATTTATAATTTGAAATTTCAATTTTTTCATTGACAATGCATAAAGTCGAATCTATTTTAATGAAATCGTATTTATATGACCAAAAGCATGCTGAAAACAGGTGTCGCATTTTGGTGCTGGCTATTAGGATCAATGCAAAAATTGAATTTAATTTACTTATAACTTGAAATTTTATTTTTTTCATTAACAATGCATAAAGTCGAATCTATTTTATTGAAATCGTGTTTATATGACCGAAAGCATGCTGAAAACAGGTGTCGCATTTTGGTGCTAGCTATTAGGATCAATGCAAAAATTGAATTTAATTTATTTATAATTTGAAATTTCAATTTTTTCATTGACAATGCATAAAGTCGAATCTATTTTAATGAAATCGTATTTATATGACCAAAAGCATGCTGAAAACAGGTGTCGCATTTTGGTGCTGGCTATTAGGATCAATGCAAAAATTGAATTTAATTTACTTATAACTTGAAATTTTATTTTTTTCATTAACAATGCATAAAGTCGAATCTATTTTATTGAAATCGTGTTTATATGACCGAAAGCATGCTGAAAACAGGTGTCGCATTTTGGTGCTAGCTATTAGGATCATTGCAAAAATATAATTTGATTTATTTATAATTTGAAATTTTAATTTTTTCATTAACAATGCATAAAGTCGAATCTATTTTAATGAAATCGTGTTTATCTGACCAAAAGCATGCTGAAAACAGGTGTCGCATTTTGGTGCTAGCTATTAGGATTATTGCAAAAATCGAATTTAATTTATTTATAATTTGAAATTTCAATTTTTTCATTGACAATGCATAAAGTCGAATCTATTTTAATGAAATCGTATTTATATGACCAAAAGCATGCTGAAAACAGGTGTCGCATTTTGGTGCTAGCTATTAGGATCATTGCAAAAATCGGATTTAATTTATTTATAATTTGAAATTTTAATTTTCTCATTAACAATGCATAAAGTCGAATCTATTTTAATGAAATCGTGTTTATTTGACCAAAAGCATGCTCAAAACAGGTGTCGCATTTTGGTGCTAGCTATTAGGATTATTGCAAAAATCGAATTTAATTTATTTATAATTTGAAATTTCAATTTTTTCATTGACAATGCATAAAGTCGAATCTATTTTAATGAAATCGTATTTATATGACCAAAAGCATGCTGAAAACAGGTGTCGCATTTTGGTGCTAACTATTAGGATCAATGCAAAAATTGAATTTAATTTACTTATAATTTGAAATTTTAATTTTTTCATTAACGATGCATAAAGTCGAATCTATTTTAATGACATCGTGTTTATATGACCGAAAGCATGCTGAAAACAGGTGTCGCATTTTGGTGCTAGCTATTAGGATCAATGCAAAAATCGGATTTAATTTATTTATAATTTGAAATTTCAATTTTTTCATTAACGATGCATAAAGTCGAATCTATTTTAATGAAATCGTGTTTATCTGACCAAAAGCATGCTCAAAACAGGTGTCGCATTTTGGTGCTAGCTATTAGGATTATTGCAAAAATCGAATTTAATTTATTTATAATTTGAAATTTCAATTTTTTCATTGACAATGCATAAAGTCGAATCTATTTTAATGAAATCGTATTTATATGACCAAAAGCATGCTGAAAACAGGTGTCGCATTTTGGTGCTAGCTATTAGGATCAATGCAAAAATTGAATTTAATTTACTTATAATTTGAAATTTTAATTTTTTCATTAACGATGCATAAAGTCGAATCTATTTTAATGACATCGTGTTTATATGACCAAAAGAATGCTGAAAACAGGTGTCGCATTTTGGTGCTAGCTATTAGGATCATTGCAAAAATCGGATTTAATTTATTTATAATTTGAAATTTTAATTTTCTCATTAACAATGCATAAAGTCGAATCTATTTTAATGAAATCGTGTTTATTTGACCAAAAGCATGCTCAAAACAGGTGTCGCATTTTGGTGCTAGCTATTAGGATTATTGCAAAAATCGAATTTAATTTATTTATAATTTGAAATTTTAATTTTTTCATTAACAATGCATAAAGTCGAATCTATTTTAATGAAATCGTGTTTATCTGACCAAAAGCATGCTGAAAACAGGTGTCGCATTTTGGTGCTAGCTATTAGAATCATTGCAAAAATATAATTTGATTTATTTATAATTTGAAATTTTAATTTTTTCATTAACAATGCATAAAGTCGAATCTATTTTAATGAAATCGTATTTATATGACCAAAAGCATGCTGAAAACAGGTGTCGCATTTTGGTGCTAGCTATTAGGATCATTGCAAAAATCGGATTTAATTTATTTATAATTTGAAATTTTAATTTTTTATTAACAATGCATAAAGTCGAATCTATTTTAATGAAATCGTGTTTATTTGACCAAAAGCAAGCTCAAAACAGGTGTCGCATTTTGGTGCTAGCTATTAGGATCATTGCAAAAATTGAATTTAATTTATTTATAACTTGAAATTTTATTTTTTTCATTAACAATGCATAAAGTCGAATCTATTTTAATGAAATCGTGTTTATATGACCAAAAGCATGCTGAAAACAGGTGTCGCATTTTGGTGCTAGCTATTAGGATCAATGCAAAAATATAATTTGATTTATTTATAATTTGAAATTTTATTTTTTTCATTAACAATGCATAAAGTCGAATCTATTTTAATGAAATCGTGTTTATTTGACCAAAAGCAAGCTCAAAACAGGTGTCGCATTTTGGTGGTAGCTGTTAGGATTATTGCAAAAATCGAATTTAATTTATTTATAATTTGAAATTTTAATTTTTTCATTAACAATGCATAAAGTCGAATCTATTTTAATGAAATCGTGTTTATCTGACCAAAAGCATGCTGAAAACAGGTGTCGCATTTTGGTGCTAGCTATTAGGATCAATGCAAAAATTGAATTTGATTTATTTATAACATGGAATTTCAATTTTTTCATTAACAATGCATAAAGTCGAATCTATTTTAATGAAATCGTGTTTATATGACCAAAAGCATGCTGAAAACAGGTGTCGCATTTTGGTGCTAGCTATTAGGATCAATGCAAAAATTTAATTTGATTTATTTATAATTTGAAATTTTAATTTTTTCATTAACGATGCATAAAGTCGAATCTATTTTAATGAAATCGTGTTTATATGACCAAAAGCATGCTGAAAACAGGTGTCGCATTTTGGTGCTAGCTATTAGGATCAATGCAAAAATTGAATTTAATTTACTTATAATTTGAAATTTTAATTTTTTCATTAACGATGCATAAAGTCGAATCTATTTTAATGAAATCGTGTTTATATGACCGAAAGCATGCTGAAAACAGGTGTCGCATTTTGGTGCTAGCTATTAGGATCAATGCAAAAATCGGATTTAATTTATTTATAATTTGAAATTTCAATTTTTTCATTAACGATGCATAAAGTCAAATCTATTTTAATGAAATCGTGTTTATATGACCGAAAGCATGCTGAAAACAGGTGTCGCAATTTGGTGCTAGCTATTAGGATCATTGCAAAAATCGGATTTAATTTATTTATAATTTGAAATTTCAATTTTTTCATTGACAATGCATAAAGTCGAATCTATTTTAATGAAATCGTATTTATATGACCAAAAGCATGCTGAAAACAGGTGTCGCATTTTGGTGCTGGCTATTAGGATCAATGCAAAAATTGAATTTAATTTACTTATAACTTGAAATTTTATTTTTTTCATTAACAATGCATAAAGTCGAATCTATTTTATTGAAATCGTGTTTATATGACCGAAAGCATGCTGAAAACAGGTGTCGCATTTTGGTGCTAGCTATTAGGATCAATGCAAAAATTGAATTTAATTTATTAATAATTTGAAATTTCAATTTTTTCATTGACAATGCATAAAGTCGAATCTATTTTATTGAAATCGTGTTTATATGACCGAAAGCATGCTGAAAACAGGTGTCGCATTTTGGTGCTAGCTATTAGGATCAATGCAAAAATTGAATTTAATTTATTTATAATTTGAAATTTCAATTTTTTCATTGACAATGCATAAAGTCGAATCTATTTTAGTGAAATCGTATTTATATGACCAAAAGCATGCTGAAAACAGGTGTCGCATTTTGGTGCTGGCTATTAGGATCAATGCAAAAATTGAATTTAATTTACTTATAACTTGAAATTTTATTTTTTTCATTAACAATGCATAAAGTCGAATCTATTTTATTGAAATCGTGTTTATATGACCGAAAGCATGCTGAAAACAGGTGTCGCATTTTGGTGCTAGCTATTAGGATCAATGCAAAAATTGAATTTAATTTATTTATAATTTGAAATTTCAATTTTTTCATTGACAATGCATAAAGTCGAATCTATTTTATTGAAATCGTGTTTATATGACCGAAAGCATGCTGAAAACAGGTGTCGCATTTTGGTGCTAGCTATTAGGATCAATGCAAAAATTGAATTTAATTTATTTATAATTTGAAATTTCAATTTTTTCATTGACAATGCATAAAGTCGAATCTATTTTAATGAAATCGTATTTATATGACCAAAAGCATGCTGAAAACAGGTGTCGCATTTTGGTGCTGGCTATTAGGATCAATGCAAAAATTGAATTTAATTTACTTATAACTTGAAATTTTATTTTTTTCATTAACAATGCATAAAGTCGAATCTATTTTATTGAAATCGTGTTTATATGACCGAAAGCATGCTGAAAACAGGTGTCGCATTTTGGTGCTAGCTATTAGGATCATTGCAAAAATATAATTTGATTTATTTATAATTTGAAATTTTAATTTTTTCATTAACAATGCATAAAGTCGAATCTATTTTAATGAAATCGTGTTTATCTGACCAAAAGCATGCTGAAAACAGGTGTCGCATTTTGGTGCTAGCTATTAGGATTATTGCAAAAATCGAATTTAATTTATTTATAATTTGAAATTTCAATTTTTTCATTGACAATGCATAAAGTCGAATCTATTTTAATGAAATCGTATTTATATGACCAAAAGCATGCTGAAAACAGGTGTCGCATTTTGGTGCTAGCTATTAGGATCATTGCAAAAATCGGATTTAATTTATTTATAATTTGAAATTTTAATTTTCTCATTAACAATGCATAAAGTCGAATCTATTTTAATGAAATCGTGTTTATTTGACCAAAAGCATGCTCAAAACAGGTGTCGCATTTTGGTGCTAGCTATTAGGATTATTGCAAAAATCGAATTTAATTTATTTATAATTTGAAATTTCAATTTTTTCATTGACAATGCATAAAGTCGAATCTATTTTAATGAAATCGTATTTATATGACCAAAAGCATGCTGAAAACAGGTGTCGCATTTTGGTGCTAACTATTAGGATCAATGCAAAAATTGAATTTAATTTACTTATAATTTGAAATTTTAATTTTTTCATTAACGATGCATAAAGTCGAATCTATTTTAATGACATCGTGTTTATATGACCGAAAGCATGCTGAAAACAGGTGTCGCATTTTGGTGCTAGCTATTAGGATCAATGCAAAAATCGGATTTAATTTATTTATAATTTGAAATTTCAATTTTTTCATTAACGATGCATAAAGTCGAATCTATTTTAATGAAATCGTGTTTATCTGACCAAAAGCATGCTCAAAACAGGTGTCGCATTTTGGTGCTAGCTATTAGGATTATTGCAAAAATCGAATTTAATTTATTTATAATTTGAAATTTCAATTTTTTCATTGACAATGCATAAAGTCGAATCTATTTTAATGAAATCGTATTTATATGACCAAAAGCATGCTGAAAACAGGTGTCGCATTTTGGTGCTAGCTATTAGGATCAATGCAAAAATTGAATTTAATTTACTTATAATTTGAAATTTTAATTTTTTCATTAACGATGCATAAAGTCGAATCTATTTTAATGACATCGTGTTTATATGACCAAAAGAATGCTGAAAACAGGTGTCGCATTTTGGTGCTAGCTATTAGGATCATTGCAAAAATCGGATTTAATTTATTTATAATTTGAAATTTTAATTTTCTCATTAACAATGCATAAAGTCGAATCTATTTTAATGAAATCGTGTTTATTTGACCAAAAGCATGCTCAAAACAGGTGTCGCATTTTGGTGCTAGCTATTAGGATTATTGCAAAAATCGAATTTAATTTATTTATAATTTGAAATTTTAATTTTTTCATTAACAATGCATAAAGTCGAATCTATTTTAATGAAATCGTGTTTATCTGACCAAAAGCATGCTGAAAACAGGTGTCGCATTTTGGTGCTAGCTATTAGAATCATTGCAAAAATATAATTTGATTTATTTATAATTTGAAATTTTAATTTTTTCATTAACAATGCATAAAGTCGAATCTATTTTAATGAAATCGTATTTATATGACCAAAAGCATGCTGAAAACAGGTGTCGCATTTTGGTGCTAGCTATTAGGATCATTGCAAAAATCGGATTTAATTTATTTATAATTTGAAATTTTAATTTTTTATTAACAATGCATAAAGTCGAATCTATTTTAATGAAATCGTGTTTATTTGACCAAAAGCAAGCTCAAAACAGGTGTCGCATTTTGGTGCTAGCTATTAGGATCATTGCAAAAATTGAATTTAATTTATTTATAACTTGAAATTTTATTTTTTTCATTAACAATGCATAAAGTCGAATCTATTTTAATGAAATCGTGTTTATATGACCAAAAGCATGCTGAAAACAGGTGTCGCATTTTGGTGCTAGCTATTAGGATCAATGCAAAAATATAATTTGATTTATTTATAATTTGAAATTTTATTTTTTTCATTAACAATGCATAAAGTCGAATCTATTTTAATGAAATCGTGTTTATTTGACCAAAAGCAAGCTCAAAACAGGTGTCGCATTTTGGTGGTAGCTATTAGGATTATTGCAAAAATCGAATTTAATTTATTTATAATTTGAAATTTTAATTTTTTCATTAACAATGCATAAAGTCGAATCTATTTTAATGAAATCGTGTTTATCTGACCAAAAGCATGCTGAAAACAGGTGTCGCATTTTGGTGCTAGCTATTAGGATCAATGCAAAAATTGAATTTGATTTATTTATAACATGGAATTTCAATTTTTTCATTAACAATGCATAAAGTCGAATCTATTTTAATGAAATCGTGTTTATATGACCAAAAGCATGCTGAAAACAGGTGTCGCATTTTGGTGCTAGCTATTAGGATCAATGCAAAAATTTAATTTGATTTATTTATAATTTGAAATTTTAATTTTTTCATTAACGATGCATAAAGTCGAATCTATTTTAATGAAATCGTGTTTATATGACCAAAAGCATGCTGAAAACAGGTGTCGCATTTTGGTGCTAGCTATTAGGATCAATGCAAAAATATAATTTGATTTATTTATAATTTGAAATTTTATTTTTTTCATTAACAATGCATAAGTCGAATCTATTTTAATGAAATCGTGTTTATATGACCAAAAGCATGCTGAAAACAGGTGTCGCATTTTGGTGCTAGCTATTAGGATCAATGCAAAAATATAATTTGATTTATTTATAATTTGAAATTTTAATTTTTTTATTAACAATGCATAAAGTCGAATCTATTTTAATGAAATCGTGTTTATTTGACCAAAAGCAAGCTCAAAACAGGTGTCGCATTTTGGTGCTAGCTATTAGGATCATTGCAAAAATCGGATTTAATTTATTTATAATTTGAAATTTTAATTTTTTCATTAACAATGCATAAAGTCGAATCTATTTTAATGAAATCGTGTTTATATGACCAAAAGCATGCTGAAAACAGGTGTCGCATTTTGGTGCAAAGGCATGCTGAAAACATGTGTCGCATTTTGGTGCCAGCCATTAGGATCATTGCAAAAATTGAATTTAATTTATTTATAACATGGAATTTCAATTTTTTCATTAACAATGCATAAAGTCGAATTTATTTTAATGAAATCGTATTTATATGACCAAAAGCATGCTGAAAACAGGTGTCGCATTTTGGTGCTAGCTATTAGGATCAATGCAAAAATTGAATTTAATTTACTTATAATTTGAAATTTTAATTTTTTCATTAACGATGCATAAAGTCGAATCTATTTTAATGAAATCGTGTTTATATGACCGAAAGCATGCTGAAAACAGGTGTCGCATTTTGGTGCTAGCTATTAGGATCAATGCAAAAATCGGATTTAATTTATTTATAATTTGAAATTTCAATTTTTTCATTAACGATGCATAAAGTCAAATCTATTTTAATGAAATTGTGTTTATATGACCGAAAGCATGCTGAAAACAGGTGTCGCATTTTGGTGCTAGCTATTAGGATCATTGCAAAAATCGGATTTAATTTATTTATAATTTGAAATTTCAATTTTTTCATTGACAATGCATAAAGTCGAATCTATTTTAATGAAATCGTATTTATATGACCAAAAGCATGCTGAAAACAGGTGTCGCATTTTGGTGCTGGCTATTAGGATCAATGCAAAAATTGAATTTAATTTACTTATAACTTGAAATTTTATTTTTTTCATTAACAATGCATAAAGTCGAATCTATTTTATTGAAATCGTGTTTATATGACCGAAAGCATGCTGAAAACAGGTGTCGCATTTTGGTGCTGGCTATTAGGATCAATGCAAAAATTGAATTTAATTTACTTATAACTTGAAATTTTATTTTTTTCATTAACAATGCATAAAGTCGAATCTATTTTATTGAAATCGTGTTTATATGACCAAAAGCATGCTGAAAACAGGTGTCGCATTTTGGTGCTAGCTATTAGGATCATTGCAAAAATCGGATTTAATTTATTTATAATTTGAAATTTCAATTTTTTCATTGACAATGCATAAAGTCGAATCTATTTTAATGAAATCGTATTTATATGACCAAAAGCATGCTGAAAACAGGTGTCGCATTTTGGTGCTGGCTATTAGGATCAATGCAAAAATTGAATTTAATTTACTTATAACTTGAAATTTTATTTTTTTCATTAACAATGCATAAAGTCGAATCTATTTTATTGAAATCGTGTTTATATGACCAAAAGCATGCTGAAAACAGGTGTCGCATTTTGGTGCTAGCTATTAGGATCATTGCAAAAATCGGATTTAATTTATTTATAATTTGAAATTTCAATTTTTTCATTGACAATGCATAAAGTCGAATCTATTTTAATGAAATCGTATTTATATGACCAAAAGCATGCTGAAAACAGGTGTCGCATTTTGGTGCTGGCTATTAGGATCAATGCAAAAATTGAATTTAATTTATTTATAATTTGAAATTTCAATTTTTTCATTGACAATGCATAAAGTCGAATCTATTTTAATGAAATCGTATTTATATGACCAAAAGCATGCTGAAAACAGGTGTCGCATTTTGGTGCTAGCTATTAGGATCATTGCAAAAATCGGATTTAATTTATTTATAATTTGAAATTTCAATTTTTTCATTGACAATGCATAAAGTCGAATCTATTTTAATGAAATCGTATTTATATGACCAAAAGCATGCTGAAAACAGGTGTCGCATTTTGGTGCTGGCTATTAGGATCAATGCAAAAATTAAATTTAATTTACTTATAACTTGAAATTTTATTTTTTTCATTAACAATGCATAAAGTCGAATCTATTTTATTGAAATCGTGTTTATATGACCGAAAGCATGCTGAAAACAGGTGTCGCATTTTGGTGCTAGCTATTAGGATCAATGCAAAAATTGAATTTAATTTATTTATAATTTGAAATTTCAATTTTTTCATTGACAATGCATAAAGTCGAATCTATTTTAATGAAATCGTATTTATATGACCAAAAGCATGCTGAAAACAGGTGTCGCATTTTGGTGCTGGCTATTAGGATCAATGCAAAAATTGAATTTAATTTACTTATAACTTGAAATTTTATTTTTTTCATTAACAATGCATAAAGTCGAATCTATTTTATTGAAATCGTGTTTATATGACCGAAAGCATGCTGAAAACAGGTGTCGCATTTTGGTGCTGGCTATTAGGATCAATGCAAAAATTGAATTTAATTTATTTATAATTTGAAATTTCAATTTTTTCATTGACAATGCATAAAGTCGAATCTATTTTAATGAAATCGTATTTATATGACCAAAAGCATGCTGAAAACAGGTGTCGCATTTTGGTGCTAGCTATTAGGATCAATGCAAAAATCGGATTTAATTTATTTATAATTTGAAATTTCAATTTTTTCATTAACGATGCATAAAGTCAAATCTATTTTAATGAAATCTTGTTTATATGACCAAAAGCATGCTGAAAACAGGTGTCGCATTTTGGTGCTAGCTATTAGGATCATTGCAAAAATCGGATTTAATTTATTTATAATTTGAAATTTTAATTTTCTCATTAACAATGCATAAAGTCGAATCTATTTTAATGAAATCGTGTTTATTTGACCAAAAGCATGCTCAAAACAGGTGTCGCATTTTGGTGCTAGCTATTAGGATCATTGCAAAAATTGAATTTAATTTATTTATAACTTGAAATTTTATTTTTTTCATTAACAATGCATAAAGTCGAATCTATTTTAATGAAATCGTGTTTATATGACCAAAAGCATGCTGAAAACAGGTGTCGCATTTTGGTGCTAGCTATTAGGATCAATGCAAAAATATAATTTGATTTATTTATAATTTGAAATTTTATTTTTTTCATTAACAATGCATAAAGTCGAATCTATTTTAATGAAATCGTGTTTATTTGACCAAAAGCAAGCTCAAAACAGGTGTCGCATTTTGGTGCTAGCTATTAGGATCATTGCAAAAATTGAATTTAATTTATTTATAACTTGAAATTTTATTTTTTTCATTAACAATGCATAAAGTCGAACCTATTTTAATGAAATCGTGTTTATCTGACCAAAAGCATGCTGAAAACAGGTGTCGCATTTTGGTGCTAGCTATTAGGATCAATGCAAAAATTGAATTTGATTTATTTATAATTTGAAATTTTAATTTTTTCATTAACAATGCATAAAGTCGAATCTATTTTAATAAAATCGTGTTTATCTGACCAAAAGCATGCTGAAAACAGGTGTCGCATTTTGGTGCTAGCTATTAGGATCATTGCAAAAATATAATGTGATTTATTTATAATTTGAAATTTTAATTTTTTCATTAACAATGCATAAAGTCGAATCTATTTTAATGAAATCGTATTTATATGACCAAAAGCATGCTGAAAACAGGTGTCGCATTTTGGTGCTAGCTATTAGGATCATTGCAAAAATCGGATTTAATTTATTTATAATTTGAAATTTTAATTTTTTCATTAACAATGCATAAAGTCGAATCTATTTTAATGAAATCGTGTTTATTTGACCAAAAGCAAGCTCAAAACAGGTGTCGCATTTTGGTGCTAGCTATTAGGATCATTGCAAAAATTGAATTTAATTTATTTATAACTTGAAATTTTATTTTTTTCATTAACAATGCATAAAGTCGAATCTATTTTAATGAAATCGTGTTTATATGACCAAAAGCATGCTGAAAACAGGTGTCGCATTTTGGTGCTAGCTATTAGGATCAATGCAAAAATATAATTTGATTTATTTATAATTTGAAATTTTATTTTTTTCATTAACAATGCATAAAGTCGAATCTATTTTAATGAAATCGTGTTTATTTGACCAAAAGCAAGCTCAAAACAGGTGTCGCATTTTGGTGCTAGCTATTAGGATTATTGCAAAAATCGAATTTAATTTATTTATAATTTGAAATTTTAATTTTTTCATTAACAATGCATAAAGTCGAATCTATTTTAATAAAATCGTGTTTATCTGACCAAAAGCATGCTGAAAACAGGTGTCGCATTTTGGTGCTAGCTATTAGGATCATTGCAAAAATCGGATTTAATTTATTTATAATTTGAAATTTTAATTTTTTCATTAACAATGCATAAAGTCGAATCTATTTTAATGAAATCGTGTTTATTTGACCAAAAGCAAGCTCAAAACAGGTGTCGCATTTTGGTGCTAGCTATTAGGATCATTGCAAAAATTGAATTTAATTTATTTATAACATGAAATTTTATTTTTTTCATTAACAATGCATAAAGTCGAATCTATTTTAATGAAATCGTGTTTATCTGACCAAAAGCATGCTGAAAACAGGTGTCGCATTTTGGTGCTAGCTATTAGGATCATTGCAAAAATATAATTTGATTTATTTATAATTTGAAATTTTATTTTTTTCATTAACAATGCATAAAGTCGAATCTATTTTAATGAAATCGTGTTTATTTGACCAAAAGCAAGCTCAAAACAGGTGTCGCATTTTGGTGCTAGCTATTAGGATTATTGCAAAAATCGAATTTAATTTATTTATAATTTGAAATTTTAATTTTTTCATTAACAATGCATAAAGTCGAATCTATTTTAATAAAATCGTGTTTATCTGACCAAAAGCATGCTGAAAACAGGTGTCGCATTTTGGTGCTGGCTATTAGGATCAATGCAAAAATTGAATTTAATTTATTTATAATTTGAAATTTCAATTTTTTCATTGACAATGCATAAAGTCGAATCTATTTTAATGAAATCGTATTTATATGACCAAAAGCATGCTGAAAACAGGTGTCGCATTTTGGTGCTAGCTATTAGGATCATTGCAAAAATCGGATTTAATTTATTTATAATTTGAAATTTCAATTTTTTCATTGACAATGCATAAAGTCGAATCTATTTTAATGAAATCGTATTTATATGACCAAAAGCATGCTGAAAACAGGTGTCGCATTTTGGTGCTGGCTATTAGGATCAATGCAAAAATTGAATTTAATTTACTTATAACTTGAAATTTTATTTTTTTCATTAACAATGCATAAAGTCGAATCTATTTTATTGAAATCGTGTTTATATGACCGAAAGCATGCTGAAAAAAACAGGTGTCGCATTTTGGTGCTAGCTATTAGGATCAATGCAAAAATTGAATTTAATTTATTTATAATTTGAAATTTCAATTTTTTCATTGACAATGCATAAAGTCGAATCTATTTTAATGAAATCGTATTTATATGACCAAAAGCATGCTGAAAACAGGTGTCGCATTTTGGTGCTGGCTATTAGGATCAATGCAAAAATTGAATTTAATTTACTTATAACTTGAAATTTTATTTTTTTCATTAACAATGCATAAAGTCGAATCTATTTTATTGAAATCGTGTTTATATGACCGAAAGCATGCTGAAAACAGGTGTCGCATTTTGGTGCTGGCTATTAGGATCAATGCAAAAATTGAATTTAATTTATTTATAATTTGAAATTTCAATTTTTTCATTGACAATGCATAAAGTCGAATCTATTTTAATGAAATCGTATTTATATGACCAAAAGCATGCTGAAAACAGGTGTCGCATTTTGGTGCTAGCTATTAGGATCAATTCAAAAATCGGATTTAATTTATTTATAATTTGAAATTTTAATTTTCTCATTAACAATGCATAAAGTCGAATCTATTTAAATGAAATCGTGTTTATTTGACAAAAAGCATGCTGAAAACAGGTGTCGCATTTTGGTGCTAGCTATTAGGATCATTGCAAAAATCGGATTTAATTTATTTGTAATTTGAAATTTCAATTTTTTCATTGACAATGCATAAAGTCGAATCTATTTTAATGAAATCGTATTTATATGACCAAAAGCATGCTGAAAACAGGTGTCGCATTTTGGTGCTGGCTATTAGGATCAATGCAAAAATTGAATTTAATTTACTTATAACTTGAAATTTTATTTTTTTCATTAACAATGCATAAAGTCGAATCTATTTTATTGAAATCGTGTTTATATGACCGAAAGCATGCTGAAAACAGGTGTCGCATTTTGGTGCTAGCTATTAGGATCAATGCAAAAATTGAATTTAATTTATTTATAATTTGAAATTTCAATTTTTTCATTGACAATGCATAAAGTCGAATCTATTTTAATGAAATCGTATTTATATGACCAAAAGCATGCTGAAAACAGGTGTCGCATTTTGGTGCTGGCTATTAGGATCAATGCAAAAATTGAATTTAATTTACTTATAACTTGAAATTTTATTTTTTTCATTAACAATGCATAAAGTCGAATCTATTTTATTGAAATCGTGTTTATATGACCGAAAGCATGCTGAAAACAGGTGTCGCATTTTGGTGCTGGCTATTAGGATCAATGCAAAAATTGAATTTAATTTATTTATAATTTGAAATTTCAATTTTTTCATTGACAATGCATAAAGTCGAATCTATTTTAATGAAATCGTATTTATATGACCAAAAGCATGCTGAAAACAGGTGTCGCATTTTGGTGCTAGCTATTAGGATCATTGCAAAAATCGGATTTAATTTATTTATAATTTGAAATTTTAATTTTCTCATTAACAATGCATAAAGTCGAATCTATTTTAATGAAATCGTGTTTATTTGACCAAAAGCATGCTCAAAACAGGTGTCGCATTTTGGTGCTAGCTATTAGGATCATTGCAAAAATTGAATTTAATTTATTTATAACTTGAAATTTTATTTTTTTCATTAACAATGCATAAAGTCGAATCTATTTTAATGAAATCGTGTTTATATGACCAAAAGCATGCTGAAAACAGGTGTCGCATTTTGGTGCTAGCTATTAGGATCAATGCAAAAATATAATTTGATTTATTTATAATTTGAAATTTTATTTTTTTCATTAACAATGCATAAAGTCGAATCTATTTTAATGAAATCGTGTTTATTTGACCAAAAGCAAGCTCAAAACAGGTGTCGAATTTTGGTGCTAGCTATTAGGATCATTGCAAAAATTGAATTTAATTTATTTATAACTTGAAATTTTATTTTTTTCATTAACAATGCATAAAGTCGAACCTATTTTAATGAAATCGTGTTTATCTGACCAAAAGCATGCTGAAAACAGGTGTCGCATTTTGGTGCTAGCTATTAGGATCAATGCAAAAATTGAATTTGATTTATTTATAATTTGAAATTTTAATTTTTTCATTAACAATGCATAAAGTCGAATCTATTTTAATAAAATCGTGTTTATCTGACCAAAAGCATGCTGAAAACAGGTGTCGCATTTTGGTGCTAGCTATTAGGATCATTGCAAAAATATAATGTGATTTATTTATAATTTGAAATTTTAATTTTTTCATTAACAATGCATAAAGTCGAATCTATTTTAATGAAATCGTATTTATATGACCAAAAGCATGCTGAAAACAGGTGTCGCATTTTGGTGCTAGCTATTAGGATCATTGCAAAAATCGGATTTAATTTATTTATAATTTGAAATTTTAATTTTTTCATTAACAATGCATAAAGTCGAATCTATTTTAATGAAATCGTGTTTATTTGACCAAAAGCAAGCTCAAAACAGGTGTCGCATTTTGGTGCTAGCTATTAGGATCAATGCAAAAATATAATTTGATTTATTTATAATTTGAAATTTTATTTTTTTCATTAACAATGCATAAAGTCGAATCTATTTTAATGAAATCGTGTTTATCTGACCAAAAGCATGCTGAAAACAGGTGTCGCATTTTGGTGCTAGCTATTAGGATCATTGCAAAAATATAATTTGATTTATTTATAATTTGAAATTTTAATTTTTTCATTAACAATGCATAAAGTCGAATCTATTTTAATGAAATCGTATTTATATGACCAAAAGCATGCTGAAAACAGGTGTCGCATTTTGGTGCTAGCTATTAGGATCATTGCAAAAATTGAATTTAATTTATTTATAACATGGAATTTCATTTTTTTCATTAACAATGCATAAAGTCGAATCTATTTTAATGAAATCGTGTTTATATGACTAAAAGCATGCTGAAAACAGGTGTCGCATTTTGGTGCTAGCTATTAGGATCATTGCAAAAATTGAATTTAATTTATTTATAACTTGAAATTTTATTTTTTTCATTAACAATGCATAAAGTCGAATCTATTTTAATGAAATCGTGTTTATATGACTAAAAGCATGCTGAAAACAGGTGTCGCATTTTGGTGCTAGCTATTAGGATCAATGCAAAAATATAATTTGATTTATTTATAATTTGAAATTTTATTTTTTTCATTAACAATGCATAAAGTCGAATCTATTTTAATGAAATCGTGTTTATTTGACCAAAAGCAAGCTCAAAACAGGTGTCGCATTTTGGTGCTAGCTATTAGGATTATTGCAAAAATCGAATTTAATTTATTTATAATTTGAAATTTTAATTTTTTCATTAACAATGCATAAAGTCGAATCTATTTTAATAAAATCGTGTTTATCTGACCAAAAGCATGCTGAAAACAGGTGTCGCATTTTGGTGCTAGCTATTAGGATTATTGCAAAAATCGAATTTAATTTATTTATAATTTGAAATTTTAATTTTTTCATTAACAATGCATAAAGTCGAATCTATTTTAATGAAATCGTGTTTATCTGACCAAAAGCATGCTGAAAACAGGTGTCGCATTTTGGTGCTAGCTATTAGGATGATTGCAAAAATATAATTTGATTTATTTATAATTTGAAATTTTAATTTTTTCATTAACAATGCATAAAGTCGAATCTATTTTAATGAAATCGTATTTATATGACCAAAAGCATGCTGAAAACAGGTGTCGCATTTTGGTGCTAGCTATTAGGATCATTGCAAAAATTGAATTTAATTTATTTATAACATGGAATTTCATTTTTTTCATTAACAATGCATAAAGTCGAATTTATTTTAATGAAATCATATTTATATGACCAAAAGCATGCTGAAAACAGTTGTCGCATTTTGGTGCTGGCTATTAGGATCATTGCAAAAATCGGATTTAATTTATTTATAATTTGAAATTTCAATTTTTTCATTAACGATGCATAAAGTCGAATCTATTTTAATGAAATCTTGTTTATATGACCAAAAGCATGCTGAAAACAGGTGTCGCATTTTGGTGCTAGCTATTAGGATTATTGCAAAAATCGAATTTAATTTATTTATAATTTGAAATTTTAATTTTTTCATTAACAATGCATAAAGTCGAATCTATTTTAATGAAATCGTGTTTATCTGACCAAAAGCATGCTGAAAACAGGTGTCGCATTTTGGTGCTAGCTATTAGGATCATTGCAAAAATTGAATTTAATTTATTTATAACATGGAATTTCATTTTTTTCATTAACAATGCATAAAGTCGAATTTATTTTAATGAAATCATATTTATATGACCAAAAGCATGCTGAAAACAGGTGTCGCATTTTGGTGCTGGCTATTAGGATCATTGCAAAAATCGGATTTAATTTATTTATAATTTGAAATTTCAATTTTTTCATTAACGATGCATAAAGTCGAATCTATTTTAATGAAATCTTGTTTATATGACCAAAAGCATGCTGAAAACAGGTGTCGCATTTTTGTGCTAGCTATTAGGATTATTGCAAATATCGAATTTAATTTATTTATAATTTGAAATTTTAATTTTTTCACTAACAATGCATAAAGTCGAATCTATTTTAATAAAATCGTGTTTATTTGACCAAAGGCATGCTGAAAACATGTGTCGCATTTTGGTGGTAGCTATTAGGATTATTGCAAAAATCGAATTTAATTTATTTATAATTTGAAATTTTAGTTTTTTCATTAACAATGCATAAAGTCGAATCTATTTTAATGAAATCGTGTTTATTTGACCAAAGGCATGCTAAAAACATGTGTCGCATTTTGGTGGTAGCTATTAGGATTATTGCAAAAATCGAATTTAATTTATTTATAATTTGAAATTTTAGTTTTTTCATTAACAATGCATAAAGTCGAAGCTATTTTAATAAAATCGTGTTTATTTGACCAAAGGCATGCTGAAAACATGTGTCGCATTTTGGTGGTAGCTATTAGGATTATTGCAAAAATCGAATTTAATTTATTTATAATTTGAAATTTTAGTTTTTTCATTAACAATGCATAAAGTCGAATCTATTTTAATGAAATCGTGTTTATTTGACCAAAGGCATGCTAAAAACATGTGTCGCATTTTGGTGGTAGCTATTAGGATTATTGCAAAAATCAAATTTAATTTATTTATAATTTGAAATTTTAGTTTTTTCATTAACAATGCATAAAGTCGAATCTATTTTAATAAAATCGTGTTTATTTGACCAAAGGCATGCTGAAAACATGTGTCGCATTTTGGTGGTAGCTATTAGGATTATTGCAAAAATCGAATTTAATTTATTTATAATTTGAAATTTTAGTTTTTTCATTAACAATGCATAAAGTCGAATCTATTTTAATGAAATCGTGTTTATTTGACCAAAGGCATGCTAAAAACATGTGTCGCATTTTGGTGGTAGCTATTAGGATTATTGCAAAAATCGAATTTAATTTATTTATAATTTGAAATTTTAGTTTTTTCATTAACAATGCATAAAGTTGAATCTATTTTAATGAAATCGTGTTTATTTGACCAAAGGCATGCTGACAACATGTGTCGCATTTTGGTGGTAGCTATTAGGATTATTGCAAAAATCGGATTTAATTTATTTATAATTTGAAATTTTAGTTTTTTCATTAACGATGCATAAAGTCGAATCTATTTTAATGAAATCTTGTTTATATGACCAAAAGCATGCTGAAAACAGGTGTCGCATTTTGGTGCTAGCTATTAGGATTATTGCAAATATCGAATTTAATTTATTTATAATTTGAAATTTTAATTTTTTCACTAACAATGCATATAGTCAATTCTATTTTAATAAAATCGTGTTTATTTGACCAAAGGCATGCTGAAAACATGTGTCGCATTTTGGTGGTAGCTATTAGGATTATTGCAAAAATCGGATTTAATTTATTTATAATTTGAAATTTTAGTTTTTTCATTAACAATGCATAAAGTCGAATCTATTTTATTGAAATCGTGTTTATTTGACCAAAGGCATGCCGAAAACATGTGTCGCATTTTGGTGGTAGCTATTAGGATTATTGCAAAAATCGAATTTAATTTATTTATAATTTGAAATTTTAGTTTTTTCATTAACAATGCATAAAGTCGAATCTATTTTAATGAAATCGTGTTTATTTGACCAAAGGCATGCTAAAAACATGTGTCGCATTTTGGTGGTAGCTATTAGGATTATTGCAAAAATCGAATTTAATTTATTTATAATTTGAAATTTTAGTTTTTTCATTAACAATGCATAAAGTCGAATCTATTTTAATAAAATCGTGTTTATTTGACCAAAGGCATGCTGAAAACATGTGTCGCATTTTGGTGGTAGCTATTAGGATTATTGCAAAAATCGAATTTAATTTATTTATAATTTGAAATTTTAGTTTTTTCATTAACAATGCATAAAGTCGAATCTGTTTTAATGAAATCGTGTTTATTTGACCAAAGGCATGCTAAAAACATGTGTCGCATTTTGGTGGTAGCTATTAGGATTATTGCAAAAATCGAATTTAATTTATTTATAATTTGAAATTTTAGTTTTTTCATTAACAATGCATAAAGTCGAATCTATTTTAATGAAATCGTGTTTATTTGACCAAAGGCATGCTGACAACATGTGTCGCATTTTGGTGCTAGCTATTAGGATCATTGCAAAAATTGAATTTAATTTATTTATAACTTGGAATTTCAATTTTTTCATTTACAATGCATAAAGTCTAATTTATTTGATTAAAATCGTGTTTATATAACCAACAGCATGCTGAAAACAGGTGTCGCATTTTGGTGCTAGCTATTGGGATCATTGCAAAAATCGAATTTAATTTATTTATAATTTGAAATTTTAATTTTTTCATTAACAATGCATAAAGTCGAATCTATTTTAATGAAATCGTGTTTATCTGACCAAAAGCATGCTGAAAACAGGTGTCGCATTTTGGTGCTAGCTATTAGGATCATTGCAAAAATATAATTTGATTTATTTATAACATGGATTTTCAATTTTTTCATTAACAATGCATAAAGCCTAATTTATTTGATTGAAATCGTGTTTATATGACCAAAAGCATGCTGAAAACAAGTGTCGCATTTTGAAGCTAGCAATTAGGATCATTGCAAAAATTGAATTTAATTTATTTATAAAATGAAATTTCAATTTTTTCATTAACGATGCATAAAGTCAAATCTATTTTAATGAAATCTTGTTTATATGACCAAAAGCATGCTGAAAACAGGTGTCGCATTTTGGTGCTAGCTATTAGGATCATTGCAAAAATCGGATTTAATTTATTTATAAT
The DNA here is from genome assembly GCA_910593695.2 of Ocypus olens. Taxonomy (NCBI): domain Eukaryota; kingdom Metazoa; phylum Arthropoda; class Insecta; order Coleoptera; family Staphylinidae; genus Ocypus; species Ocypus olens. The sequence goes on from OU343064.1 coordinate 9,729,094, forward strand.
TTGAAATTTTAATTTTTTCTTTAACAATGCATAAAGTCGAATCTATTTTAATGAAATCGTGTTTATTTGACCAAAAACAAGCTCAAAACAGGTGTCGCATTTTGGTGCTAGCTATTAGGATCATTGCAAAAATTGAATTTAATTTATTTACAACTTGAAATTTTATTTTTTTCATTAACAATGCATAAAGTCGAATCTATTTTAATGAAATCGTATTTATATGACCAAAAGCATGCTGAAAACAGGTGTCGCATTTTGGTGCTAGCTATTAGGATCAATGCAAAAATTGAATTTAATTTACTTATAATTTGAAATTTTAATTTTTTCATTAACGATGCATAAAGTCGAATCTATTTTAATGAAATCGTGTTTATTTGACCAAAATCATGCTCAAAACAGGTGTCGCATTTTGGTGCTAGCTATTAGGATCATTGCAAAAATATAATTTGATTTATTTATAATTTGAAATTTTAATTTTTTCATTAACAATGCATAAAGTCGAATCTATTTTAATAAAATCGTATTTATATGACTAAAAGCATGCTGAAAACAGGTGTCGCATTTTGGTGCTAGCTTTTAGGATCATTGCAAAAATATAATTTGATTTATTTATAATTTGAAATTTTAATTTTTTCATTAACAATGCATAAAGTCGAATCTATTTTAATGAAATCGTATTTATATGACCAAAAGCATGCTGAAAACAGGTGTCGCATTTTGGTGCCGGCTATTAGGATCATTGCAAAAATCGGATGTAATTTATTTATAATTTGAAATTTTAATTTTTTCATTAACGATGCATAAAGTCGAATCTATTTTAATGAAATCGTGTTTATTTGACCAAAATCATGCTCAAAACAGGTGTCGCATTTTGGTGCTAGCTATTAGGATCATTGCAAAAATATAATTTGATTTATTTATAATTTGAAATTTTAATTTTTTCATTAACAATGCATAAAGTCGAATCTATTTTAATGAAATCGTATTTATATGACCAAAAGCATGCTGAAAACAGGTGTCGCATTTTGGTGCCGGCTATTAGGATCATTGCAAAAATCGGATGTAATTTATTTATAATTTGAAATTTTAATTTTTTCATTAACGATGCATAAAGTCGAATCTATTTTAATGAAATCGTGTTTATTTGACCAAAATCATGCTCAAAACAGGTGTCGCATTTTGGTGGTAGCTATTAGGATCATTGCAAAAATATAATTTGATTTATTTATAATTTGAAATTTTAATTTTTTCATTAACAATGCATAAAGTCGAATCTATTTTAATAAAATCGTATTTATATGACCAAAAGCATGCTGAAAACAGGTGTCGCATTTTGGTGCTAGCTATTAGGATTATTGCAAAAATCGAATTTAATTTATTTATAATTTGAAATTTTAGTTTTTTCATTAACAATGCATAAAGTCGAATCTATTTTAATGAAATCGTATTTATATGACTAAAAGCATGCTGAAAACAGGTGTCGCATTTTGGTGCTAGCTTTTAGGATCATTGCAAAAATATAATTTGATTTATTTATAATTTGAAATTTTAATTTTTTCATTAACAATGCATAAAGTCGAATCTATTTTAATAAAATCGTATTTATATGACTAAAAGCATGCTGAAAACAGGTGTCGCATTTTGGTGCTAGCTTTTAGGATCATTGCAAAAATATAATTTGATTTATTTATAATTTGAAATTTTAATTTTTTCATTAACAATGCATAAAGTCGAATCTATTTTAATGAAATCGTATTTATATGACCAAAAGCATGCTGAAAACAGGTGTCGCATTTTGGTGCCGGCTATTAGGATCATTGCAAAAATCGGATGTAATTTATTTATAATTTGAAATTTTAATTTTTTCATTAACGATGCATAAAGTCGAATCTATTTTAATGAAATCGTGTTTATTTGACCAAAATCATGCTCAAAACAGGTGTCGCATTTTGGTGCTAGCTATTAGGATCATTGCAAAAATATAATTTGATTTATTTATAATTTGAAATTTTAATTTTTTCATTAACAATGCATAAAGTCGAATCTATTTTAATAAAATCGTATTTATATGACCAAAAGCATGCTGAAAACAGGTGTCGCATTTTGGTGCTAGCTATTAGGATTATTGCAAAAATCGAATTTAATTTATTTATAATTTGAAATTTTAGTTTTTTCATTAACAATGCATAAAGTCGAATCTATTTTAATGAAATCGTGTTTACCTGACCAAAAGCATGCTGAAAACAGGTGTCGCATTTTGGTGCTAGCTATTAGGATTATTGCAAAAATCGAATTTAATTTTTCGAAATTTTAGTTTTTTCATTAACAATGCATAAAGTCGAATCTATTTTAATGAAATCGTGTTTACCTGACCAAAAGCATGCTGAAAACAGGTGTCGCATTTTGGTGCTAGCTATTAGGATCATTGCAAAAATTGAATTTGATTTATTTATAACATGGAATTTCAATTTTTTCATTAACAATGTATAAAGTCGAATCTATTTTAATGAAATCGTATTTATATGACCAAAAGCATGCTGAAAACAGGTGTCGCATTTTGGTGCTAGCTATTAGGATCATTGCAAAAATCGGATTTAATTTATTTATAATTTGAAATTTTAATTTTTTATTAACAATGCATAAAGTCGAATCTATTTTAATGAAATCGTGTTTATTTGACCAAAAGCAAGCTCAAAACAGGTGTCGCATTTTGGTGCTAGCTATTAGGATCAATGCAAAAATCGAATTTAATTTATTTATAATTTGAAATTTTAATTTTTTCATTAACAATGCATAAAGTCGAATCTATTTTAATGAAATCGTATTTATATGACCAAAAGCATGCTGAAAACAGGTGTCGCATTTTGGTGCTAGCTATTAGGATCATTGCAAAAATATAATTTGATTTATTTATAATTTGAAATTTTAATTTTTTCATTAACAATGCATAAAGTCGAATCTATTTTAATGAAATCGTATTTATATGACCAAAAGCATGCTGAAAACAGGTGTCGCATTTTGGTGCCGGCTATTAGGATCATTGCAAAAATCGGAAGTAATTTATTTACAATTTGAAATTTTAATTTTCTCATTAACAATGCATAAAGTCGAATCTATTTTAATGAAATCGTGTTTATTTGACCAAAAGCATGCTGAAAACAGGTGTCGCATTTTGGTGCTAGCTATTGGGATCATTGCAAAAATCGAATTTAATTTATTTATAAATTGAAATTTTAATTTTTTCATTAACAATGCATAAAGTCGAATCTATTTTAATGAAATCGTGTTTATTTGACCAAAAGCATGCTGAAAACAGGTGTCGCATTTTGGTGCTAGCTATTAGGATCATTGCAAAAATCGGATGTAATTTATTTATAATTTGAAATTTTAATTTTCTCATTAACAATGCATAAAGTCGAATCAATTTTAATGAAATCGTGTTTATTTGACCAAAAGCATGCTGACAACATGATTCGCATTTTGGTGCTAGCTATTAGGATCATTGCAAAAATTGAATTTAATTTATTTATAACTTGGAATTTCAATTTTTTCATTTACAATGCATAAAGTCTAATTTATTTGATTAAAATCGTGTTTATATAACCAACAGCATGCTGAAAACAGGTGTCGCATTTTGGTGCTAGCTATTGGGATCATTGCAAAAATCGAATTTAATTTATTTATAATTTGAAATTTTAATTTTTTCATTAACAATGCATAAAGTCGAATCTATTTTAATGAAATCGTGTTTACCTGACCAAAAGCATGCTGAAAACAGGTGTCGCATTTTGGTGCTAGCTATTAGGATCATTGCAAAAATCGGATGTAATTTATTTATAATTTGAAATTTTAATTTTCTCATTAACAATGCATAAAGTCGAATCAATTTTAATGAAATCGTGTTTATTTGACCAAAAGCATGCTGAAAACAGGTGTCGCATTTTGGTGCTAGCTATTGGGATCATTGCAAAAATCGAATTTAATTTATTTATAAATTGAAATTTTAATTTTTTCATTAACAATGCATAAAGTCGAATCTATTTTAATGAAATCGTGTTTATCTGACCAAAAGCATGCTGAAAACAGGTGTCGCATTTTGGTGCTAGCTATTAGGATCATTGCAAAAATATAATTTGATTTATTTATAATTTGAAATTTTAATTTTTTCATTAACAATGCATAAAGTCGAATCTATTTTAATGAAATCGTATTTATATGACCAAAAGCATGCTGAAAACAGGTGTCGCATTTTGGTGCTAGCTATTAGGATCATTGCAAAAATCGGATTTAATTTATTTATAATTTGAAATTTTAATTTTCTCATTAACAATGCATAAAGTCGAATCAATTTTAATGAAATCGTGTTTATTTGACCAAAAGCATGCTGAAAACAGGTGTCGCATTTTGGTGCTAGCTATTAGGATCATTGCAAAAATTGAATTTGATTTATTTATAACATGGAATTTCAATTTTTTCATTAACAATGCATAAAGTCGAATCTATTTTAATGAAATCGTATTTATATGACCAAAAGCATGCTGAAAATAGGTGTCGCATTTTGGTGCTAGCTATTAGGATCATTGCAAAAATCGGATTTAATTTATTTATAATTTGAAATTTTAATTTTCTCATTAACAATGCATAAAGTCGAATCAATTTTAATGAAATCGTGTTTATTTGACCAAAAGCATGCTGAAAACAGGTGTCGCATTTTGGTGCTAGCTATTAGGATCATTGCAAAAATCGAATTTAATTTATTTATAATTTGAAATTTTAATTTTTTCATTAACAATGCATAAAGTCGAATTTATTTTAATGAAATCGTATTTATATGACCAAAAGCATGCTGAAAACAGGTGTCGCATTTTAGTGCTAGCTATTAGGATCAATGCAAAAATTGAATTTAATTTATTTATAATTTGAAATTTTAATTTTTTCATTAACAATGCATAAAGTCGAATCTATTTTAATGAAATCGTGTTTGTTTGACCAAAAGCAAGCTCAAAACAGGTGTCGCATTTTGGTGCTAGCTATTAGGATCATTGCAAAAATTGAATTTAATTTACTTATAACTTGAAATTTTATTTTTTTCATTAACAATGCATAAAGTCGAATCTATTTTATTGAAATCGTGTTTATATGACCAAAAGCATGCTGAAAACAGGTGTCGCATTTTGGTGCTAGCTATTAGGATCAATGCAAAAATTGAATTTAATTTATTTATAATTTGAAATTTCAATTTTTTCATTGACGATGCATAAAGTCGAATCTATTTTAATGAAATCTTGTTTATATGACCAAAAGCATGCTGAAAACAGGTGTCGCATTTTGGTGCTAGCTATTAGGATCATTGCAAAAATCGGATTTAATTTATTTATAATTTGAAATTTTAATTTTTTCATTAACAATGCATAAAGTTGAATCTATTTTAATGAAATCGTGTTTATTTGACCAAAGGCATGCTGAAAACATGTGTCGCATTTTGGTGCCAGCCATTAGGATCATTGCAAAAATTGAATTTAATTTATTTATAACATGGAATTTCAATTTTTTCATTAACAATGCATAAAGTCGAATTTATTTTAATGAAATCGTATTTATATGACCAAAAGCATGCTGAAAACAGGTGTCGCATTTTGGTGCTAGCTATTAGGATCAATGCAAAAATTGAATTTAATTTATTTATAATTTGAAATTTCAATTTTTTCATTAACGATGCATAAAGTCGAATCTATTTTAATGAAATCTTGTTTATATGACCAAAAGCATGCTGAAAACATGTGTCGCATTTTGGTGCCAGCCATTAGGATCATTGCAAAAATTGAATTTAATTTATTTATAACATGGAATTTCAATTTTTTCATTAACAATGCATAAAGTCGAATTTATTTTAATGAAATCGTATTTATATGACCAAAAGCATGCTGAAAACAGGTGTCGCATTTTGGTGCTAGCTATTAGGATCAATGCAAAAATTGAATTTAATTTATTTATAATTTGAAATTTCAATTTTTTCATTAACGATGCATAAAGTCGAATCTATTTTAATTAAATCTTGTTTATATGACCAAAAGCATGCTGAAAACAGGTGTCGCATTTTGGTGCTAGCTATTAGGATCATTGCAAAAATCGGATTTAATTTATTTATAATTTGAAATTTTAATTTTTTCATTGACAATGCATAAAGTCGAATCTATTTTAATGAAATCGTGTTTATTTGACCAAAAGCATGCTGAAAACAGGTGTCGCATTTTGGTGCTAGCTATTAGGATCAATGCAAAAATTGAATTTTATTTATTTATAATTTGAAATTTCAATTTTTTCATTAACGATGCATAAAGTCGAATCTATTTTAATGAAATCTTGTTTATATGACCAAAAGCATGCTGAAAACAGGTGTCGCATTTTGGTGCTAGCTATTAGGATCATTGCAAAAATCGGATTTAATTTATTTATAATTTGAAATTTTAATTTTTTCATTGACAATGCATAAAGTCGAATCTATTTTAATGAAATCGTGTTTATTTGACCAAAAGCATGCTGAAAACAGGTGTCGCATTTTGGTGCCGGCTATTAGGATCATTGCAAAAATTGAATTTAATTTACTTATAACTTGAAATTTTATTTTTTTCATTAACAATGCATAAAGTCGAATCTATTTTATTGAAATCGTGTTTATATGACCAAAAGCATGCTGAATACAGGTGTCGCATTTTGGTGCTAGCTATTAGGATCAATGCAAAAATTGAATTTAATTTATTTATAATTTGAAATTTCAATTTTTTCATTAACGATGCATAAAGTCGAATCTATTTTAATTAAATCTTGTTTATTTGACCAAAAGCATGCTGAAAACAGGTGTCGCATTTTGGTGCCGGCTATTAGGATCATTGCAAAAATTGAATTTAATTTACTTATAACTTGAAATTTTATTTTTTTCATTAACAATGCATAAAGTCGAATCTATTTTATTGAAATCGTGTTTATATGACCAAAAGCATGCTGAAAACAGGTATCGCATTTTGGTGCTAGCTATTAGGATCAATGCAAAAATTGAATTTAATTTATTTATAATTTGAAATTTCAATTTTTTCATTAACGATGCATAAAGTCGAATCTATTTTAATGAAATCTTGTTTATATGACCAAAAGCATGCTGAAAACAGGTGTCGCATTTTGGTGGTAGCTATTAGGATCATTGCAAAAATCGGATTTAATTTATTTATAATTTGAAATTTTAATTTTCTCATTAACAATGCATAAAGTCGAATCTATTTTAATGAAATCGTGTTTATTTGACCAAAAGCATGCTCAAAACAGGTGTCGCATTTTGGTGCTAGCTATTAGGATTATTGCAAAAATCGAATTTAATTTATTTATAATTTGAAATTTTAATTTTTTCATTAACAATGCATAAAGTCGAATCTATTTTAATGAAATCGTGTTTATCTGACCAAAAGCATGCTCAAAACAGGTGTCGCATTTTGGTGCTAGCTATTAGGATCATTGCAAAAATATAATTTGATTTATTTATAATTTGAAATTTTAATTTTTTCATTAACAATGCATAAAGTCGAATCTATTTTAATGAAATCGTATTTATATGACCAAAAGCATGCTGAAAACAGGTGTCGCATTTTGGTGCTAGCTATTAGGATCAATGCAAAAATTGAATTTAATTTATTTATAATTTGAAATTTCAATTTTTTCATTAACGATGCATAAAGTCGAATCTATTTTAATTAAATCTTGTTTATATGACCAAAAGCATGCTGAAAACAGGTGTCGCATTTTGGTGCTAGCTATTAGGATCAATGCAAAAATCGAATTTAATTTATTTATAATTTGAAATTTTAATTTTTTCATTAACAATGCATAAAGTCGAATCTATTTTAATGAAATCGTGTTTATTTGACCAAAAGCATGCTCAAAACAGGTGTCGCATGTTGGTGCTAGCTATTAGGATCATTGCAAAAATATAATTTGATTTATTTATAATTTGAAATTTTAATTTTTTCATTAACAATGCATAAAGTCGAATCTATTTTAATGAAATCGTATTTATATGACCAAAAGCATGCTGAAAACAGGTGTCGCATTTTGGTGCTAGCTATTAGGATCATTGCAAAAATCGGATTTAATTTATTTATAATTTGAAATTTTAATTTTTTCATTAACAATGCATAAAGTCGAATCTATTTTAATAAAATCGTGTTTATTTGACCAAAGGCATGCTGAAAACATGTGTCGCATTTTGGTGCTAGCTATTAGGATCATTGCAAAAATTGAATTTAATTTATTTATAACTTGAAATTTTATTTTTTTCATTAACAATGCATAAAGTCGAACCTATTTTAATGAGATCGTGTTTATATGACCAAAAGCATGCTGAAAACAGGTGTCGCATTTTGGTGCTAGCTATTAGGATCATTGCAAAAATTGAATTTAATTTATTTATAACTTGAAATTTTATTTTTTTCATTAACAATTCATAAAGTCGAACCTATTTTAATGAGATCGTGTTTATATGACCAAAAGCATGCTGAAAATAGGTGTCGCATTTTGGTGCTAGCTATTAGGATCAATGCAAAAATATAATTTGATTTATTTATAATTTGAAATTTTATTTTTTTCATTAACAATGCATAAAGTCGAATCTATTTTATTGAAATCGTGTTTATTTGACCAAAAGCAAGCTCAAAACAGGTGTCGCATTTTGGTGCTAGCTATTAGGATTATTGCAAAAATCGAATTTAATTTATTTATAATTTGAAATTTTAATTTTTTCATTAACAATGCATAAAGTCGAATCTATTTTAATGAAATCGTGTTTATCTGACCAAAAGCATGCTGAAAACAGGTGTCGCATTTTGGTGCTAGCTATTAGGATCAATGCAAAAATTGAATTTGATTTATTTATAACATGGAATTTCAATTTTTTCATTAACAATGCATAAAGTCGAATCTATTTTAATGAAATCGTATTTATATGACCAAAAGCATGCTGAAAACAGGTGTCGCATTTTGGTGCTAGCTATTAGGATCATTGCAAAAATCGGATTTAATTTATTTATAATTTGAAATTTTAATTTTTTATTAACAATGCATAAAGTCGAATCTATTTTAATGAAATCGTGTTTATTTGACCAAAAGCAAGCTCAAAACAGGTGTCGCATTTTGGTGCTAGCTATTAGGATCATTGCAAAAATTGAATTTAATTTATTTATAACTTGAAATTTTATTTTTTTCATTAACAATGCATAAAGTCGAATCTATTTTAATGAAATCGTGTTTATATGACCAAAAGCATGCTGAAAACAGGTGTCGCATTTTGGTGCTAGCTATTAGGATCAATGCAAAAATTGAATTTAATTTATTTATCAGTTCGAGTCTAGCAGCCGTACAGTGTGTATCGTTGTCGCAGCTCTCGAGTTTTGTATCGATAAGTACCCTTTAAACTAATTATAACTTATTATTTATCACTCAATTAAGGTAGGCTCAGTCTCTGAGGGCTTGCTACTCTTTTGGGTTTGTTTCTCCTAGTATAATACACTAGAATTGGTCTTGGTTAAATTTATTCTCCAGCGGCGTGAGCCGCCACGGAGATCACGCTATGGACGTATCCGTGCCCGAGCCCGGGTCGTCCGATACAGTAGATAAGTTTTTGCGGAAGGATTCCAGCGAAATAAAATCGATAGACATCACTTTAAAATACAATAATTTAAATGAGGGCCCATTCATTATATTTATTGAAAGTATTTCCACAGACATAAGTAAATTGCATCCCATGAAAGTGGGGAAAATATTGCATTCTGTAAATAAATTTAAGGATAGTCTTTTAAAAGTGAATACGATTGGTCGTAATAGAATTAAGGCAGAATTTAAAGATTATCCCGCGGCGAATGAATTAATCGATCATACTATCATTAAGGCAAATAAGTTGGTCGCATATGTGCCCCGGCATGTGGTAGAAAGAAAAGGCGTGATAAAAGGAGTAGACACCACTCTGGATATTGACCTTTTGGTTGATGACTTTGTAAGCGAAATCCCTATTGTAAATTTAAGACGAATCATGCGCAAGAAAAACAACGACGACGGATCTTTTAATTTAATCAAAAGAGAGGCAGTTGTTGTGACATTTAAAGGTAATAAGTTACCGTCGCACATATACATATATAGTTGTAGGTTTGAAGTTTCCACCTTTGTTCAACCTGTTCTTCAATGCTTCAATTGTTTACTATATGGTCACACTAGCAGACAGTGTAAGGGTAAGCGTAGGTGTAGGCAATGTGCAGATAGTCACGAGGGGGACTGCACTAGCAATATTTTGTGCATCTTTTGTAAATCTTCAGAGCATAACTCTACTTACAGGGGGTGCCCTATGTATCAGAAGCAAAAGTCAATTAAGGATATTATGGCCAAGCATAATGTAGCATTTAAAGAGGCAGAACAAATATTTAACAATCCGTCTTTTGCTAATAGTCTTAAATCAAGTACCAATTATCCAAACAGGTTTTCAGTCCTAGAAAACCTGAATGAATTCCCGCTATTAGCTGAAAAAAATCCCAAAAAAATAAATAAGGACTTCCCTAAAAGGAATATAGCAGTTCACGCTAGTGCTAACAAAAAGAGAAAACCCTCCTCTCCCATTCAGCCACTTATCAGATTTAATTGGTCATCTGGTTCAAGCCCTGCCGCTCAACCTATAATCCCTAACCCATTTAGGGATGAATTTATAGCCTTTAAACAATCTGTGATGGAAGACATTAATTCATTTAAGAAATTGTTAGAAAATCCTACAGGCGCTTCTAAAGAGTATGATGGTCCGATCAGAAACTTCATCGCATCTATTACCGAAAAGCTTAATATGGAGTACTCGAACTCCAACATTAATCAGAATAATTCTGTAATCTGCAATAAAAATGGCGAATCACAATAGTATTAAAGTTGTCCAGTGGAATGCTCGTTCTCTCATTGCTAATAAGCAAAGCTTTCTGCATTTCATAATGAATAACCAATTCGACGTTGCATTAATCGTTGAAACATGGTTAAAACCTAGTTTTAACTTTGATATTCCAGGATTCACTAGTATTAGGAAAGATCGAGAGAAAGGACACGGAGGCGTGTTAATTCTTATCTCAAATATGTACAGTTTTAAGGAGATAGATATGTCATATAATCCAAATAATAAATTGGAGACCTTAGGAGTCAGGCTCCTATTAAACAACTCAGGTATCAATCTGATCAATATCTATAGACCGCCTAATGTAAAAGTTAATAAATCAGAGTGGAATGTTTTGTTCTCCAACATACCTAGTAACTCAGTTATCTGTGGTGATTTCAATTATCACCACCCATTGTGGGGCTCTAGTTTTTGCGATAGTGAGAGTTCAGATTTTGTTGACACTATAGACAATTTTAATTATTGCGCTATTAATGATGGCAATCCCACTAGAATCTCTCATGGTAATAGTCCGTCTATTTTGGATCTTACTCTGGTTCCCGGTAACTTAGTTCCCAAATGTACTTGGAATGTTTATGATGATACCCTGGGTTCTGACCATTTCCCGGTTATAACTGAATGGGCTGTCAGTAAACCTGTAAGGTATGATTCTACGGACAAGATAGGTTGGTACGAAACAAACGTCGATTGGTCAGAATTCCAAGCAATAATAAATCAGGAACTTGAAGTCACTTGTGGAAACCCAAATCTAATTTCCTTTATAGCAGCTCTAACCAATGCTGCAGATTTATGCATGAAACGCAAAGATAAGTCCAATCGGTGCAAGAGACTTCCAGTATGGTGGGATAGCGAATGTCATGAATTAACTAAAAACCGACAAAAATGTTTACTAGAATACAAAATTAATCCCACATATAATAACTTCTTACATTATAAGAATATAGCGGCTTCCACAAAACGTAGGTTCAAGGAAAAGGCTAGATTATCTTGGATGACTTTTTGTTCAAACATAAACGCAGGGTGTCCTGTGTCCGATATCTGGAAGTCTATTAAAAAAATAACTAATTGCGGCGTACACAACAAACCGCTTTCCTCGGAATTGATAGCCGAAGTCGAAAATACCCTAGCTCCGCCTTCAAATAGTATCGACCCTGACACATTCCGCAATTCAGATCCTTGCCCATCTTCAGGACTTAATCTGGATGAACCTTTTAACTTGACTGAATTCAATAATGCCATCAAACACTCGACAAATACATCCCCCGGTCTGGATGGAATAACATATAATATGCTTAGGCAACTGCCTGCTAAAGGTGTAGAGTATTTACTCAACATATTTAATAATTGGTGGGTTCTTTCAAAGCGAGAGGACTTATTAAACCCAGTTATTATAGTCCTTCTGAGAAAGATTGGTAAAGATTGTTCCTTGGCCTCTTCATACAGACCGATATCACTCGCTTCTTGTATCCTGAAAACATACGAGCGCCTAATTAAAACCCGTTTGAACTGGTTTCTAGAACACATCTCTAAGTTAAATCCCAGCGTCTATGGTTTTAGAAGCGGGAGGGGCACTACGGACGCTTTAACGGACCTGATCGCTAACATTCATAACACATTCTCGAGTAACGCATATCATGCTTCTATCTTTATCGATTTTACCAAAGCCTATGACTCGGTCAACTTGTTAATTCTCAGAGACAAACTGGTTGCGATTGGCCTTTCTCAAAAGGTATCTAACAATATTGTTGCTATTTTCATGGACAGGCATATATACATAAGGGATGGCTTTAAGCTGCATGGACCTCGGAAAACTTCCTCGGGATTAATGCAAGGATCTGTCTTAGCCCCTATTTTATTTAATATATACACCCATGATCTCCACCAGATTACTAATAATAGGCTCAAATGCATCCAATACGCTGATGATCTTTGTTTCCACATTTCGTGTAACAATCTTGGTGAATCGCTGAATAGATGCGCAATGATAATAGATAAAGTTAGTGATTGGTCTGTATTGAACGGTTTTCAATTGTCACTAAGTAAATCATCTGTAATGATCTTTAGTAGGCACAGGGATCGGCTACCTGATTGTGTTAATACGGTACCCGGCTCCATCCCCATTGTTAGCTCGTACAAATATTTGGGTGTCGTTCTGGATAAGAAACTACTTTGGAAGCCGCATATCCTGCATATCCAAAATAAATGCGCAAAAGGCATAAACATCATTAAAGCAGTTACTAAAATTAAATGGGGCAGTGACGTCAGTTGTACTCTTCTGTTCTATCGGGCATATATCCGTTCAATCCTTGATTATGGATGTATGTTCTATGGGCAAGCATCTAAAACACTCCTTAAGAGTGTAGACAGGATTCAATACAAGTCACTTCGTATCTGTTTGGGTGCAATGAATTCCACCCCTTGCGAAACTCTTTTAGCTGAAGTAGGGGAATTGCCTCTAGAGTTGAGAAGAAGAGTAATATCATATAAATTTGTATTAAAGATGCGATCAAATAATTGTCAGTATTCTTTAAATACAGTATGTACAGCGTCAGTATCAGGATTAACTAGTAGCTATTGGAGAAATAAGACAACACCATTAATATACCAATCATTCCTAGACACGGCCCATGTAAATTTGATTACTGATAGTACCAGTATCTCCTCAAATTTAGGATATGGGTGCCTTAGTATGGTACCGGACATAATTATTCCACAATATTCAACGGTTCCTTCACAAAATAATCAAATACTTGAGAGGGTAGTAGATCAAATCCCATCAGCCACGCACATTTTTACTGATGGCTCAAAAACTAGACAGGGGGCAGCATATGCATGTGTCATTCCAGCCAATAAATTACATTTTTGTAAACGTTTGCCGGAAATAGCTACAGTATTTACGGCGGAAGCACTAGCCGTTCTTGAAGCCCTTGAATGGGCCATTATGAACACTAAAGATGCTATTATATTCTCAGACAGTCTCTCTGTTCTTAAAGCTATAAAAAATTATCGACCAGGTAAGGTTTGCAACTCAATTATTTATAAAATAATAATCTCATTGGAGAAGCTAAATAATCTCCACTGTGTCGTAAAAATAGTATGGGTAAAAGCCCATAGCAATATTAAAGGCAATGAAGATGCCGACTCGTTGGCAAAAGCCAGCATCGATGATAAAAACATTCCACTCCATGTTCGATTACCATATTCCGATTTTGTTGCGGAATTTAAAAAATCCATCTTTAGGAAGTGGGAGAAGCAATGGTTAAGTTATGGTTCTGGTAAAACAAACTACAAAAGAATCCATAATACCCTTCCTAAAAATATAGCGTACATTCAAAAATATTCACCTAAACTTCTCTCGTCGACCATCTTTCGTCTGAAAACTACCCATTGTCTAACCCCTTGTCACCTACATTTTATCCGGATAAACTCAGATCCACTATGTACTTGTGGTGGGTTTGGAGATATAAACCATATTTTATTTGAATGTCCTCTAAATCTTGGAAATATTAATCAGTTAAACTACGACCTTAAATATTTTAAATTGGAATACCCAATTAACGCCAACTATCTACTTAGTTTGAATAATTTAGATATTTTCAATTGCCTGGTAAATTTCTTTATAAGGTCTAAGATTAAAATTTAGAATTGTTATCCTTTGTTTATGTACCTCAGTAATGTAACCCATTAACCGTGGTATACCTGTTTGTTTAAAAGTCGCCTTGAACTACCCCTTGGTGTGAAGAGTATCCCTTGTTAATCCTATCGTCTACGTATTGGTCGCTTAGGTCCATTAAGTGGAAACATCCTTTTAATTTTCGTTAGTGGCTGAACGGCAAAAAGCCTACGCCATAAAAAAAAAAAAAAAATTTATTTATAATTTGAAATTTCAATTTTTTCATTAACGATGCATAAAGTCGAATCTATTTTAATGAAATCTTGTTTATATGACCAAAAGCATGCTGAAAACAGGTGTCGCATTTTGGTGCTAGCTATTAGGATCATTGCAAAAATCGGATTTAATTTATTTATAATTTGAAATTTTAATTTTTTCATTAACAATGCATAAAGTCGAATCTATTTTAATGAAATCTTGTTTATATGACCAAAAGCATGCTGAAAACAGGTGTCGCATTTTGGTGCTAGCTATTAGGATTATTGCAAATATCGAATTTAATTTATTTATAATTTGAAATTTTAATTTTTTCACTAACAATGCATAAAGTCGAATCTATTTTAATGAAATCGTGTTTATTTGACCAAAGGCATGCTGAAAACATGTGTCGCATTTTGGTGCCAGCCATTAGGATCATTGCAAAAATTGAATTTAATTTATTTATGACATGGAATTTCATTTTTTTCATTAACAATGCATAAAGTCGAATTTATTTTAATGAAATCATATTTATATGACCAAAAGCATGCTGAAAACAGGTGTCGCATTTTGGTGCTGGCTATTAGGATCATTGCAAAAATCGGATTTAATTTATTTATAATTTGAAATTTCAATTTTTTCATTAACGATGCATAAAGTCGAATCTATTTTAATGAAATCTTGTTTATATGACCAAAAGCATGCTGAAAACAGGTGTCGCATTTTTGTGCTAGCTATTAGGATTATTGCAAATATCGAATTTAATTTATTTATAATTTGAAATTTTAATTTTTTCACTAACAATGCATAAAGTCGAATCTATTTTAATAAAATCGTATTTATATGACCAAAAGCATGCTGAAAACAGGTGTCGCATTTTGGTGCTAGCTATTAGGATCATTGCAAAAATTGAATTTGATTTATTTATAACATGGAATTTCAATTTTTTCATTAACAATGCATAAAGTCGAATCTATTTTAATGAAATCGTATTTATATGACCAAAAGCATGCTGAAAACAGGTGTCGCATTTTGGTGCCGGCTATTAGGATCATTGCAAAAATCGGATGTAATTTATTTATAATTTGAAATTTTAATTTTCTCATTAACAATGCATAAAGTCGAATCAATTTTAATGAAATCGTGTTTATCTGACCAAAAGCATGCTGAAAACAGGTGTCGCATTTTGGTGCTAGCTATTGGGATCATTGCAAAAATCGAATTTAATTTATTTATAAATTGAAATTTTAATTTTTTCATTAACAATGCATAAAGTCGAATCTATTTTAATGAAATCGTGTTTATCTGACCAAAAGCATGCTGAAAACAGGTGTCGCATTTTGGTGCTAGCTATTAGGATCATTGCAAAAATATAATTTGATTTATTTATAATTTGAAATTTTAATTTTTTCATTAACAATGCATAAAGTCGAATCTATTTTAATGAAATCGTATTTATATGACCAAAAGCATGCTGAAAACAGGTGTCGCATTTTGGTGCTAGCTATTAGGATCATTGCAAAAATTGAATTTGATTTATTTATAACATGGAATTTCAATTTTTTCATTAACAATGCATAAAGTCGAATCTATTTTAATGAAATCGTATTTATATGACCAAAAGCATGCTGAAAACAGGTGTCGCATTTTGGTGCTAGCTATTAGGATCATTTCAAAAATTGAATTTGATTTATTTATAACATGGAATTTCAATTTTTTCATTAACAATGCATTACGTCGAATCTATTTTAATGAAATCGTATTTATATGACCAAAAGCATGCTGAAAACAGGTGTCGCATTTTGGTGCTAGCTATTGGGATCATTGCAAAAATCGAATTTAATTTATTTATAATTTGAAATTTTAATTTTTTCATTAACAATGCATAAAGTTGAATCTATTTTAATGAAATCGTGTTTATTTGACCAAAGGCATGCTGAAAACATGTGTCGCATTTTGGTGCCAGCCATTAGGATCATTGCAAAAATTGAATTTAATTTATTTATAACATGGAATTTCAATTTTTTCATTAACAATGCATAAAGTCGAATTTATTTTAATGAAATCGTATTTATATGACCAAAAGCATGCTGAAAACAGGTGTCGCATTTTGGTGCTAGCTATTAGGATCAATGCAAAAATTGAATTTAATTTATTTATAATTTGAAATTTTAATTTTTTCATTAACAATGCATAAAGTCGAATCTATTTTAATGAAATCGTGTTTGTTTGACCAAAAGCAAGCTCAAAACAGGTGTCGCATTTTGGTGCTAGCTTTTAGGATCATTGCAAAAATTGAATTTAATTTACTTATAACTTGAAATTTCAATTTTTTCATTAACAATGCATAAAGTCGAATCTATTTTATTGAAATCGTGTTTATATGACCAAAAGCATGCTGAAAACAGGTGTCGCATTTTGGTGCTAGCTATTAGGATCAATGCAAAAATTGAATTTAATTTATTTATAATTTGAAATTTCAATTTTTTCATTAACGATGCATAAAGTCGAATCTATTTTAATGAAATCTTGTTTATATGACCAAAAGCATGCTGAAAACAGGTGTCGCATTTTGGTGCTAGCTATTAGGATCATTGCAAAAATCGGATTTAATTTATTTATAATTTGAAATTTTAATTTTTTCATTGACAATGCATAAAGTCGAATCTATTTTAATGAAATCGTGTTTATTTGACCAAAAGCATGCTGAAAACAGGTGTCGCATTTTGGTGCTAGCTATTAGGATCAATGCAAAAATATAATTTGATTCATTTATAATTTGAAATTTTATTTTTTTCATTAACAATGCATAAAGTCGAATCTATTTTAATGAAATCTTGTTTATATGACCAAAAGCATGCTGAAAACATGTGTCGCATTTTGGTGCCAGCCATTAGGATCATTGCAAAAATTGAATTTAATTTATTTATAACATGGAATTTCAATTTTTTCATTAACAATGCATAAAGTCGAATTTATTTTAATGAAATCGTATTTATATGACCAAAAGCATGCTGAAAACAGGTGTCGCATTTTGGTGCTAGCTATTAGGATCAATGCAAAAATTGAATTTAATTTATTTATAATTTGAAATTTCAATTTTTTCATTAACGATGCATAAAGTCGAATCTATTTTAATTAAATCTTGTTTATATGACCAAAAGCATGCTGAAAACATGTGTCGCATTTTGGTGCCAGCCATTAGGATCATTGCAAAAATTGAATTTAATTTATTTATAACATGGAATTTCAATTTTTTCATTAACAATGCATAAAGTCGAATTTATTTTAATGAAATCGTATTTATATGACCAAAAGCATGCTGAAAACAGGTGTCGCATTTTGGTGCTAGCTATTAGGATCAATGCAAAAATTGAATTTAATTTACTTATAACTTGAAATTTTATTTTTTTCATTAATAATGCATAAAGTCGAATCTATTTTATTGAAATCGTGTTTATATGACCAAAAGCATGCTGAAAACAGGTGTCGCATTTTGGTGCTAGCTATTAGGATCAATGCAAAAATTGAATTTAATTTATTTATAATTTGAAATTTCAATTTTTTCATTAACGATGCATAAAGTCGAATCTATTTTAATGAAATCGTGTTTATTTAACCAAAAGCATGCTGAAAACAGGTGTCGCATTTTGGTGCCGGCTATTAGGATCATTGCAAAAATTGAATTTAATTTACTTATAACTTGAAATTTTATTTTTTTCATTAACAATGCATAAAGTCGAATCTATTTTATTGAAATCGTGTTTATATGACCAAAAGCATGCTGAAAACAGGTGTCGCATTTTGGTGCTAGCTATTAGGATCAATGCAAAAATTGAATTTAATTTATTTATAATTTGAAATTTCAATTTTTTCATTAACGATGCATAAAGTCGAATCTATTTTAATTAAATCTTGTTTATTTGACCAAAAGCATGCTGAAAACAGGTGTCGCATTTTGGTGCCGGCTATTAGGATCATTGCAAAAATTGAATTTAATTTACTTATAACTTGAAATTTTAATTTTTTCATTAACAATGCATAAAGTCGAATTTATTTTAATGAAATCGTATTTATATGACCAAAAGCATGCTGAAAACAGGTGTCGCATTTTGGTGCTAGCTATTAGGATCAATGCAAAAATTGAATTGATAACATGGAATTTCAATTTTTTCATTAACAATGCATAAAGTCGAATCTATTTTAATGAAATCGTATTTATATGACCAAAAGCATGCTGAAAACAGGTGTCGCATTTTGGTGCTAGCTATTAGGATCATTGCAAAAATCGGATTTAATTTATTTATAATTTGAAATTTTAATTTTTTCATTGACAATGCATAAAGTCGAATCTATTTTAATGAAATCGTGTTTATTTGACCAAAAGCATGCTGAAAACAGGTGTCGCATTTTGGTGCCGGCTATTAGGATCATTGCAAAAATTGAATTTAATTTACTTATAACTTGAAATTTTAATTTTTTCATTAACAATGCATAAAGTCGAATTTATTTTAATGAAATCGTATTTATATGACCAAAAGCATGCTGAAAACAGGTGTCGCATTTTGGTGCTAGCTATTAGGATCAATGCAAAAATTGAATTTAATTTATTTATAATTTGAAATTTCAATTTTTTCATTAACGATGCATAAAGTCGAATCTATTTTAATGAAATCGTGTTTATTTAACCAAAAGCATGCTGAAAACAGGTGTCGCATTTTGGTGCCGGCTATTAGGATCATTGCAAAAATTGAATTTAATTTACTTATAACTTGAAATTTTATTTTTTTCATTAATAATGCATAAAGTCGAATCTATTTTATTGAAATCGTGTTTATATGACCAAAAGCATGCTGAAAACAGGTGTCGCATTTTGGTGCTAGCTATTAGGATCAATGCAAAAATTGAATTTAATTTATTTATAATTTGAAATTTCAATTTTTTCATTAACGATGCATAAAGTCGAATCTATTTTAATTAAATCTTGTTTATTTGACCAAAAGCATGCTGAAAACAGGTGTCGCATTTTGGTGCCGGCTATTAGGATCATTGCAAAAATTGAATTTAATTTACTTATAACTTGAAATTTTAATTTTTTCATTAACAATGCATAAAGTCGAATTTATTTTAATGAAATCGTATTTATATGACCAAAAGCATGCTGAAAACAGGTGTCGCATTTTGGTGCTAGCTATTAGGATCAATGCAAAAATTGAATTGATAACATGGAATTTCAATTTTTTCATTAACAATGCATAAAGTCGAATCTATTTTAATGAAATCGTATTTATATGACCAAAAGCATGCTGAAAACAGGTGTCGCATTTTGGTGCTAGCTATTAGGATCATTGCAAAAATCGGATTTAATTTATTTATAATTTGAAATTTTAATTTTTTCATTGACAATGCATAAAGTCGAATCTATTTTAATGAAATCGTGTTTATTTGACCAAAAGCATGCTGAAAACAGGTGTCGCATTTTGGTGCCGGCTATTAGGATCATTGCAAAAATTGAATTTAATTTACTTATAACTTGAAATTGTATTTTTTTCATTAACAATGCATAAAGTCGAATCTATTTTATTGAAATCGTGTTTATATGACCAAAAGCATGCTGAAAACAGGTGTCGCATTTTGGTGCTAGCTATTAGGATCAATGCAAAAATTGAATTTAATTTATTTATAATTTGAAATTTCAATTTTTTCATTAACGATGCATAAAGTCGAATCTATTTTAACCCTCCGTCGGGCGCACCTCCGGGCTACCCGAGTTCGGGCGCAATGTGCCTGGCAGGCACTGGTTTGAAAATAGTGGTTCTTTGCTACCCATATTAATTTCAAGTGCCCAAAATTAATCATCGAGCTTTATAGGAATGTATACTAACTAGATTAAATGAAAGATGCAAAAAAGTATCGCGTGAGCCACTAAATTTTGTTTCAGAGTTGGCTGTCATAAATGAGGTATGTCGCATATTAGTAGACCATGAGACTAGATCAGTTCAACTGAATTAGATTTAAAAAAATGAATTAGTCTCACACATGACTGTTATGTTTCTCTCTCAGGCATGGCCAACTCAGAAACAAAATGCTGTGGCTCACAGACTAGCGAAAAATCATATTATATGTTGTAAAGTACATGAATACTTTTAGTGATTAAAAAATTAGAAATATTATATTTTAAGTGATAAAACAACAGTAATCAATTTTGAAACTTATTTTATTTTAAAACTTATATAATTCCAACATAATTATTTCTAAATATTAAATTTTTGCAAAAACACATGTTAATCGGACATCTCATGTTCATTTGAATTGATGCATTGGCACAAAGAAAAACAAGGCTGACAGACCAACATTTGATGACTCATACAAATGGCTTTGTGACATTTTCGACATTCATATTGAGACAGTCTTCTCACACCCGTCTCCACAGTGCACGTAGCACATCTACGTCTTTTGGAAGGTTGGGGAGGCGCTGATTGTTCTCGATCAACTCTAGGGAGAAATCTTTTCATCCGAACTTGAAGGCCAAGGGGTATTCCAGTGGTATGCATGCTTCTTCTTTGTAGGTGTTCAATTACCAGTTCATGAGACAGTTGTTTCAGAAATACTCTTCTACGTTTCGATTCAAGTTTATTCCCAATGTAAATAACCTGTGAATTGATCCCACCAATATTCAACATTGCAAAGAATATCACCATTGGCCACCGCTTGGTGTTTCGGCTTACGCTGTAAGTAGAGCAAAGTTGATCTGCTGTGTCAACACCACTCTTGGTCAAATTGTAAAAGGTGATAACCTCTGGTTTCATTTGCTCTCCAGATTGAGGATCAATATTGTCATCATCATGTAAGGTTGATACAAGTATAACATTTTTTCT
Organism: Ocypus olens; assembly: GCA_910593695.2. Taxonomy (NCBI): domain Eukaryota; kingdom Metazoa; phylum Arthropoda; class Insecta; order Coleoptera; family Staphylinidae; genus Ocypus; species Ocypus olens. The sequence continues at coordinate 9,750,806 of OU343064.1, forward strand.
TTCGCGCGGGATGTAGGAAACCAAAAGTTTGTCATCGCAAAAGCCAAACATACTGGTGTTTGCTTTTCTCCCATTGGCGTTTACAAAAGCCGTTGGCAACTGTCTTTTATTTTTTCTAACAGTTCCAACGTAAGAAAGCTTTTTTGTTTTTAAATCCTAGATGAGATCAAAGTCACTAAACCAATTATCCGCCGTTATATTCCGGCCAGATCCAAATACAGGCTCAGCCATTCTCCTCACTATGTCACTTGGTTTGTTACTGAGACAGAAAGGTCCTGCTGGCTGTCGCCCAGCATAAATTTCCAAATTGACTGTGTAAACCATCCGGGCGTCAACAAGGGCAAACAGTTTTATGCCGTATTTGTTTGGTTTTGAGGGTATATACTGCCGAAACACACACCTGCCTCGAAAACCCGGAAGCATTTCGTCTATAGTGAGGTTCTCTCCAGGAGTATAGCTCTTCTGGCAATTTTCCACAAATTTGTCGAAAACTTCTCGAACTGGAGCCAGGCGGTCATATTCTTTTCTTTGGGCTCGGGTTGTTCGATCGTCAAAACGAAGGCAACGAATAAGTGTCTTGAACCGTTTGAGATTCATAACGAGACTGAATTTTTCGATACCATCACCTTCTCTCCCCCAAAGTTCTTCCAGACTCTGGCGATTCGCTCTATATGCTCCTGCTAGATATAATAAGCCTATGAAAGCCTTTATTTCAATTACGTCAGTGGGCCTGATATCTCTTTGTCTGGAAAATTGATCTTTGATGGAGTCAATGTTTTGGTTTGTGTATTTGACAACCAATTCCAGAATATCGTCAGTAAATAAATTATTCCAGCATTCAAATGCAGTTTTAGCATTCTTTGCATTTCCTTTGACTCCTGGAAGGTGAATGCAAATGTTGTGAGGCCCCCGACGTCGCCTTTTTTTGGGTGGCTTACTGACCCACTTGGTCTTTCCATCTTTCCCCATATAAAAGTTTTCCACTGGTTCTTCATCTATCTCGTCGCCTCATTCTAAGATCCTGATAGGCTACTTCCCAAACAGCCTGGAATACACAAATGCGAAGCTAATCTCGCTAATTGAGGCCCAGAACAGTCTAAAGGCCTCAAGCTGGAGGGTTCTCAGGAGAGATCCGAAGGGACCCAAGCTGGAGGTCACGCTGTCGGTGGACTCAAATTCCGCCGACAGCCTGGAGAAAATGGGCAACAAGATTTGCTACGGGTTTGGCTGGGTAGAGCTAAGACCCAAGGGCAAAAGAGCACCAAAGGGCGAAGGGCCAACAAAGGCTTGTCCTGACTCTTCTAGCTCAAAGGAGTCTACCAGCGGACCCGTTGGCACAACTCCGCCGCAAGCGGAAACGTGTGCCGATAAGGGATCCACCGCGGTAATCAAGGTAAGGGGGAGCTATACCCTGAAAGGCAAAAAGCCCAAGGCCAAAGAGCCAAAGGCTGGTGCCTCTGGGGTCTAGGCATCTCAATGGCGGGCATACGCTGCCTACAGCTGAACCTCCACCACTCCAAAGCGGCAACTAGTGCCGTGCACTGGAGGTTCAAGAAATCCAAATTTGGGATAGGCTTCTTACAAGAGCCCTGGATTAACAACGGGCAGGTAAGGGGTCTACCTAAAGAAAATTGCAGGTTAGTATACAAAGCAGACTGCACCAAACCAAGAGCAGTCCTCATGCTCAGAAAGGACATTAACTTTATTTACATTCCAGAATTCACCACAGGGGACCTTGCGGCAGCGCTGGTAGAGGTCCCAACGAAGAAAGGAAAAAGGCACATAGTCATGGCCTCGGCCTACTCCCCGGGTGACAAGGATACACCGCCACCAGAGGAGGTAAGAAGACTTGTGGAATGGTGTAGCAAAGGAAACAAACATCTACTCCTGTGCTGTGATGCCAACGCACACAACACCGTGTGGGGCAGCACGGACACCAATATTAGAGGTAAGGATTTACTTGAATTTATTATCTCTAACAATCTAGACATTGTTAATAGAGGTAGCGAGCCTACCTTTGTGAATGCAATCAGACAGGAGGTACTAGATATCACTCTAGCTGATGCCTTCACAGTAAGTACAATTAAAAATTGGCGAGTTCTAGCAGAACCCTCCTTATCAGACCATCAACAGATTGGGTTTGATATTGAGGTCACTAAGGAAGCTGTTGTTGAGTGCAGGAATCCGAGGAACACAGACTGGGGCCTCTACAGAGAGTGCCTAGGTCTGGGAACCGAAGACTCATGCCTCGACATCCAAACTACAGGGGAGCTGGAAATAGCTGCGGCTCTCCTTAAGAATTGCATCTTAAAGGCATACGAATCCAGCTGTCCACTTAAGAGGAGATCTCCTGACAGAGATGTGCCCTGGTGGAATAAGGATTTAGACCGCCTGAAGACGCAAACCAGAAAAACCTTCAATAGTGCAAAGAAGACGGGCAACTGGGATGCCTACAGACAGGCACTATCAGAATACAACAAGGAGCTAAGGAAGTCGAAAAGGAAAACTTGGAGAGCTTTCTGTGAGGGAGTGAGCTACACAGCCCCGACAGCAAGACTCCAAAAGGTCCTATCGAAAGACCACTCCAATGGCATCGGTTTAATTAAAAAACCTGATGGGAGTCACGCAGAGAGCCTCAAAGAAAGTCTTAGTGTGCTCCTGAAGACACACTTTCCGGGCTCAACTCCTGCGGACTCACTCGCAACAACTGCTCAATCTACGGAAGGAAGCATATTCCTACCAACCAGAGAGAGCAAAAGAAAGGCTGGTAAACTAATTACTAGAGAAAAAATTGAATGGGCAGTCAAAAGCTTCAAACCCTTCAAAACACCAGGGCCAGATGGCATATTTCCTGCATTGCTGCAATACGGGCTAGACATACTAGCTCCATACCTGCAAGCAATATACAAAGCCAGCTTCACGCTGGGCTATATACCAATGGAATGGAAGGAGGCCAGGGCGATCTTCATCCCCAAAGCGGGCCGTAGGCCACCTGATGAGGCTAAGTCCTACCGCCCAATCAGCCTCACTTCTTTCCTCCTTAAAATCATGGAAAAAATCGTGGACAACGACATTAGGTGCGGCGCCCTAAAAGCGAACCCGCTACATAGGCAACAATTTGCCTATCAACCTGGCAAATCTACTGTAGATGCCTTGCATAGCCTTACAACAGGCATAGAGGCATCGCTTCAATACAAGGAGATTGCACTAGGCATTTTCGTGGATATTGAAGGGGCGTTCGATAATACGACCTTCAAAACCGTGGAAAAGGGAGCCATCAGGAAGGGAATTGATATACCCACTATCAGATGGATTAAAGCTGTACTTAAAAACCGCAAAATCACGACAGGCATAGGGAGTGAGTCTGAAACGATAACCACGGCGAAAGGGTGCCCGCAAGGCGGGGTTCTATCACCCTTGCTCTGGTGCATCGTGGTGGATGAGCTCCTCACGACCTTGGCAGATAAGGGCTACAGTACGCAAGGCTACGCCGACGACATTGCGGTTGTCATACACAGCGTCGTATCGTCCCTTGCCCAAGAGGCCCTTAACACCATATCAAAATGGTGTCTGAGGGAGGGTTTCAATGTCAATCCGAACAAAACTGTGATTGTTCCTTTTACTTATCGCAGGAAACTTTCAATCAAAGCTCCCATAGTAAAAGGACAAGAAATTGCGCTTTCCGACCAAGTGAAATATTTAGGCTTAGTGCTTGATAGGAAGCTTAACTGGAACGCGCATCTGGAAAAAACGATAAGCAAAGCAACGGCGGCACTCTGGATAGGCCGCCGGCTCTTTGGTAGATCATGGGGACTCAAACCTAAAATGATACACTGGTTGTACATCATGGTGGTCAGACCCATTATCACATATGGCTCACTAATATGGTGGACCAAAACAAAACAAGCAACGGCACAAAAGAAGCTCCTAGCTCTTCAAAGACTGGCCTGTCTTGGTATCACGGGAGCTGCACGTAGCACTCCCTCTGCAGCAATGGAAGCTCTACTAGACCAACTTCCCCTGCATGAACAAATCAGAAAGGAAGGTCTAATGAGTGCACTGAGACTAAACTGGACCAGTACAGGCCACAGAACCGGGCACTCAGAAATTCTAGAACTCGTCACAACCGAGTTCCTACAAACACCATCGGACATAATGCCGATCAACTATGACTTCGAATCAAGATTTGATGTGACTATTGATAGTCGCCAAAACAGTCTGAAACGAGTCACAGAACTAAAACACAACTCTGTACTCTGGTACACAGATGCATCCAAGACAGAGGTGGGCACCGGCATAGGCATATATGGGCCTAAGCATAAGGAATCAGTTCCTCTCGGACATGGCCCTTCTGTCTTACAGGCTGAAATAATAGCCTTAGAAAGATGTGCTCAGGTGTGCACAAAAAAGGGCTACAAAGGGGCACGCATATATCTAATCACGGATAGCCAGGCTGCCCTAAAGAGCCTTAAAGCGTACAGCTTTAACTCCAAGACCACTTGGAACTGTAAACAGGCTCTGAACCAACTGGCAAAGGGCAACAAGCTCACCCTAATGTGGGTACCCGGCCACGCAAGCATAAAAGGCAATGAACATGCCGATATACTTGCTAAGGAAGGAGCCTCAACTACCATCATTGGACCAAAACCGACCTGTGGGCTATCGAAAGCACACAAAAAAGGCGTGATCCAAGAATGGGAAAAAAGTGCAAAACAGACCATTGGAAAAATGCACCAGGTCAAAGGCAATCCAAAATGTTTATTGACTTCTCGCCAAATAGAGCCAAACAGCTCTTACGCCTCACCAAAACCGAGATAAGACTAATCACCGGTCTCCTAACAGGACACTGCCCAGTGAAGTACCATCTCCACAATATGGGCGAAGTGGATAACACCACATGCAGATTATGTGAATCGGCAGAAGAAACGGCCGAACACATATTATGCGAGTGTGTAGCTCTAGCTACCACCAGGCAGGCCCTAACCGGAGGTATGGCGGTAACGCCAGAACGGATCAGGTCATTACCTCCCAGGAAATTAATTGACCTTGTCAGGGAAGTTGAATTTCTGGGAATCAAATAGCAGTAGGGTATTAGTACAAAAGATCTAAACAGGTCGCAGTGCTGTAAAGCTCTGCACAGCCAATCGACCCCGTCTAATCTAAATCTAAATCTAATCTCGTCGCCAGATTGCTCAGTATCTGAATTGAGAACACATTCTTCAACTTCATCTTCAGAATCAATGTCATTCTCTTCCCCCAAGTCTTCAGTCTGTGAGGGGTCTCCTTCGTCTTCATCCTCCAACAGTTGCCGTAATTCATCGACATGACTCGCGTTTGAGAAATAATAAACTTTATTGTCCATTTCAGCAGAAAACCTGAAGAAAATCGGAAATTATGACATGTTCAGGCGCAATGTGCTCGAGAGGCCACATCGAGATTATCTACTTATTTCTAAAAAATATTCATAAAACTAATATTATTCTATCATAAAGTGAGCTAAATAAACGATTGAGATGACATAAATAAGAAAATACCTACCTTAAAATATATGACGAAATCGGGCGCAATGAGCCTAACAGAACACGAACGATGCTACCACTTACCACGGAGTCAGGTGATAAACTGAGTAGGGGGTTCAATGCGTCTTCTCGAGACAGTAAGGTACTGGAAGGGAAAGTTTTCGATGCCGCACTGGCGGGAAGGGGGTGGTAAAAGTTTCTGGCCTGCGCCTGTCAGATCAGTTGCGCCCGACGGAGGGTTAATGAAATCGTGTTTATTTGACCAAAAGCATGCTGAAAACAGGTGTCGCATTTTGGTGCTAGCTATTAGGATCATTGCAAAAATCGGATTTAATTTATTTATAATTTGAAATTTTAATTTTTTCATTGACAATGCATAAAGTCGAATCTATTTTAATGAAATCGTGTTTATTTGACCAAAAGCATGCTGAAAACAGGTGTCGCATTTTGGTGCCGGCTATTAGGATCATTGCAAAAATTGAATTTAATTTACTTATAACTTGAAATTTTATTTTTTTCATTAACAATGCATAAAGTCGAATCTATTTTATTGAAATCGTGTTTATATGACCAAAAGCATGCTGAAAACAGGTGTCGCATTTTGGTGCTAGCTATTAGGATCAATGCAAAAATTGAATTTAATTTATTTATAATTTGAAATTTCAATTTTTTCATTAACGATGCATAAAGTCGAATCTATTTTAATGAAATCTTGTTTATATGACCAAAAGCATGCTGAAAACAGGTGTCGCATTTTGGTGCTAGCTATTAGGATCATTGCAAAAATCGGATTTAATTTATTTATAATTTGAAATTTTAATTTTTTCATTGACAATGCATAAAGTCGAATCTATTTTAATGAAATCGTGTTTATTTGACCAAAAGCATGCTGAAAACAGGTGTCGCATTTTGGTGCCGGCTATTAGGATCATTGCAAAAATCGGATTTAATTTATTTATAATTTGAAATTTTAATTTTCTCATTAACAATGCATAAAGTCGAATCTATTTTAATGAAATCGTGTTTATTTGACCAAAAGCATGCTCAAAACAGGTGTCGCATTTTGGTGCTAGCTATTAGGATTATTGCAAAAATCGAATTTAATTTATTTATAATTTGAAATTTTAATTTTTTCATTAACAATGCATAAAGTCGAATCTATTTTAATGAAATCGTGTTTATCTGACCAAAAGCATGCTGAAAACAGGTGTCGCATTTTGGTGCTAGCTATTAGGATCATTGCAAAAATTGAATTGAATTTATTTATAACTTGGAATTTCAATTTTTTCATTTACAATGCATAAAGTCTAATTTATTTGATTAAAATCGTGTTTATATAACTAACAGCATGCTGAAAACAGGTGTCGCATTTTGGTGCTAGCTATTGGGATCATTGCAAAAATCGAATTTAATTTATTTATAACTTGGAATTTCAATTTTTTCATTTACAATGCATAAAGTCTAATTTATTTGATTAAAATCGTGTTTATATAACCAACAGCATGCTGAAAACAGGTGTCGCATTTTGGTGCTAGCTATTGGGATCATTGCAAAAATCGAATTTAATTTATTTATAATTTGAAATTTTAATTTTTTCATTAACAATGCATAAAGTCGAATCTATTTTAATGAAATCGTGTTTATCTGACCAAAAGCATGCTGAAAACAGGTGTCGCATTTTGGTGCTAGCTATTAGGATCATTGCAAAAATATAATTTGATTTATTTATAACATGGATTTTCAATTTTTTCATTAACAATGCATAAAGCCTAATTTATTTGATTGAAATCGTGTTTATATGACCAAAAGCATGCTGAAAACAAGTGTCGCATTTTGAAGCTAGCAATTAGGATCATTGCAAAAATTGAATTTAATTTATTTATAAAATGAAATTTCAATTTTTTCATTAACGATGCATAAAGTCAAATCTATTTTAATGAAATCTTGTTTATATGACCAAAAGCATGCTGAAAACAGGTGTCGCATTTTGGTGCTAGCTATTAGGATCATTGCAAAAATCGGATTTAATTTATTTATAATTTGAAATTTTAATTTTTTCATTAACAATGCATAAAGTCGAATCTATTTTAATGAAATCGTGTTTATTTGACCAAAAGCAAGCTCAAAACAGGTGTCGCATTTTGGTGCTAGCTATTAGGATCATTGCAAAAATTGAATTTAATTTATTTACAACTTGAAATTTAATTTTTTTCATTAACAATGCATAAAGTCGAATCTATTTTAATGAAATCGTATTTATATGACCAAAAGCATGCTGAAAACAGGTGTCGCATTTTGGTGCTAGCTATTAGGATCAATGCAAAAATTGAATTTATCTACGACCACTACTGTAAATGCCCATTATCGTACAATGCGCGTACTGCGTAAATACACCAAAACACCCACGTATGTTAGAGCCCGCTTGTAAATTAAAGGTACTAGTGAGTTTCGTTTACGAACTTTTGATTGGTTGAGAGTTGCGCGTTTGTTCGTTTTTATTAAATATAGTAGTCCGCGATTGTTAAACGTCACATCACGCACCCCGAAGCTGTCACTTCGCTATTCCGCACATTCTCATTCAAATGCAATGATATCCAGAAGTAAGTACCAAATAATGAGGTATGTAACCATTGTTAATGAAACTCTTTTCAATTCTTGCAAGATAAATAATGTCCAGTAACAGCAACAACGAAAATGATTAAATAAGCGGCCAACAAGTTTCTCCCTGCTACGCCTCGCGATACAAAAATGTTTAAGGAACATTTATGGACTGGAGAATCAAATATAAATTAAGGTGAGAGTGGTCGTAGATAAAGTATACTACATAACGCGAGTTGTAAAGCAATTACGCGCTCGTGAAATTGCGTTACTCGCCGCTACGCGGCTCGTACGCAATTTTTTCACTTGCGCGTAATTTGCTATTTACAACTCTTGTTACGTAATATACTATTAATTTACTTATAATTTGAAATTTTAATTTTTTCATTAACGATGCATAAAGTCGAATCTATTTTAATGAAATCGTGTTTATTTGACCAAAAGCATGCTCAAAACAGGTGTCGCATTTTGGTGCTAGCTATTAGGATCATTGCAAAAATATAATTTGATTTATTTATAATTTGAAATTTTAATTTTTTCATTAACAATGCATAAAGTCGAATCTATTTTAATAAAATCGTATTTATATGACCAAAAGCATGCTGAAAACAGGTGTCGCATTTTGGTGCTAGCTATTAGGATCATTGCAAAAATTGAATTTGATTTATTTATAACATGGAATTTCAATTTTTTCATTAACAATGCATAAAGTCGAATCTATTTTAATGAAATCGTATTTATATGACCAAAAGCATGCTGAAAACAGGTGTCGCATTTTAGTGCTAGCTATTAGGATCATTGCAAAAATATAATTTGATTTATTTATAATTTGAAATTTTAATTTTTTCATTAACAATGCATAAAGTCGAATCTATTTTAATAAAATCGTATTTATGTGACCAAAAGCATGCTGAAAACAGGTGTCGCATTTTGGTGCTAGCTATTAGGATCATTGCAAAAATTGAATTTGATTTATTTATAACATGGAATTTCAATTTTTTCATTAACAATGCATAAAGTCGAATCTATTTTAATGAAATCGTATTTATATGACCAAAAGCATGCTGAAAACAGGTGTCGCATTTTAGTGCTAGCTATTAGGATCATTGCAAAAATATAATTTGATTTATTTATAATTTGAAATTTTAATTTTTTCATTAACAATGCATAAAGTCGAATCTATTTTAATGAAATCGTATTTATATGACCAAAAGCATGCTGAAAACAGGTGTCGCATTTTGGTGCTAGCTATTAGGATCATTGCAAAAATATAATTTGATTTATTTATAATTTGAAATTTTAATTTTTTTATTAACAATGCATAAAGTCGAATCTATTTTAATGAAATCGTATTTATATGACCAAAAGCATGCTGAAAACAGGTGTCGCATTTTGGTGCTAGCTATTAGGATCATTGCAAAAATTGAATTTGATTTATTTATAACATGGAATTTCAATTTTTTCATTAACAATGCATAAAGTCGAATCTATTTTAATGAAATCGTATTTATATGACCAAAAGCATGCTGAAAACAGGTGTCGCATTTTGGTGCTAGCTATTAGGATCATTGCAAAAATATAATTTGATTTATTTATAATTTGAAATTTTAATTTTTTCATTAACAATGCATAAAGTCGAATCTATTTTAATGAAATCGTATTTATATGACCAAAAGCATGCTGAAAACAGGTGTCGCATTTTGGTGCTAGCTATTAGGATCATTGCAAAAATATAATTTGATTTATTTATAATTTGAAATTTTAATTTTTTCATCAACAATGCATAAAGTCGAATCTATTTTAATGAAATCGTATTTATATGACCAAAAGCATGCTGAAAACAGGTGTCGCATTTTGGTGCTAGCTATTAGGATCATTGCAAAAATATAATTTGATTTATTTATAATTTGAAATTTTAATTTTTTCATTAACAATGCATAAAGTCGAATCTATTTTAATGAAATCGTATTTATATGACCAAAAGCATGCTGAAAACAGGTGTCGCATTTTGGTGCTAGCTATTGGGATCATTGCAAAAATCGAATTTAATTTATTTATAATTTGAAATTTTAATTTTTTCATTAACAATGCATAAAGTCGAATCTATTTTAATGAAATCGTGTTTACCTGACCAAAAGCATGCTGAAAACAGGTGTCGCATTTTGGTGCTAGCTATTAGGATCATTGCAAAAATATAATTTGATTTATTTATAATTTGAAATTTTAATTTTTTCATTAACAATGCATAAAGTTGAATCTATTTTAATGAAATCGTGTTTATTTGACCAAAAGCATGCTGAAAACAGGTGTCGCATTTTGGTGCTAGCTATTGGGATCATTGCAAAAATCGAATTTAATTTATTTATAAATTGAAATTTTAATTTTTTCATTAACAATGCATAAAGTCGAATCTATTTTAATGAAATCGTGTTTATCTGACCAAAAGCATGCTGAAAACAGGTGTCGCATTTTGGTGCTAGCTATTAGGATCATTGCAAAAATATAATTTGATTTATTTATAATTTGAAATTTTAATTTTTTCATTAACAATGCATAAAGTCGAATCTATTTTAATGAAATCGTGTTTATTTGACCAAAGGCATGCTGAAAACATGTGTCGCATTTTGGTGCCAGCCATTAGGATCATTGCAAAAATTGAATTTAATTTATTTATAACATGGAATTTCAATTTTTTCATTAACAATGCATAAAGTCGAATCTATTTTAATGAAATCGTGTTTGTTTGACCAAAAGCAAGCTCAAAACAGGTGTCGCATTTTGGTGCTAGCTATTAGGATCATTGCAAAAATTGAATTTAATTTACTTATCACTTGAAATTTTATTTTTTTCATTAACAATGCATACAGTCGAATCTATTTTATTGAAATCGTGTTTATATGACCAAAAGCATGCTGAAAACAGGTGTCGCATTTTGGTGCTAGCTATTAGGAACAATGCAAAAATTGAATTTAATTTATTTATAATTTGAAATTTCAATTTTTTCATTAACGATGCATAAAGTCGAATCTATTTTAATTAAATCTTGTTTATATGACCAAAAGCATGCTGAAAACAGGTGTCGCATTTTGGTGCTAGCTATTAGGATCATTGCAAAAATCGGATTTAATTTATTTATAATTTGAAATTTTAATTTTTTCATTGACAATGCATAAAGTCGAATCTATTTTAATGAAATCGTGTTTATTTGACCAAAAGCATGCTGAAAACAGGTGTTGCATTTTGGTGCCGGCTATTAGGATCATTGCAAAAATTGAATTTAATTTACTTATAACTTGAAATTTTATTTTTTTCATTAACAATGCATAAAGTCGAATCTATTTTATTGAAATCGTGTTTATATGACCAAAAGCATGCTGAAAACAGGTGTCGCATTTTGGTGCTAGCTATTAGGATCATTGCAAAAATCGGATTTAATTTATTTATAATTTGAAATTTAAATTTTTTCATTGACAATGCATAAAGTCGAATCTATTTTAATGAAATCGTGTTTATTTGACCAAAAGCATGCTGAAAACAGGTGTCGCATTTTGGTGCCGGCTATTAGGATCATTGCAAAAATCGGATTTAATTTATTTATAATTTGAAATTTTAATTTTCTCATTAACAATGCATAAAGTCGAATCTATTTTAATGAAATCGTGTTTATTTGACCAAAAGCATGCTCAAAACAGGTGTCGCATTTTGGTGCTAGCTATTAGGATTATTGCAAAAATCGAATTTAATTTATTTATAATTTGAAATTTTAATTTTTTCATTAACAATGCATAAAGTCGAATCTATTTTAATGAAATCGTGTTTATTTGACCAAAAGCAAGCTCAAAACAGGTGTCGCATTTTGGTGCTAGCTATTAGGATTATTGCAAAAATCGAATTTAATTTATTTATAATTTGAAATTTTAATTTTTTCATTAACAATGCATAAAGTCGAATCTATTTTAATGAAATCGTGTTTATCTGACCAAAAGCATGCTGAAAACAGGTGTCGCATTTTGGTGCTAGCTATTAGGATCAATGCAAAAATTGAATTTGATTTATTTATAACATGGAATTTCAATTTTTTCATTAACAATGCATAAAGTCGAATCTATTTTAATGAAATCGTATTTATATGACCAAAAGCATGCTGAAAACAGGTGTCGCATTTTGGTGCTAGCTATTAGGATCATTGCAAAAATCGGATTTAATTTATTTATAATTTGAAATTTTAATTTTTTCATTAACAATGTATAAAGTCGAATCTATTTTAATGAAATCGTGTTTATTTGACCAAAAGCAAGCTCAAAACAGGTGTCGCATTTTGGTGCTAGCTATTAGGATCATTGCAAAAATTGAATTTAATTTATTTATAACTTGAAATTTTATTTTTTTCATTAACAATGCATAAAGTCGAATCTATTTTAATGAAATCGTGTTTATATGACCAAAAGCATGCTGAAAACAGGTGTCGCATTTTGGTGCTAGCTATTAGGATCAATGCAAAAATATAATTTGATTTATTTATAATTTGAAATTTTATTTTTTTCATTAACAATGCATAAAGTCGAATCTATTTTAATGAAATCGTGTTTATTTGACCAAAAGCAAGCTCAAAACAGGTGTCGCATTTTGGTGCCAGCTATTAGGATTATTGCAAAAATCGAATTTAATTTATTTATAATTTGAAATTTTAATTTTTTCATTAACAATGCATAAAGTCGAATCTATTTTAATGAAATCGTGTTTATCTGACCAAAAGCATGCTGAAAACAGGTGTCGCATTTTGGTGCTAGCTATTAGGATCAATGCAAATATTGAATTTGATTTATTTATAATTTGAAATTTTAATTTTTTCATTAACAATGCATAAAGTCGAATCTATTTTAATGAAATCGTGTTTATCTGACCAAAAGCATGCTGAAAACAGGTGTCGCATTTTGGTGCTAGCTATTAGGATCATTGCAAAAATATAATTTGATTTATTTATAATTTGAAATTTTAATTTTTTCATTAACAATGCATAAAGTCGAATCTATTTTAATGAAATCGTATTTATATGACCAAAAGCATGCTAAAAACAGGTGTCGCATTTTGGTGCTAGCTATTAGGATCATTGCAAAAATCGGATTTAATTTATTTATAATTTGAAATTTTAATTTTTTCATTAACAATGCATAAAGTCGAATCTATTTTAATGAAATCGTGTTTATTTGACCAAAAGCAAGCTCAAAACAGGTGTCGCATTTTGGTGCTAGCTATTAGGATCATTGCAAAAATTGAATTTAATTTATTTATAACTTGAAATTTTATTTTTTTCATTAACAATGCATAAAGTCGAATCTATTTTAATGAAATCGTGTTTATCTGACCAAAAGCATGCTGAAAACAGGTGTCGCATTTTGGTGCCAGCTATTAGGATTATTGCAAAAATCGAATTTAATTTATTTATAATTTGAAATTTTAATTTTTTCATTAACAATGCATAAAGTCGAATCTATTTTAATGAAATCGTGTTTATCTGACCAAAAGCATGCTGAAAACAGGTGTCGCATTTTGGTGCTAGCTATTAGGATCATTGCAAAAATATAATTTGATTTATTTATAATTTGAAATTTTAATTTTTTCATTAACAATGCATAAAGTCGAATCTATTTTAATGAAATCGTATTTATATGACCAAAAGCATGCTGAAAACAGGTGTCGCATTTTGGTGCTAGCTATTAGGATCAATGCAAAAATATAATTTGATTTATTTATAATTTGAAATTTTATTTTTTTCATTAACAATGCATAAAGTCGAATCTATTTTAATGAAATCGTGTTTATTTGACCAAAAGCAAGCTCAAAACAGGTGTCGCATTTTGGTGCTAGCTATTAGGATTATTGCAAAAATCGAATTTAATTTATTTATAATTTGAAATTTTAATTTTTTCATTAACAATGCATAAAGTCGAATCTATTTTAATGAAATCGTGTTTATCTGACCAAAAGCATGCTGAAAACAGGTGTCGCATTTTGGTGCCAGCTATTAGGATTATTGCAAAAATCGAATTTAATTTATTTATAATTTGAAATTTTAATTTTTTCATTAACAATGCATAAAGTCGAATCTATTTTAATGAAATCGTGTTTATCTGACCAAAAGCATGCTGAAAACAGGTGTCGCATTTTGGTGCTAGCTATTAGGATCATTGCAAAAATATAATTTGATTTATTTATAATTTGAAATTTTAATTTTTTCATTAACAATGCATAAAGTCGAATCTATTTTAATGAAATCGTATTTATATGACCAAAAGCATGCTGAAAACAGGTGTCGCATTTTGGTGCTAGCTATTAGGATCAATGCAAAAATATAATTTGATTTATTTATAATTTGAAATTTTATTTTTTTCATTAACAATGCATAAAGTCGAATCTATTTTAATGAAATCGTGTTTATTTGACCAGAAGCAAGCTCAAAACAGGTGTCGCATTTTGGTGCTAGCTATTAGGATTATTGCAAAAATCGAATTTAATTTATTTATAATTTGAAATTTTAATTTTTTCATTAACAATGCATAAAGTCGAATCTATTTTAATGAAATCGTGTTTACCTGACCAAAAGCATGCTGAAAACAGGTGTCGCATTTTGGTGCTAGCTATTAGGATCAATGCAAAAATTGAATTTGATTTATTTATAATTTGAAATTTTAATTTTTTCATTAACAATGCATAAAGTCGAATCTATTTTAATGAAATCGTATTTATATGACCAAAAGCATGCTGAAAACAGGTGTCGCATTTTGGTGCTAGCTATTAGGATCATTGCAAAAATATAATTTGATTTATTTATATTTTGAAATTTTAATTTTTTCATTAACAATGCATAAAGTCGAATCTATTTTAATGAAATCGTATTTATATGACCAAAAGCATGCTGAAAACAGGTGTCGCATTTTGGTGCTAGCTATTAGGATCATTGCAAAAATCGGATTTAATTTATTTATAATTTGAAATTTTAATTTTTTCATTAACAATGCATAAAGTCGAATCTATTTTAATGAAATCGTGTTTATTTGACCAAAAGCAAGCTCAAAACAGGTGTCGCATTTTGGTGCAAGCTATTAGGATCATTGCAAAAATTGAATTTAATTTATTTATAACTTGAAATTTTATTTTTTTCATTAACAATGCATAAAGTCGAATCTATTTTAATGAAATCGTGTTTATATGACCAAAAGCATGCTGAAAACAGGTGTCGCATTTTGGTGCTAGCTATTAGGATCAATGCAAAAATATAATTTGATTTATTTATAATTTGAAATTTTATTTTTTTCATTAACAATGCATAAAGTCGAATCTATTTTAATGAAATCGTGTTTATTTGACCAAAAGCAAGCTCAAAACAGGTGTCGCATTTTGGTGCTAGCTATTAGGATTATTGCAAAAATCGAATTTAATTTATTTATAATTTGAAATTTTAATTTTTTCATTAACAATGCATAAAGTCGAATCTATTTTAATGAAATCGTGTTTACCTGACCAAAAGCATGCTGAAAACAGGTGTCGCATTTTGGTGCTAGCTATTAGGATCAATGCAAAAATTGAATTTGATTTATTTATAACATGGAATTTCAATTTTTTCATTAACAATGCATAAAGTCGAATCTATTTTAATGAAATCGTATTTATATGACCAAAAGCATGCTGAAAACAGGTGTCGCATTTTGGTGCTAGCTATTAGGATCATTGCAAAAACCGGATTTAATTTATTTATAATTTGAAATTTTAATTTTTTCATTAACAATGCATAAAGTCGAATCTATTTTAATGAAATCGTGTTTATTTGACCAAAAGCAAGCTCAAAACAGGTGTCGCATTTTGGTGCTAGCTATTAGGATCATTGCAAAAATTGAATTTAATTTATTTATAACTTGAAATTTTATTTTTTTCATTAACAATGCATAAAGTCGAATCTATTTTAATGAAATCGTGTTTATATGACCAAAAGCATGCTGAAAACAGGTGTCGCATTTTGGTGCTAGCTATTAGGATCAATGCAAAAATTGAATTTAATTTATTTATAATTTGAAATTTCAATTTTTTCATTAACGATGCATAAAGTCGAATCTATTTTAATGAAATCTTGTTTATATGACCAAAAGCATGATGAAAACAGGTGTCGCATTTTGGTGCTAGCTATTAGGATCATTGCAAAAATCGGATTTAATTTATTTATAATTTGAAATTTTAATTTTTTCATTAACAATGCATAAAGTCGAATCTATTTTAATGAAATTATGTTTATATGACCAAAAGCATGCTGAAAACAGGTGTCGCATTTTGGTGCTAGCTATTAGGATTATTGCAAATATCGAATTTAATTTATTTATAATTTGAAATTTTAATTTTTTCACTAACAATGCATAAAGTCGAATCTATTTTAATGAAATCGTGTTTATTTGACCAAAGGCATGCTGAAAACATGTGTCGCATTTTGGTGCCAGCCATTAGGATCATTGCAAAAATTGAATTTAATTTATTTATAACATGGAATTTCATTTTTTTCATTAACAATGCATAAAGTCGAATTTATTTTAATGAAATCATATTTATATGACCAAAAGCATGCTGAAAACAGGTGTCGCATTTTGGTGCTGGCTATTAGGATCATTGCAAAAATCGGATTTAATTTATTTATAATTTGAAATTTCAATTTTTTCATTAACGATGCATAAAGTCGAATCTATTTTAATGAAATCTTGTTTATATGACCAAAAGCATGCTGAAAACAGGTGTCGCATTTTTGTGCTAGCTATTAGGATTATTGCAAATATCGAATTTAATTTATTTATAATTTGAAATTTTAATTTTTTCACTAACAATGCATAAAGTCTAATCTATTTTAATAAAATCGTGTTTATTTGACCAAAGGCATGCTGAAAACATGTGTCGCATTTTGGTGGTAGCTATTAGGATTATTGCAAAAATCGAATTTAATTTATTTATAATTTGAAATTTTAGTTTTTTCATTAACAATGCATAAAATCGAATCTATTTTAATGAAATCGTGTTTATTTGACCAAAGGCATGCTGAAAACATGTGTCGCATT
Organism: Ocypus olens; assembly: GCA_910593695.2. Classification (NCBI taxonomy): domain Eukaryota; kingdom Metazoa; phylum Arthropoda; class Insecta; order Coleoptera; family Staphylinidae; genus Ocypus; species Ocypus olens. The sequence goes on from OU343064.1 coordinate 9,768,015, forward strand.
TTGGTGCCAGCCATTAGGATCATTGCAAAAATTGAATTTAATTTATTTATAACATGGAATTTCATTTTTTTCATTAACAATGCATAAAGTCGAATTTATTTTAATGAAATCATATTTATATGACCAAAAGCATGCTGAAAACAGGTGTCGCATTTTGGTGCTAGCTATTAGGATCAATGCAAATATTGAATTTAATTTATTTATAATTTGAAATTTCAATTTTTTCATTAACGATGCATAAAGTCGAATCTATTTTAATGAAATCTTGTTTATATGACCAAAAGCATGCTGAAAACAGGTGTCGCATTTTTGTGCTAGCTATTAGGATTATTGCAAATATCGAATTTAATTTATTTATAATTTGAAATTTTAATTTTTTCACTAACAATGCATAAAGTCGAATCTATTTTAATAAAATCGTGTTTATTTGACCAAAGGCATGCTGAAAACATGTGTCGCATTTTGGTGGTAGCTATTAGGATTATTGCAAAAATCGAATTTAATTTATTTATAATTTGAAATTTTAGTTTTTTCATTAACAATGCATAAAGTCGAATCTATTTTAATAAAATCGTGTTTATTTGACCAAAGGCATGCTGAAAACATGTGTCGCATTTTGGTGGTAGCTATTAGGATTATTGCAAAAATCAAATTTAATTTATTTATAATTTGAAATTTTAGTTTTTTCATTAACAATGCATAAAGTCGAATCTATTTTAATGAAATCGTGTTTATTTGACCAAAGGCATGCTAAAAACATGTGTCGCATTTTGGTGGTAGCTATTAGGATTATTGCAAAAATCGAATTTAATTTATTTATAATTTGAAATTTTAGTTTTTTCATTAACAATGCATAAAGTCGAATCTATTTTAATGAAATCGTGTTTATTTGACCAAAGGCATGCTGACAACATGTGTCGCATTTTGGTGGTAGCTATTAGGATTATTGCAAAAATCGAATTTAATTTATTTATAATTTGAAATTTTAGTTTTTTCATTAACAATGCATAAAGTCGAATCTATTTTAATGAAATCGTGTTTATTTGACCAAAGGCATGCTGACAACATGTGTCGCATTTTGGTGGTAGCTATTAGGATTATTGCAAAAATCGAATTTAATTTATTTATAATTTGAAATTTTAATTTTTTCACTAACAATGCATAAAATCGAATCTATTTTAATGAAATCGTGTTTATTTGACCAAAGGCATGCTAAAAACATGTGTCGCATTTTGGTGGTAGCTATTAGGATTATTGCAAAAATCGAATTTAATTTATTTATAATTTGAAATTTTAATTTTTTCACTAACAATGCATAAAATCGAATCTATTTTAATGAAATCGTGTTTATTTGACCAAAGGCATGCTAAAAACATGTGTCGCATTTTGGTGGTAGCTATTAGGATTATTGCAAAAATCGAATTTAATTTATTTATAATTTGAAATTTTAGTTTTTTCATTAACAATGCATAAAGTCGAATCTATTTTAATAAAATCGTGTTTATTTGACCAAAGGCATGCTGAAAACATGTGTCGCATTTTGGTGGTAGCTATTAGGATTATTGCAAAAATCGAATTTAATTTATTTATAATTTGAAATTTTAGTTTTTTCATTAACAATGCATAAAGTCGAATCTATTTTAATGAAATCGTGTTTATTTGACCAAAGGCATGCTAAAAACATGTGTCGCATTTTGGTGGTAGCTATTAGGATTATTGCTAAAATCGAATTTAATTTATTTATAATTTGAAATTTTAGTTTTTTCATTAACAATGCATAAAGCCGAATCTATTTTAATAAAATCGTGTTTATTTGACCAAAGGCATGCTGACAACATGTGTCGCATTTTGGTGGTAGCTATTAGGATTATTGCAAAAATCGGATTTAATTTATTTATAATTTGAAATTTTAGTTTTTTCATTAACGATGCATAAAGTCGAATCTATTTTAATGAAATCTTGTTTATATGACCAAAAGCATGCTGAAAACAGGTGTCGCATTTTGGTGCTAGCTATTAGGATTATTGCAAATATCGAATTTAATTTTATTTATAATTTGAAATTTTAATTTTTTCACTAACAATGCATAAAGTCGAATCTATTTTAATAAAATCGTGTTTATTTGACCAAAGGCATGCTGAAAACATGTGTCGCATTTTGGTGGTAGCTATTAGGATTATTGCAAAAATCGGATTTAATTTATTTATAATTTGAAATTTTAGTTTTTTCATTAACAATGCATAAAGTCGAATCTATTTTATTGAAATCGTGTTTATTTGACCAAAGGCATGCTGAAAACATGTGTCGCATTTTGGTGGTAGCTATTAGGATTATTGCAAAAATCGGATTTAATTTATTTATAATTTGAAATTTTAGTTTTTTCATTAACGATGCATAAAGTCGAATCTATTTTAATGAAATCTTGTTTATATGACCAAAAGCATGCTGAAAACAGGTGTCGCATTTTGGTGCTAGCTATTAGGATTATTGCAAATATCGAATTTAATTTATTTATAATTTGAAATTTTAATTTTTTCACTAACAATGCATAAAGTCGAATCTATTTTAATAAAATCGTGTTTATTTGACCAAAGGCATGCTGAAAACATGTGTCGCATTTTGGTGCCAGCCATTAGGATCATTGCAAAAATTGAATTTAATTTATTTATAACATGGAATTTCATTTTTTTTCATTAACAATGCATAAAGTCGAATCTATTTTATTGAAATCGTGTTTATTTGACCAAAGGCATGCTGAAAACATGTGTCGCATTTTGGTGGTAGCTATTAGGATTATTGCAAAAATCGGATTTAATTTATTTATAATTTGAAATTTTAGTTTTTTCATTAACAATGCATAAAGTCGAATCTATTTTATTGAAATCGTGTTTATTTGACCAAAGGCATGCTGAAAACATGTGTCGCATTTTGGTGCCAGCCATTAGGATCATTGCAAAAATTGAATTTAATTTATTTATAACATGGAATTTCATTTTTTTCATTAACAATGCATAAAGTCGAATTTATTTTAATGAAATCATATTTATATGACCAAAAGCATGCTGAAAACAGGTGTCGCATTTTGGTGCTGGCTATTAGGATCATTGCAAAAATCGGATTTAATTTATTTATAATTTGAAATTTCAATTTTTTCATTAACGATGCATAAAGTCGAATCTATTTTAATGAAATCTTGTTTATATGACCAAAAGCATGCTGAAAACAGGTGTCGCATTTTTGTGCTAGCTATTAGGATTATTGCAAATATCGAATTTAATTTATTTATAATTTGAAATTTTAATTTTTTCACTAACATTGCATAAAGTCGAATCTATTTTAATAAAATCGTGTTTATTTGACCAAAGGCATGCTGAAAACATGTGTCGCATTTTGGTGCCAGCCATTAGGATCATTGCAAAAATTGAATTTAATTTATTTATAACATGGAATTTCATTTTTTTCATTAACAATGCATAAAGTCGAATCTATTTTATTGAAATCGTGTTTATTTGACCAAAGGCATGCTGAAAACATGTGTCGCATTTTGGTGGTAGCTATTAGGATTATTGCAAAAATCGAATTTAATTTATTTATAATTTGAAATTTTAGTTTTTTCATTAACAATGCATAAAGTCGAATCTATTTTAATAAAATCGTGTTTATTTGACCAAAGGCATGCTGAAAACATGTGTCGCATTTTGGTGGTAGCTATTAGGATTATTGCAAAAATCAAATTTAATTTATTTATAATTTGAAATTTTAGTTTTTTCATTAACAATGCATAAAGTCGAATCTATTTTAATGAAATCGTGTTTATTTGACCAAAGGCATGCTAAAAACATGTGTCGCATTTTGGTGGTAGCTATTAGGATTATTGCAAAAATCGAATTTAATTTATTTATAATTTGAAATTTTAGTTTTTTCATTAACAATGCATAAAGTCGAATCTATTTTAATGAAATCGTGTTTATTTGACCAAAGGCATGCTGACAACATGTGTCGCATTTTGGTGGTAGCTATTAGGATTATTGCAAAAATCGAATTTAATTTATTTATAATTTGAAATTTTAGTTTTTTCATTAACAATGCATAAAGTCGAATCTATTTTAATGAAATCGTGTTTATTTGACCAAAGGCATGCTGACAACATGTGTCGCATTTTGGTGGTAGCTATTAGGATTATTGCAAAAATCGAATTTAATTTATTTATAATTTGAAATTTTAATTTTTTCACTAACAATGCATAAAATCGAATCTATTTTAATGAAATCGTGTTTATTTGACCAAAGGCATGCTAAAAACATGTGTCGCATTTTGGTGGTAGCTATTAGGATTATTGCAAAAATCGAATTTAATTTATTTATAATTTGAAATTTTAATTTTTTCACTAACAATGCATAAAATCGAATCTATTTTAATGAAATCGTGTTTATTTGACCAAAGGCATGCTAAAAACATGTGTCGCATTTTGGTGGTAGCTATTAGGATTATTGCAAAAATCGAATTTAATTTATTTATAATTTGAAATTTTAGTTTTTTCATTAACAATGCATAAAGTCGAATCTATTTTAATAAAATCGTGTTTATTTGACCAAAGGCATGCTGAAAACATGTGTCGCATTTTGGTGGTAGCTATTAGGATTATTGCAAAAATCGAATTTAATTTATTTATAATTTGAAATTTTAGTTTTTTCATTAACAATGCATAAAGTCGAATCTATTTTAATGAAATCGTGTTTATTTGACCAAAGGCATGCTAAAAACATGTGTCGCATTTTGGTGGTAGCTATTAGGATTATTGCTAAAATCGAATTTAATTTATTTATAATTTGAAATTTTAGTTTTTTCATTAACAATGCATAAAGCCGAATCTATTTTAATAAAATCGTGTTTATTTGACCAAAGGCATGCTGACAACATGTGTCGCATTTTGGTGGTAGCTATTAGGATTATTGCAAAAATCGGATTTAATTTATTTATAATTTGAAATTTTAGTTTTTTCATTAACGATGCATAAAGTCGAATCTATTTTAATGAAATCTTGTTTATATGACCAAAAGCATGCTGAAAACAGGTGTCGCATTTTGGTGCTAGCTATTAGGATTATTGCAAATATCGAATTTAATTTTATTTATAATTTGAAATTTTAATTTTTTCACTAACAATGCATAAAGTCGAATCTATTTTAATAAAATCGTGTTTATTTGACCAAAGGCATGCTGAAAACATGTGTCGCATTTTGGTGGTAGCTATTAGGATTATTGCAAAAATCGGATTTAATTTATTTATAATTTGAAATTTTAGTTTTTTCATTAACAATGCATAAATTCGAATCTATTTTATTGAAATCGTGTTTATTTGACCAAAGGCATGCTGAAAACATGTGTCGCATTTTGGTGGTAGCTATTAGGATTATTGCAAAAATCGGATTTAATTTATTTATAATTTGAAATTTTAGTTTTTTCATTAACGATGCATAAAGTCGAATCTATTTTAATGAAATCTTGTTTATATGACCAAAAGCATGCTGAAAACAGGTGTCGCATTTTGGTGCTAGCTATTAGGATTATTGCAAATATCGAATTTAATTTATTTATAATTTGAAATTTTAATTTTTTCACTAACAATGCATAAAGTCGAATCTATTTTAATAAAATCGTGTTTATTTGACCAAAGGCATGCTGAAAACATGTGTCGCATTTTGGTGCCAGCCATTAGGATCATTGCAAAAATTGAATTTAATTTATTTATAACATGGAATTTCATTTTTTTTCATTAACAATGCATAAAGTCGAATCTATTTTATTGAAATCGTGTTTATTTGACCAAAGGCATGCTGAAAACATGTGTCGCATTTTGGTGGTAGCTATTAGGATTATTGCAAAAATCGGATTTAATTTATTTATAATTTGAAATTTTAGTTTTTTCATTAACAATGCATAAAGTCGAATCTATTTTATTGAAATCGTGTTTATTTGACCAAAGGCATGCTGAAAACATGTGTCGCATTTTGGTGCCAGCCATTAGGATCATTGCAAAAATTGAATTTAATTTATTTATAACATGGAATTTCATTTTTTTCATTAACAATGCATAAAGTCGAATTTATTTTAATGAAATCATATTTATATGACCAAAAGCATGCTGAAAACAGGTGTCGCATTTTGGTGCTGGCTATTAGGATCATTGCAAAAATCGGATTTAATTTATTTATAATTTGAAATTTCAATTTTTTCATTAACGATGCATAAAGTCGAATCTATTTTAATAAAATCGTGTTTATTTGACCAAAAGCATGCTGAAAACAGGTGTCGCATTTTTGTGCTAGCTATTAGGATTATTGCAAATATCGAATTTAATTTATTTATAATTTGAAATTTTAATTTTTTCACTAACATTGCATAAAGTCGAATCTATTTTAATAAAATCGTGTTTATTTGACCAAAGGCATGCTGAAAACATGTGTCGCATTTTGGTGCCAGCCATTAGGATCATTGCAAAAATTGAATTTAATTTATTTATAACATGGAATTTCATTTTTTTCATTAACAATGCATAAAGTCGAATCTATTTTATTGAAATCGTGTTTATTTGACCAAAGGCATGCTGAAAACATGTGTCGCATTTTGGTGGTAGCTATTAGGATTATTGCAAAAATCGAATTTAATTTATTTATAATTTGAAATTTTAGTTTTTTCATTAACAATGCATAAAGTCGAATCTATTTTATTGAAATCGTGTTTATTTGACCAAAGGCATGCTGAAAACATGTGTCGCATTTTGGTGGTAGCTATTAGGATTATTGCAAAAATCGGATTTAATTTATTTATAATTTGAAATTTTAGTTTTTTCATTAACAATGCATAAAGTCGAATCTATTTTATTGAAATCGTGTTTATTTGACCAAAGGCATGCTGAAAACATGTGTCGCATTTTGGTGCCAGCCATTAGGATCATTGCAAAAATTGAATTTAATTTATTTATAACATGGAATTTCATTTTTTTCATTAACAATGCATAAAGTCGAATTTATTTTAATGAAATCATATTTATATGACCAAAATCATGCTGAAAACAGGTGTCGCATTTTGGTGCTGGCTATTAGGATCATTGCAAAAATCGGATTTAATTTATTTATAATTTGAAATTTCAATTTTTTCATTAACGATGCATAAAGTCGAATCTATTTTAATGAAATCTTGTTTATATGACCAAAAGCATGCTGAAAACAGGTGTCGCATTTTTGTGCTAGCTATTAGGATTATTGCAAATATCGAATTTAATTTATTTATAATTTGAAATTTTAATTTTTTCACTAACAATGCATAAAGTCGAATCTATTTTAATAAAATCGTGTTTATTTGACCAAAGGCATGCTGAAAACATGTGTCGCATTTTGGTGCCAGCCATTAGGATCATTGCAAAAATTGAATTTAATTTATTTATAACATGGAATTTCATTTTTTTCATTAACAATGCATAAAGTCGAATTTATTTTAATGAAATCATATTTATATGACCAAAAGCATGCTGAAAACAGGTGTCGCATTTTGGTGCTGGCTATTAGGATCATTGCAAAAATCGGATTTAATTTATTTATAATTTGAAATTTCAATTTTTTCATTAACGATGCATAAAGTCGAATCTATTTTAATGAAATCTTGTTTATATGACCAAAAGCATGCTGAAAACAGGTGTCGCATTTTTGTGCTAGCCATTAGGATTATTGCAAATATCGAATTTAATTTATTTATAATTTGAAATTTTAATTTTTTCACTAACAATGCATAAAGTCTAATCTATTTTAATAAAATCGTGTTTATTTGACCAAAGGCATGCTGAAAACATGTGTCGCATTTTGGTGCCAGCCATTAGGATCATTGCAAAAATTGAATTTAATTTATTTATAACATGGAATTTCATTTTTTTCATTAACAATGCATAAAGTCGAATTTATTTTAATGAAATCATATTTATATGACCAAAAGCATGCTGAAAACAGGTGTCGCATTTTGGTGCTGGCTATTAGGATCATTGCAAAAATCGGATTTAATTTATTTATAATTTGAAATTTCAATTTTTTCATTAACGATGCATAAAGTCGAATCTATTTTAATGAAATCTTGTTTATATGACCAAAAGCATGCTGAAAACAGGTGTCGCATTTTTGTGCTAGCCATTAGGATTATTGCAAATATCGAATTTAATTTATTTATAATTTGAAATTTTAATTTTTTCACTAACAATGCATAAAGTCGAATCTATTTTAATAAAATCGTGTTTATTTGACCAAAGGCATGCTGAAAACATGTGTCGCATTTTGGTGCCAGCCATTAGGATCATTGCAAAAATTGAATTTAATTTATTTATAACATGGAATTTCATTTTTTTCATTAACAATGCATAAAGTCGAATTTATTTTAATGAAATCATATTTATATGACCAAAAGCATGCTGAAAACAGGTGTCGCATTTTGGTGCTGGCTATTAGGATCATTGCAAAAATCGGATTTAATTTATTTATAATTTGAAATTTCAATTTTTTCATTAACGATGCATAAAGTCGAATCTATTTTAATGAAATCTTGTTTATATGACCAAAAGCATGCTGAAAACAGGTGTCGCATTTTTGTGCTAGCTATTAGGATTATTGCAAATATCGAATTTAATTTATTTATAATTTGAAATTTTAATTTTTTCACTAACAATGCATAAAGTCGAATCTATTTTAATAAAATCGTGTTTATTTGACCAAAGGCATGCTGAAAACATGTGTCGCATTTTGGTGGTAGCTATTAGGATTATTGCAAAAATCGAATTTAATTTATTTATAATTTGAAATTTTAGTTTTTTCATTAACAATGCATAAAATCGAATCTATTTTAATGAAATCGTGTTTATTTGACCAAAGGCATGCTAAAAACATGTGTCGCATTTTGGTGGTAGCTATTAGGATTATTGCAAAAATCGAATTTAATTTATTTATAATTTGAAATTTTAGTTTTTTCATTAACAATGCATAAAGTCGAATCTATTTTAATAAAATCGTGTTTATTTGACCAAAGGCATGCTGAAAACATGTGTCGCATTTTGGTGGTAGCTATTAGGATTATTGCAAAAATCGAATTTAATTTATTTATAATTTGAAATTTTAGTTTTTTCATTAACAATGCATAAAGTCGAATCTATTTTAATGAAATCGTGTTTATTTGACCAAAGGCATGCTAATAACATGTGTCGCATTTTGGTGGTAGCTATTAGGATTATTGCAAAAATCGAATTTAATTTATTTATAATTTGAAATTTTAGTTTTTTCATTAACAATGCATAAAGTCGAATCTATTTTAATGAAATCGTGTTTATTTGACCAAAGGCATGCTGAAAACAGGTGTCGCATTTTGGTGCTAGCTATTAGGATCAATGCAAAAATATAATTTGATTTATTTATAATTTGAAATTTTATTTTTTTCATTAACAATGCATAAAGTCGAATCTATTTTAATGAAATCGTGTTTATTTGACCAAAAGCAAGCTCAAAACAGGTGTCGCATTTTGGTGCTAGCTATTAGGATTATTGCAAAAATCGAATTTAATTTATTTATAATTTGAAATTTTAATTTTTTCATTAACAATGCATAAAGTCGAATCTATTTTAATGAAATCGTGTTTACCTGACCAAAAGCATGCTGAAAACAGGTGTCGCATTTTGGTGCTAGCTATTAGGATCAATGCAAAAATTGAATTTGATTTATTTATAACATGGAATTTCATTTTTTTCATTAACAATGCATAAAGTCGAATCTATTTTATTGAAATCGTGTTTATTTGACCAAAGGCATGCTGAAAACATGTGTCGCATTTTGGTGGTAGCTATTAGGATTATTGCAAAAATCGGATTTAATTTATTAATAATTTGAAATTTTAGTTTTTTCATTAACAATGCATAAAGTCGAATCTATTTTATTGAAATCGTGTTTATTTGACCAAAGGCATGCTGAAAACATGTGTCGCATTTTGGTGCCAGCCTTTAGGATCATTGCAAAAATTGAATTTAATTTATTTATAACATGGAATTTCATTTTTTTCATTAAAAATGCATAAAGTCGAATTTATTTTAATGAAATCATATTTATATGACCAAAAGCATGCTGAAAACAGGTGTCGCATTTTGGTGCTGGCTATTAGGATCATTGCAAAAATCGGATTTAATTTATTTATAATTTGAAATTTCAATTTTTTCATTAACGATGCATAAAGTCGAATCTATTTTAATGAAATCTTGTTTATATGACCAAAAGCATGCTGAAAACAGGTGTCGCATTTTTGTGCTAGCTATTAGGATTATTGCAAATATCGAATTTAATTTATTTATAATTTGAAATTTTAATTTTTTCACTAACAATGCATAAAGTCGAATCTATTTTAATAAAATCGTGTTTATTTGACCAAAGGCATGCTGAAAACATGTGTCGCATTTTGGTGCCAGCCATTAGGATCATTGCAAAAATTGAATTTAATTTATTTATAACATGGAATTTCATTTTTTTCATTAACAATGCATAAAGTCGAATCTATTTTATTGAAATCGTGTTTATTTGACCAAAGGCATGCTGAAAACATGTGTCGCATTTTGGTGGTAGCTATTAGGATTATTGCAAAAATCGAATTTAATTTATTTATAATTTGAAATTTTAGTTTTTTCATTAACAATGCATAAAGTCGAATCTATTTTAATAAAATCGTGTTTATTTGACCAAAGGCATGCTGAAAACATGTGTCGCATTTTGGTGGTAGCTATTAGGATTATTGCAAATATCGAATTTAATTTATTTATAATTTGAAATTTTAGTTTTTTCATTAACAATGCATAAAGTCGAATCTATTTTATTGAAATCGTGTTTATTTGACGAAAGGCATGCTGAAAACATGTGTCGCATTTTGGTGGTAGCTATTAGGATTATTGCAAATATCGAATTTAATTTATTTATAATTTGAAATTTTAATTTTTTCACTAACAATGCATAAAGTCGAATCTATTTTAATAAAATCGTGTTTATTTGACCAAAGGCATGCTGAAAACATGTGTCGCATTTTGGTGCCAGCCATTAGGATCATTGCAAAAATTGAATTTAATTTATTTATAACATGGAATTTCATTTTTTTCATTAACAATGCATAAAGTCGAATTTATTTTAATGAAATCATATTTATATGACCAAAAGCATGCTGAAAACAGGTGTCGCATTTTGGTGCTGGCTATTAGGATCATTGCAAAAATCGGATTTAATTTATTTATAATTTGAAATTTCAATTTTTTCATTAACGATGCATAAAGTCGAATCTATTTTAATGAAATCTTGTTTATATGACCAAAAGCATGCTGAAAACAGGTGTCGAATTTTTGTGCTAGCCATTAGGATTATTGCAAATATCGAATTTAATTTATTTATAATTTGAAATTTTAATTTTTTCACTAACAATGCATAAAGTCGAATCTATTTTAATAAAATCGTGTTTATTTGACCAAAGGCATGCTGAAAACATGTGTCGCATTTTGGTGCCAGCCATTATGATCATTGCAAAAATTGAATTTAATTTCTTTATAACATGGAATTTCATTTTTTTCATTAACAATGCATAAAGTCGAATTTATTTTAATGAAATCATATTTATATGACCAAAAGCATGCTGAAAACAGGTGTCGCATTTTGGTGCTGGATATTAGGATCATTGCAAAAATCGGATTTAATTTATTTATAATTTGAAATTTCAATTTTTTCATTAACGATGCATAAAGTCGAATCTATTTTAATGAAATCTTGTTTATATGACCAAAAGCATGCTGAAAACAGGTGTCGCATTTTTGTGCTAGCTATTAGGATTATTGCAAATATCGAATTTAATTTATTTATAATTGGAAATTTTAATTTTTTCATTAACAATGCATAAAGTCGAATCTATTTTAATGAAATCGTGTTTATTTGACCAAAGGCATGCTGAAAACAGGTGTCGCATTTTGGTGCTAGCTATTAGGATCAATGCAAAAATATAATTTGATTTATTTATAATTTGAAATTTTATTTTTTTCATTAACAATGCATAAAGTCGAATCTATTTTAATGAAATCATGTTTATTTGACCAAAAGCAAGCTCAAAACAGGTGTCGCATTTTGGTGCTAGCTATTAGGATTATTGCAAAAATCGAATTTAATTTATTTATAATTTGAAATTTTAATTTTTTCATTAACAATGCATTAAGTCGAATCTATTTTAATGAAATCGTGTTTATTTGACCAAAAGCATGCTGAAAACAGGTGTCGCATTTTGGTGCTAGCTATTAGGATCATTGCAAAAATCGGATTTAATTTATTTATAATTTGAAATTTTAATTTTTTCATTAACAATGCATAAAGTCGAATCTATTTTAATGAAATCGTGTTTATTTGACCAAAAGCAAGCTCAAAACAGGTGTCGCATTTTGGTGCTAGCTATTAGGATCATTGCAAAAATCGAATTTAATTTATTTATAATTTGAAATTTTAATTTTTTCATTAACAATGCATTAAGTCGAATCTATTTTAATGAAATCGTGTTTACCTGACCAAAAGCATGCTGAAAACAGGTGTCGCATTTTGGTGCTAGCTATTAGGATCAATGCAAAAATTGAATTTGATTTATTTATAACATGGAATTTCAATTTTTTCATTAACAATGCATAAAGTCGAATCTATTTTAATGAAATCGTATTTATATGACCAAAAGCATGCTGAAAACAGGTGTCGCATTTTGGTGCTAGCTATTAGGATCATTGCAAAAATCGGATTTAATTTATTTATAATTTGAAATTTTAATTTTTTCATTAACAATGCATAAAGTCGAATCTATTTTAATGAAATCGTGTTTATTTGACCAAAAGCAAGCTCAAAACAGGTGTCGCATTTTGGTGCTAGCTATTAGGATCATTGCAAAAATTGAATTTAATTTATTTATAACTTGAAATTTTATTTTTTTCATTAACAATGCATAAAGTCGAATTTATTTTAATAAAATCGTGTTTATATGACCAAAAGCATGCTGAAAACAGGTGTCGCATTTTGGTGCTAGCTATTAGGATCAATGCAAAAATTGAATTTAATTTATTTATAATTTGAAATTTCAATTTTTTCATTAACGATGCATAAAGTCGAATCTATTTTAATGAAATCTTGTTTATATGACCAAAAGCATGCTGAAAACAGGTGTCGCATTTTGGTGCTAGCTATTAGGATCATTGCAAAAATCGGATTTAATTTATTTATAATTTGAAATTTTAATTTTTTCATTAACAATGCATAAAGTCGAATCTATTTTAATGAAATCTTGTTTATATGACCAAAAGCATGCTGAAAACAGGTGTTGCATTTTGGTGCTAGCTATTAGGATTATTGCAAATATCGAATTTAATTTATTTATAATTTGAAATTTTAATTTTTTCACTAACAATGCATAAAGTCGAATCTATTTTAATGAAATCGTGTTTATTTGACCAAAGGCATGCTGAAAACATGTGTCGCATTTTGGTGCCAGCCATTAGGATCATTGCAAAAATTGAATTTAATTTATTTATAATATGGAATTTCATTTTTTTCATTAACAATGCATAAAGTCTAATTTATTTTAATGAAATCATATTTATATGACCAAAAGCATGCTGAAAACAGGTGTCGCATTTTGGTGCTGGCTATTAGGATCATTGCAAAAATCGGATTTAATTTATTTATAATTTGAAATTTCAATTTTTTCATTAACGATGCATAAAGTCGAATCTATTTTAATGAAATCTTGTTTATATGACCAAAAGCATGCTGAAAACAGGTGTCGCATTTTGGTGCTAGCTATTAGGATCATTGCAAAAATCGGATTTAATTTATTTATAATTTGAAATTTTAATTTTTTCATTAACAATGCATAAAGTCGAATCTATTTTAATAAAATCGTGTTTATTTGACCAAAGGCATGCTGAAAACATGTGTCGCATTTTGGTGGTAGCTATTAGGATTATTGCAAAAATCGAATTTAATTTATTTATAATTTGAAATTTTAGTTTTTTCATTAACAATGTATAAAATCGAATCTATTTTAATGAAATCGTGTTTATTTGACCAAAGGCATGCTGAAAACATGTGTCGCATTTTGGTGCCAGCCATTAGGATCATTGCAAAAATTGAATTTAATTTATTTATAACATGGAATTTCATTTTTTTCATTAACAATGCATAAAGTCGAATTTATTTTAATGAAATCATATTTATATGACCAAAAGCATGCTGAAAACAGGTGTCGCATTTTGGTGCTAGCTATTAGGATCAATGCAAAAATTGAATTTAATTTATTTATAATTTGAAATTTCAATTTTTTCATTAACGATGCATAAAGTCGAATCTATTTTAATGAAATCTTGTTTATATGACCAAAAGCATGCTGAAAACAGGTGTCGCATTTTTGTGCTAGCTGTTAGGATTATTGCAAATATCGAATTTAATTTATTTATAATTTGAAATTTTAGTTTTTTCACTAACAATGCATAAAGTCGAATCTATTTTAAAAAAATCGTGTTTATTTGACCAAAGGCATGCTGAAAACATGTGTCGCATTTTGGTGGTAGCTATTAGGATTATTGCAAAAATCGAATTTAATTTATTTTTAATTTGAAATTTTAGTTTTTTCATTAACAATGCATAAAATCGAATCTATTTTAATGAAATCGTGTTTATTTGACCAAAGGCATGCTAAAAACATGTGTCGAATTTTGGTGGTAGCTATTAGGATTATTGCAAAAATCGAATTTAATTTATTTATAATTTGAAATTTTAGTTTTTTCATTAACAATGCATAAAGTCGAATCTATTTTAATAAAATCGTGTTTATTTGACCAAAGGCATGCTGAAAACATGTGTCGCATTTTGGTGGTAGCTATTAGGATTATTGCAAAAATCGAATTTAATTTATTTATAATTTGAAATTTTAGTTTTTTCATTAACAATGCATAAAGTCGAATCTATTTTAATGAAATCGTGTTTATTTGACCAAAGGCATGCTAAAAACATGTGTCGCATTTTGGTGGTAGCTATTAGGATTATTGCAAAAATCGAATTTAATTTATTTATAATTTGAAATTTTTGTTTTTTCATTAACAATGCATAAAGTCGAATCTATTTTAATAAAATCGTGTTTATTTGACCAAAGGCATGCTGAAAACATGTGTCGCATTTTGGTGGTAGCTATTAGGATTATTGCAAAAATCGAATTTAATTTATTTATAATTTGAAATTTTAGTTTTTTCATTAACAATGCATAAAGTCGAATCTATTTTAATAAAATCGTGTTTATTTGACCAAAGGCATGCTGAAAACCTGTGTCGCATTTTGGTGGTAGCTATTAGGATTATTGCAAAAATCGAATTTAATTTATTTATAATTTGAAATTTTAGTTTTTTCATTAACAATGCATAAAGTCGAATCTATTTTAATAAAATCGTGTTTATTTGACCAAAGGCATGCTGAAAACATGTGTCGCATTTTGGTGGTAGCTATTAGGATTATTGCAAAAATCGAATTTAATTTATTTATAATTTGAAATTTTAGTTTTTTCATTAACAATGCATAAAGTCGAATCTATTTTAATAAAATCGTGTTTATTTGACCAAAGGCATGCTGAAAACATGTGTCGCATTTTGGTGGTAGCTATTAGGATTATTGCAAAAATCGAATTTAATTTATTTATAATTTGAAATTTTAGTTTTTTCATTAACAATGCATAAAGTCGAATCTATTTTAATGAAATCGTGTTTATTTGACCAAAGGCATGCTAAAAACATGTGTCGCATTTTGGTGGTAGCTATTAGGATTATTGCAAAAATCGAATTTAATTTATTTATAATTTGAAATTTTAGTTTTTTCATTAACAATGCATAAAGTCGAATCTATTTTAATAAAATCGTGTTTATTTGACCAAAGGCATGCTGAAAACATGTGTCGCATTTTGGTGGTAGCTATTAGGATTATTGCAAAAATCGAATTTAATTTATTTATAATTTGAAATTTTAGTTTTTTCACTAACAATGCATAAAGTCGAATCTATTTTAATAAAATCGTGTTTATTTGACCAAAGGCATGCTGACAACATGTGTCGCATTTTGGTGGTAGCTATTAGGATTATTGCAAAAATCGGATTTAATTTATTTATAATTTGAAATTTTAGTTTTTTCATTAACGATGCATAAAGTCGAATCTATTTTAATGAAATCTTGTTTATATGACCAAAAGCATGCTGAAAACAGGTGTCGCATTTTGGTGCTAGCTATTAGGATTATTGCAAATATCGAATTTAATTTATTTATAATTTGAAATTTTAATTTTTTCACTAACAATGCATAAAGTCGAATCTATTTTATTGAAATCGTGTTTATTTGACCAAAGGCATGCTGAAAACATGTGTCGCATTTTGGTGGTAGCTATTGGGATTATTGCAAAAATCGGATTTAATTTATTTATAATTTGAAATTTTAGTTTTTTCATTAACGATGCATAAAGTCGAATCTATTTTAATGAAATCTTGTTTATATGACCAAAAGCATGCTGAAAACAGGTGTCACATTTTGGTGCTAGCTATTAGGATTATTGCAAATATCGAATTTAATTTATTTATAATTTGAAATTTTAATTTTTTCACTAACAATGCATAAAGTCGAATCTATTTTAATAAAATCGTGTTTATTTGACCAAAGGCATGCTGGAAACATGTGTCGCATTTTGGTGGTAGCTATTAGGATTATTGCAAAAATCGGATTTAATTTATTTATAATTTGAAATTTTAGTTTTTTCATTAACAATTCATAAAGTCGAATCTATTTTATTGAAATCGTGTTTATTTGACCAAAGGCATGCTGAAAACATGTGTCGCATTTTGGTGGTAGCTATTAGGATTATTGCAAAAATCGGATTTAATTTATTTATAATTTGAAATTTTAGTTTTTTCATTAACGATGCATAAAGTCGAATCTATTTTAATGAAATCTTGTTTATATGACCAAAAGAATGCTGAAAACAGGTGTCGCATTTTGGTGCTAGCTATTAGGATTATTGCAAATATCGAATTTAATTTATTTATAATTTGAAATTTTAATTTTTTCACTAACAATGCATAAAGTCGAATCTATTTTAATAAAATCGTGTTTATTTGACCAAAGGCATGCTGAAAACATGTGTCGCATTTTGGTGCCAGCCATTAGGATCATTGCAAAAATTGAATTTAATTTAATTATAACATGGAATTTCATTTTTTTCATTAACAATGCATAAAGTCGAATCTATTTTATTGAAATCGTGTTTATTTGACCAAAGGCATGCTGAAAACATGTGTCGCATTTTGGTGGTAGCTATTAGGATTATTGCAAAAATCGGATTTAATTTATTTATAATTTGAAATTTTAGTTTTTTCATTAACAATGCATAAAGTCGAATCTATTTTATTGAAATCGTGTTTATTTGACCAAAGGCATGCTGAAAACATGTGTCGCATTTTGGTGCCAGCCATTAGGATCATTGCAAAAATTGAATTTAATTTATTTATAACATGGAATTTCATTTTTTTCATTAACAATGCATAAAGTCGAATTTATTTTAATGAAATCATATTTATATGACCAAAAGCATGCTGAAAACAGGTGTCGCATTTTGGTGCTGGCTATTAGGATCATTGCAAAAATCGGATTTAATTTATTTATAATTTGAAATTTCAATTTTTTCATTAACGATGCATAAAGTCGAATCTATTTTAATGAAATCTTGTTTATATGACCAAAAGCATGCTGAAAACAGGTGTCGCATTTTTGTGCTAGCTATTAGGATTATTGCAAATATCGAATTTAATTTATTTATAATTTGAAATTTTAATTTTTTCACTAACAATGCATAAAGTCGAATCTATTTTAATAAAATCGTGTTTATTTGACCAAAGGCATGCTGAAAACATGTGTCGCATTTTGGTGGTAGCTATTAGGATTATTGCAAAAATCGAATTTAATTTATTTATAATTTGAAATTTTAGTTTTTTCATTAACAATGCATAAAGTCGAATCTATTTTATTGAAATCGTGTTTATTTGACCAAAGGCATGCTGAAAACATGTGTCGCATTTTGGTGGTAGCTATTAGGATTATTGCAAAAATCGGATTTAATTTATTTATAATTTGAAATTTTAGTTTTTTCATTAACAATGCATAAAGTCGAATCTATTTTATTGAAATCGTGTTTATTTGACCAAAGGCATGCTGAAAACATGTGTCGCATTTTGGTGCCAGCCATTAGGATCATTGCAAAAATTGAATTTAATTTATTTATAACATGGAATTTCATTTTTTTCATTAACAATGCATAAAGTCGAATTTATTTTAATGAAATCATATTTATATGACCAAAAGCATGCTGAAAACAGGTGTCGCATTTTGGTGCTGGCTATTAGGATCATTGCAAAAATCGGATTTAATTTATTTATAATTTGAAATTTCAATTTTTTCATTAACGATGCATAAAGTCGAATCTATTTTAATGAAATCTTGTTTATATGACCAAAAGCATGCTGAAAACAGGTGTCGCATTTTTGTGCTAGCTATTAGGATTATTGCAAATATCGAATTTAATTTATTTATAATTTGAAATTTTAATTTTTTCACTAACAATGCATAAAGTCGAATCTATTTTAATAAAATCGTGTTTATTTGACCAAAGGCATGCTGACAACATGTGTCGCATTTTGGTGGTAGCTATTAGGATTATTGCAAAAATCGAATTTAATTTATTTATAATTTGAAATTTTAGTTTTTTCATTAACAATGCATAAAATCGAATCTATTTTAATGAAATCGTGTTTATTTGACCAAAGGCATGCTAAAACATGTGTCGCATTTTGGTGGTAGCTATTAGGATTATTGCAAAAATCGAATTTAATTTATTTATAATTTGAAATTTTAGTTTTTTCATTAACAATGCATAAAGTCGAATCTATTTTAATAAAATCGTGTTTATTTGACCAAAGGCATGCTGAAAACATGTGTCGCATTTTGGTGGTAGCTATTAGGATTATTGCAAAAATCGAATTTAATTTATTTATAATTTGAAATTTTAGTTTTTTCATTAACAATGCATAAAGTCGAATCTATTTTATTGAAATCGTGTTTATTTGACCAAAGGCATGCTGAAAACATGTGTCGCATTTTGGTGCCAGCCATTAGGATCATTGCAAAAATTGAATTTAATTTATTTATAACATGGAATTTCATTTTTTTCATTAACAATGCATAAAGTCGAATTTATTTTAATGAAATCATATTTATATGACCAAAAGCATGCTGAAAACAGGTGTCGCATTTTGGTGCTGGCTATTAGGATCATTGCAAAAATCGGATTTAATTTATTTATAATTTGAAATTTCAATTTTTTCATTAACGATGCATAAAGTCGAATCTATTTTAATGAAATCTTGTTTATATGACCAAAAGCATGCTGAAAACAGGTGTCGCATTTTTGTGCTAGCTATTAGGATTATTGCAAATATCGAATTTAATTTATTTATAATTTGAAATTTTAATTTTTTCACTAACAATGCATAAAGTCGAATCTATTTTAATAAAATCGTGTTTATTTGACCAAAGGCATGCTGACAACATGTGTCGCATTTTGGTGGTAGCTATTAGGATTATTGCAAAAATCGAATTTAATTTATTTATAATTTGAAATTTTAGTTTTTTCATTAACAATGCATAAAATCGAATCTATTTTAATGAAATCGTGTTTATTTGACCAAAGGCATGCTAAAACATGTGTCGCATTTTGGTGGTAGCTATTAGGATTATTGCAAAAATCGAATTTAATTTATTTATAATTTGAAATTTTAGTTTTTTCATTAACAATGCATAAAGTCGAATCTATTTTAATAAAATCGTGTTTATTTGACCAAAGGCATGCTGAAAACATGTGTCGCATTTTGGTGGTAGCTATTAGGATTATTGCAAAAATCGAATTTAATTTATTTATAATTTGAAATTTTAGTTTTTTCATTAACAATGCATAAAGTCGAATCTATTTTAATGAAATCGTGTTTATTTGACCAAAGGCATGCTAAAAACATGTGTCGCATTTTGGTGGTAGCTATTAGGATTATTGCAAAAATCGAATTTAATTTATTTATAATTTGAAATTTTAGTTTTTTCATTAACAATGCATAAAGTCGAATCTATTTTAATGAAATCGTGTTTATTTGACCAAAGGCATGCTGACAACATGTGTCGCATTTTGGTGCTAGCTATTAGGATCATTGCAAAAATTGAATTTAATTTATTTATAACTTGGAATTTCAATTTTTTCATTTACAATGCATAAAGTCTAATTTATTTGATTAAAATCGTGTTTATATAACCAACAGCATGCTGAAAACAGGTGTTGCATTTTGGTGCTAGCTATTGGGATCATTGCAAAAATCGAATTTAATTTATTTATAATTTGAAATTTTAATTTTTTCATTAACAATGCATAAAGTCAAATCTATTTTAATGAAATCGTGTTTATCTGACCAAAAGCATGCTGAAAACAGGTGTCGCATTTTGGTGCTAGCTATTAGGATCATTGCAAAAATCGGATTTAATTTATTTATAATTTGAAATTTTAATTTTTTCATTAACAATGCATAAAGTCGAATCTATTTTAATGAAATCGTGTTTATTTGACCAAAGGCAAGCTCAAAACAGGTGTCGCATTTTGGTGCTAGCTATTAGGATCATTGCAAAAATTGAATTTAATTTATTTACAACTTGAAATTTTATTTTTTTCATTAACAATGCATAAAGTAGAATCTATTTTAATGAAATCGTATTTATATGACCAAAAGCATGCTGAAAACAGGTGTCGCATTTTGGTGCTAGCTATTAGGATCAATGCAAAAATTGAATTTAATTTACTTATAATTTGAAATTTTAATTTTTTCATTAACGATGCATAAAGTCGAATCTATTTTAATGAAATCGTGTTTATCTGACCAAAAGCATGCTGAAAACAGGTGTCGCATTTTGGTGCTAGCTATTAGGATCATTGCAAAAATCGGATTTAATTTATTTATAATTTGAAATTTTAATTTTTTCATTAACAATGCATAAAGTCGAATCTATTTTAATGAAATCGTGTTTATTTGACCAAAGGCAAGCTCAAAACAGGTGTCGCATTTTGGTGCTAGCTATTAGGATCATTGCAAAAATTGAATTTAATTTATTTACAACTTGAAATTTTATTTTTTTCATTAACAATGCATAAAGTAGAATCTATTTTAATGAAATCGTATTTATATGACCAAAAGCATGCTGAAAACAGGTGTCGCATTTTGGTGCTAGCTATTAGGATCAATGCAAAAATTGAATTTAATTTACTTATAATTTGAAATTTTAATTTTTTCATTAACGATGCATAAAGTCGAATCTATTTTAATGAAATCGTGTTTATTTGACCAAAAGCATGCTCAAAACAGGAGTCGCATTTTGGTGCTAGCTATTAGGATTATTGCAAAAATCGAATTTAATTTATTTATAATTTGAAATTTTATTTTTTTCATTAACAATGCATAAAGTAGAATCTATTTTAATAAAATCGTATTTATATGACCAAAAGCATGCTGAAAACAGGTGTCGCATTTTGGTGCTAGCTATTAGGATCAATGCAAAAATTGAATTTAATTTACTTATAATTTGAAATTTTAATTTTTTCATTAACGATGCATAAAGTCGAATCTATTTTAATGAAATCGTGTTTATTTGACCAAAAGCATGCTGAAAACAGGTGTCGCATTTTGGTGCTAGCTATTAGGATCATTGCAAAAATATAATTTGATTTATTTATAACATGGATTTTCAATTTTTTCATTAACAATGCATAAAGCCTAATTTATTTGATTGAAATCGTGTTTATATGACCAAAAGCATGCTGAAAACAGGTGTCGCATTTTGGTGCTAGCTATTAGGATCATTGCAAAAATTGAATTTAATTTATTTATAAAATGAAATTTCAATTTTTTCATTAACGATGCATAAAGTCAAATCTATTTTAATGAAATCTTGTTTATATGACCAAAAGCATGCTGAAAACAGGTGACGCATTTTGGTGCTAGCTATTAGGATCATTGCAAAAATCGGATTTAATTTATTTATAATTTGAAATTTTAATTTTTTCATTAACAATGCATAAAGTCGAATCTATTTTAATGAAATCGTGTTTATTTGACCAAAAGCAAGCTCAAAACAGGGGTCGCATTTTGGTGCTAGCTATTAGGATCATTGCAAAAATTGAATTTAATTTATTTACAACTTGAAATTTTATTTTTTTCATTAACAATGCATAAAGTCGAATCTATTTTAATGAAATCGTATTTATATGACCAAAAGCATGCTGAAAACAGGTGTCGCATTTTGGTGCTTGCTATTAGGATCAATGCAAAAATTGAATTTAATTTACTTATAATTTGAAATTTTAATTTTTTCATTAACGATGCATAAAGTCGAATCTATTTTAATGAAATCGTGTTTATTTGACCAAAAGCATGCTCAAAACAGGTGTCGCATTTTGGTGCTAGCTATTAGGATTATTGCAAAAATCGAATTTAATTTTATTATAATTTGAAATTTTAGTTTTTTCATTAACAATGCATAAAGTCGAATCTATTTTAATGAAATCGTGTTTACCTGACCAAAAGCATGCTGAAAACAGGTGTCGCATTTTGGTGCTAGCTATTAGGATCATTGCAAAAATATAATTTGATTTATTTATAATTTGAAATTTTAATTTTTTCATTAACAATGCATAAAGTCGAATCCATTTTAATAAAATCGTATTTATATGACCAAAAGCATGCTGAAAACAGGTGTCGCATTTTGGTGCTAGCTATTAGGATCATTGCAAAAATATAATTTGATTTATTTATAATTTGAAATTTTAATTTTTTCATTAACAATGCATAAAGTCGAATCTATTTTAATGAAATCGTGTTTACCTGACCAAAAGCATGCTGAAAACAGGTGTCGCATTTTGGTGCTTGCTATTAGGATCATTGCAAAAATATAATTTGATTTATTTATAATTTGAAATTTTAATTTTTTCATTAACAATGCATAAAGTCGAATCCATTTTAATAAAATCGTATTTATATGACCAAAAGCATGCTGAAAACAGGTGTCGCATTTTGGTGCTAGCTATTAGGATCATTGCAAAAATTGAATTTGATTTATTTATAACATGGAATTTCAATTTTTTCATTAACAATGCATAAAGTCGAATCTATTTTAATGAAATCGTATTTATATGACCAAAAGCATGCTGAAAACAGGTGTCGCATTTTAGTGCTAGCTATTAGGATCATTGCAAAAATATAATTTGATTTATTTATAATTTGAAATTTTAATTTTTTTATTAACAATGCATAAAGTCGAATCTATTTTAATGAAATCGTATTTATATGACCAAAAGCATGCTGAAAACAGGTGTCGCATTTTGGTGCTAGCAATTAGGATCATTGCAAAAATATAATTTGATTTATTTATAATTTGAAATTTTAATTTTTTTATTAACAATGCATAAAGTCGAATCTATTTTAATGAAATCGTATTTATATGACCAAAAGCATGCTGAAAACAGGTGTCGCATTTTGGTGCTAGCTATTAGGATCATTGCAAAAATTGAATTTGATTTATTTATAACATGGAATTTCAATTTTTTCATTAACAATGCATAAAGTCGAATCTATTTTAATGAAATCGTATTTATATGACCAAAAGCATGCTGAAAACAGGTGTCGCATTTTAGTGCTAGCTATTAGGATCATTGCAAAAATATAATTTGATTTATTTATAATTTGAAATTTTAATTTTTTTATTAACAATGCATAAAGTCGAATCTATTTTAATGAAATCGTATTTATATGACCAAAAGCATGCTGAAAACAGGTGTCGCATTTTGGTGCTAGCTATTAGGATCATTGCAAAAATATAATTTGATTTATTTATAATTTGAAATTTTAATTTTTTCATTAACAATGCATAAAGTCGAATCTATTTTAATGAAATCGTATTTATATGACCAAAAGCATGCTGAAAACAGGTGTCGCATTTTGGTGCTAGCTATTAGGATCATTGCAAAAATATAATTTGATTTATTTATAATTTGAAATTTTAATTTTTTCATTAACAATGCATAAAGTCGAATCTATTTTAATGAAATCGTATTTATATGACCAAAAGCATGCTGAAAACAGGTGTCGCATTTTGGTGCTAGCTATTAGGATCATTGCAAAAATATAATTTGATTTATTTATAATTTGAAATTTTAATTTTTTTATTAACAATGCATAAAGTCGAATCTATTTTAATGAAATCGTATTTATATGACCAAAAGCATGCTGAAAACAGGTGTCGCATTTTGGTGCTAGCTATTAGGATCATTGCAAAAATTGAATTTGATTTATTTATAACATGGAATTTCAATTTTTTCATTAACAATGCATAAAGTCGAATCTATTTTAATGAAATCGTATTTATATGACCAAAAGCATGCTGAAAACAGGTGTCGCATTTTGGTGCTAGCTATTAGGATCATTGCAAAAATATAATTTGATTTATTTATAATTTGAAATTTTAATTTTTTCATTAACAATGCATAAAGTCGAATCTATTTTAATGAAATCGTATTTATATGACCAAAAGCATGCTGAAAACAGGTGTCGCATTTTGGTGCTAGCTATTAGGATCATTGCAAAAATATAATTTGATTTATTTATAATTTGAAATTTTAATTTTTTCATTAACAATGCATAAAGTCGAATCTATTTTAATGAAATCGTATTTATATGACCAAAAGCATGCTGAAAACAGGTGTCGCATTTTGGTGCCGGCTATTAGGATCATTGCAAAAATCGGAAGTAATTTATTTATAATTTGAAATTTTAATTTTCTCATTAACAATGCATAAAGTCGAATCTATTTTAATGAAATCGTGTTTATTTGACCAAAGGCATGCTGACAACATGTGTCGCATTTTGGTGCTAGCTATTAGGATCATTGCAAAAATATAATTTGATTTATTTATAATTTGAAATTTTAATTTTTTCATTAACAATGCATAAAGTCGAATCTATTTTAATGAAATCGTATTTATATGACCAAAAGCATGCTGAAAACAGGTGTCGCATTTTGGTGCTAGCTATTGGGATCATTGCAAAAATCGAATTTAATTTATTTATAATTTGAAATTTTAATTTTTTCATTGACAATGCATAAAGTCGAATCTATTTTAATGAAATCGTGTTTACCTGACCAAAAGCATGCTGAAAACAGGTGTCGCATTTTGGTGCTAGCTATTAGGATCATTGCAAAAATATAATTTGATTTATTTATAATTTGAAATTTTAATTTTTTCATTACCAATGCATAAAGTCGAATCTATTTTAATAAAATCGTATTTATATGACCAAAAGCATGCTGAAAACAGGTGTCGCATTTTGGTGCTAGCTATTAGGATCATTGCAAAAATTGAATTTGATTTATTTATAACATGGAATTTCAATTTTTTCATTAACAATGCATAAAGTCGAATCTATTTTAATGAAATCGTATTTATATGACCAAAAGCATGCTGAAAACAGGTGTCGCATTTTGGTGCCGGCTATTAGGATCATTGCAAAAATCGGATGTAATTTATTTATAATTTGAAATTTTAATTTTCTCATTAACAATGCATAAAGTCGAATCAATTTTAATGAAATCGTGTTTATTTGACCAAAGGCATGCTGAAAACAGGTGTCGCATTTTGGTGCTAGCCATTAGGATCATTGCAAAAATATAATTTGATTTATTTATAATTTGAAATTTTAATTTTTTCATTAACAATGCATAAAGTCGAATCTATTTTAATGAAATCGTATTTATATGACCAAAAGCATGCTGAAAACAGGTGTCGCATTTTGGTGCTAGCTATTAGGATCATTTCAAAAATTGAATTTGATTTATTTATAACATGGAATTTCAATTTTTTCATTAACAATGCATAAAGTCGAATCTATTTTAATGAAATCGTATTTATATGACCAAAAGCATGCTGAAAACAGGTGTCGCATTTTGGTGCTAGCTATTGGGATCATTGCAAAAATCGAATTTAATTTATTTATAAATTGAAATTTTAATTTTTTCATTAACAATGCATAAAGTCGAATCTATTTTAATGAAATCGTGTTTATCTGACCAAAAGCATGCTGAAAACAGGTGTCGCATTTTGGTGCTAGCCATTAGGATCATTGCAAAAATATAATTTGATTTATTTATAATTTGAAATTTTAATTTTTTCAATAACAATGCATAAAGTCGAATCTATTTTAATGAAATCGTATTTATATGACCAAAAGCATGCTGAAAACAGGTGTCGCATTTTGGTGCTAGCTATTAGGATCATTTCAAAAATTGAATTTGATTTATTTATAACATGGAATTTCAATTTTTTCATTAACAATGCATAACGTCGAATCTATTTTAATGAAATCGTATTTATATGACCAAAAGCATGCTGAAAACAGGTGTCGCATTTTGGTGCCGGCTATTAGGATCATTGCAAAAATTAAATTTGGTTTATTTATAATTTGAAATTTTAATTTTTTCATTAACAATGCATAACGTCGAATCTATTTTAATGAAATCGTATTTATATGACCAAAAGCATGCTGAAAACAGGTGTCGCATTTTGGTGCTAGCTATTAGGATCATTGCAAAAATTGAATTTGATTTATTTATAACATGGAATTTCAATTTTTTCATTAACAATGCATAACGTCGAATCTATTTTAATGAAATCGTATTTATATGACCAAAAGCATGCTGAAAACAGGTGTCGCATTTTGGTGCTAGCTATTAGGATCATTGCAAAAATTAAATTTGGTTTATTTATAATTTGAAATTTTAATTTTTTCATTAACAATGCATAAAGTCGAATCTATTTTAATAAAATCGTATTTATATGACCAAAAGCATGCTGAAAACAGGTGTCGCATTTTGGTGCTAGCTATTAGGATCATTGCAAAAATTGAATTTGATTTATTTATAACATGGAATTTCAATTTTTTCATTAACAATGCATAAAGTCGAATCTATTTTAATGAAATCGTATTTATATGACCAAAAGCATGCTGAAAACAGGTGTCGCATTTTGGTGCCGGCTATTAGGATCATTGCAAAAATCGGATGTAATTTATTTATAATTTGAAATTTTAATTTTCTCATTAACAATGCATAAAGTCGAATCAATTTAAATGAAATCGTGTTTATTTGACCAAAAGCATGCTGAAAACAGGTGTCGCATTTTGGTGCTAGCTATTAGGATCATTTCAAAAATTGAATTTGATTTATTTATAACATGGAATTTCAATTTTTTCATTAACAATGCATAACGTCGAATCTATTTTAATGAAATCGTATTTATATGACCAAAAGCATGCTGAAAACAGGTGTCGCATTTTGGTGCTAGCTATTAGGATCATTTCAAAAATTGAATTTGATTTATTTATAACATGGAATTTCAATTTTTTCATTAACAATGCATAACGTCGAATCTATTTTAATAAAATCGTATTTATATGACCAAAAGCATGCTGAAAACAGGTGTCGCATTTTGGTGCTAGCTATTAGGATCATTGCAAAAATTAAATTTGGTTTATTTATAATTTGAAATTTTAATTTTTTCATTAACAATGCATAAAGTCGAATCTATTTTAATAAAATCGTATTTATATGACCAAAAGCATGCTGAAAACAGGTGTCGCATTTTGGTGCTAGCTATTAGGATCATTGCAAAAATTGAATTTGATTTATTTATAACATGGAATTTCAATTTTTTCATTAACAATGCATAACGTCGAATCTATTTTAATGAAATCGTATTTATATGACCAAAAGCATGCTGAAAACAGGTGTCGCATTTTGGTGCTAGCTATTAGGATCATTTCAAAAATTGAATTTGATTTATTTATAACATGGAATTTCAATTTTTTCATTAACAATGCATAAAGTCGAATCTATTTTAATGAAATCGTATTTATATGACCAAAAGCATGCTGAAAACAGGTGTCGCATTTTGGTGCTAGCTATTAGGATCATTTCAAAAATTGAATTTGATTTATTTATAACATGGAATTTCAATTTTTTCATTAACAATGCATAACGTCGAATCTATTTTAATGAAATCGTATTTATATGACCAAAAGCATGCTGAAAACAGGTGTCGCATTTTGGTGCTAGCTATTAGGATCATTTCAAAAATTGAATTTGATTTATTTATAACATGGAATTTCAATTTTTTCATTAACAATGCATAACGTCGAATCTATTTTAATGAAATCGTATTTATATGACCAAAAGCATGCTGAAAACAGGTGTCGCATTTTGGTGCTAGCTATTAGGATCATTGCAAAAATTAAATTTGGTTTATTTATAATTTGAAATTTTAATTTTTTCATTAACAATGCATAAAGTCGAATCTATTTTAATAAAATCGTATTTATATGACCAAAAGCATGCTGAAAACAGGTGTCGCATTTTGGTGCTAGCTATTAGGATCATTGCAAAAATTGAATTTGATTTATTTATAACATGGAATTTCAATTTTTTCATTAACAATGCATAAAGTCGAATCTATTTTAATGAAATCGTATTTATATGACCAAAAGCATGCTGAAAACAGGTGTCGCATTTTGGTGCCGGCTATTAGGATCATTGCAAAAATCGGATGTAATTTATTTATAATTTGAAATTTTAATTTTCTCATTAACAATGCATAAAGTCGAATCAATTTAAATGAAATCGTGTTTATTTGACCAAAAGCATGCTGAAAACAGGTGTCGCATTTTGGTGCTAGCTATTGGGATCATTGCAAAAATCGAATTTAATTTATTTATAAATTGAAATTTTAATTTTTTCATTAACAATGCATAAAGTCGAATCTATTTTAATGAAATCGTGTTTATCTGACCAAAAGCATGCTGAAAACAGGTGTCGCATTTTGGTGCTAGCTATTAGGATCATTGCAAAAATTGAATTTGATTTATTTATAACATGGAATTTCAATTTTTTCATTAACAATGCATAAAGTCGAATCTATTTTAATGAAATCGTATTTATATGACCAAAAGCATGCTGAAAACAGGTGTCGCATTTTGGTGCTAGCTATTAGGATCATTTCAAAAATTGAATTTGATTTATTTATAACATGGAATTTCAATTTTTTCATTAACAATGCATAACGTCGAATCTATTTTAATGAAATCGTATTTATATGACCAAAAGCATGCTGAAAACAGGTTTCGCATTTTGGTGCTAGCTATTAGGATCAATGCAAAAATTGAATTTAATTTATTTATAATTTGAAATTTCAATTTTTTCATTAACAATGCATAACGTCGAATCTATTTTAATGAAATCGTATTTATATGACCAAAAGCATGCTGAAAACAGGTGTCGCATTTTGGTGCTAGCTATTAGGATCATTTCAAAAATTGAATTTGATTTATTTATAACATGGAATTTCAATTTTTTCATTAACAATGCATAACGTCGAATCTATTTTAATGAAATCGTATTTATATGACCAAAAGCATGCTGAAAACAGGTGTCGCATTTTGGTGCTAGCCATTGGGATCATTGCAAAAATCGAATTTAATTTATTTATAATTTGAAATTTTAATTTTTTCATTAACAATGCATAAAGTCGAATCTATTTTAATGAAATCGTGTTTATCTGACCAAAAGCAAGCTCAAAACAAGTGTCGCATTTTGGTGCTAGCCATTAGGATCATTGCAAAAATATAATTTGATTTATTTATAATTTGAAATTTTAATTTTTTCATTAACGATGCATAAAGTCGAATCTATTTTAATGAAATCGTGTTTATTTGACCAAAAGCATGCTGAAAACAGGTGTCGCATTTTGGTGCTGGCTATTAGGATCATTGCAAAAATATAATTTGATTTATTTATAATTTGAAATTTTAATTTTTTCATTAACAATGCATAAAGTCAAATCTATTTTAATGAAATCGTGTTTATTTGACCAAAAGCATGCTGAAAACAGGTGTCGCATTTTGGTGCTAGCTATTGGGATCATTGCAAAAATCGAATTTAATTTATTTATAAAATGAAATTTCAATTTTTTCATTAACAATGCATAAAGTCGAATCTATTTTAATGAAATCCTATTTATATGACCCAAAGCATGCTGAAAACAGGTGTCGCATTTTGGTGCTAGCTATTAGGATCAATGCAAAAATTGAATTTAATTTATTTATAATTTGAAATTTCAATTTTTTCATTAACGATGCATAAAGTCGAATCTATTTTAATGAAATCTTGTTTATATGACCAAAAGCATGCTGAAAACAGGTGTCGCATTTTGGTGCTAGCTATTAGGATCATTGCAAAAATATAATTTGATTTATTTATAATTTGAAATTTTAATTTTTTCATTAACGATGCATAAAGTCGAATCTATTTTAATGAAATCTTGTTTATATGACCAAAAGCATGCTGAAAACAGGTGTCGCATTTTGGTGCTAGCTATTAGGATCAATGCAAAAATCGGATTTAATTTATTTATAAGTTGAAATTTTAATTTTTTCATTAACAATGCATAAAGTCGAATCTATTTTAATGAAATCGTGTTTATTTGACCAAAAGCAAGCTCAAAACAGGTGTCGCATTTTGGTGCTAGCTATTAGGATTATTGCAAAAATCGAATTTAATTTATTTATAATTTGAAATTTTAATTTTTTCACTAACAATGCATAAAGTCGAATCTATTTTAATGAAATCGTGTTTATTTGACCTAAGGCATGCTGAAAACATGTGTCGCATTTTGGTGCCAGCCATTAGGAGCATTGCAAAAATTGAATTTAATTTATTTATAACATGGAATTTCATTTTTTTCATTACCAATGCATAAAGTCGAATTTATTTTAATGAAATCATATTTATATGACCAAAAGCATGCTGAAAACAGGTGTCGCATTTTGGTGCTGGCTATTAGGATCATTGCAAAAATATAATTTGATTTATTTATAATTTGAAATTTTAATTTTTTCATTAACAATGCATAAAGTCAAATCTATTTTAATGAAATCGTGTTTATTTGACCAAAAGCATGCTGAAAACAGGTGTCGCATTTTGGTGCTAGCTATTGGGATCATTGCAAAAATCGAATTTAATTTATTTATAAAATGAAATTTCAATTTTTTCATTAACAATGCATAAAGTCGAATCTATTTTAATGAAATCCTATTTATATGACCAAAAGCATGCTGAAAACAGGTGTCGCATTTTGGTGCTAGCTATTAGGATCAATGCAAAAATTGAATTTAATTTATTTATAATTTGAAATTTCAATTTTTTCATTAACGATGCATAAAGTCGAATCTATTTTAATGAAATCTTGTTTATATGACCAAAAGCATGCTGAAAACAGGTGTCGCATTTTGGTGCTAGCTATTAGGATCAATGCAAAAATCGGATTTAATTTATTTATAAGTTGAAATTTTAATTTTTTCATTAACAATGCATAAAGTCGAATCTATTTTAATGAAATCGTGTTTATTTGACCAAAAGCAAGCTCAAAACAGGTGTCGCATTTTGGTGCTAGCTATTAGGATTATTGCAAAAATCGAATTTAATTTATTTATAATTTGAAATTTTAATTTTTTCACTAACAATGCATAAAGTCGAATCTATTTTAATGAAATCGTGTTTATTTGACCAAAGGCATGCTGAAAACATGTGTCGCATTTTGGTGCCAGCCATTAGGATCATTGCAAAAATTGAATTGAATTTATTTATAACATGGAATTTCATTTTTTTCATTACCAATGCATAAAGTCGAATTTATTTTAATGAAATCATATTTATATGACCAAAAGGATGCTGAAAACAGGTGTCGCATTTTGGTGCTGGCTATTAGGATCATTGCAAAAATATAATTTGATTTATTTATAATTTGAAATTTTAATTTTTTCATTAACAATGCATAAAGTCAAATCTATTTTAATGAAATCGTGTTTATTTGACCAAAAGCATGCTGAAAACAGGTGTCGCATTTTGGTGCTAGCTATTGGGATCATTGCAAAAATCGAATTTAATTTATTTATAAATTGAAATTTTAATTTTTTCATTAACAATGCATAAAGTCGAATCTATTTTAATGAAATCGTGTTTATCTGACCAAAAGCATGCTGAAAACAGGTGTCGCATTTTGGTGCTAGCTATTAGGATCAATGCAAAAATTGAATTTGATTTATTTATAACACGGAATTTCAATTTTTTCATTAACAATGCATAAAGTCGAATCCATTTTAATGAAATCGTATTTGTATGACCAAAAGCATGCTGAAAACAGGTGTCGCATTTTGGTGCTAGCTATTAGGATCAATGCAAAAATTGAATTTGATTTATTTATAACACGGAATTTCAATTTTTTCATTAACAATGCATAAAGTCGAATCCATTTTAATGAAATCGTATTTATATGACCAAAAGCATGCTGAAAACAGGTGTCGCATTTTGGTGCTAGCTATTAGGATCATTGCAAAAATATAATTTGATTTATTTATAATTTGAAATTTTAATTTTTTCATTAACAATGCGTAAAGTCGAATCTATTTTATTGAAATAGTGTTTATTTGACCAAAGGCATGCTGAAAACATGTGTTGCATTTTGGTGGTAGCTATTAGGATCATTGCAAAAATTGAATTTAATTTATTTATAACTTGGAATTTCAATTTTTTCATTTACAATGCATAAAGTCGAATCTATTTTAATGAAATCGTATTTATATGACCAAAAGCATGCTGAAAACAGTTGTCGCATTTTGGTGATAGCTATTAGGATCATTGCAAAAATATAATTTGATTTATTTATCATTTGAAATTTTAATTTTTTCATTAACAATGCATAAAGTCGAATCTATTTTAATGAAATCGTGTTTATTTGACCAAAAGCATGCTGAAAACAGGTGTCGCATTTTGGTGCTAGCTATTAGGATCATTGCAAAAATTGAATTTGATTTATTTATAACACGGAATTTCAATTTTTTCATTAACAATGCATAAAGTCGAATCCATTTTAATGAAATCGTATTTATATGACCAAAAACATGCTGAAAATAGGTGTCGCATTTTGGTGCTAGCTATTAGGATCAATGCAAAAATTGAATTTAATTTATTTATAATTTGAAATTTCAATTTTTTCATTAACAATGCATAAAGTCGAATCTATTTTAATGAAATCGTATTTGTATGACCAAAAGCATGCTGAAAACAGGTGTCGCATTTTGGTGCTAGCTATTAGGATCAATGCAAAAATTGAATTTGATTTATTTATAACACGGAATTTCAATTTTTTCATTAACAATGCATAAAGTCGAATCCATTTTAATGAAATCGTATTTATATGACCAAAAGCATGCTGAAAACAGGTGTCGCATTTTGGTGCTAGCTATTAGGATCATTGCAAAAATTGAATTTGATTTATTTATAACACGGAATTTCAATTTTTTCATTAACAATGCATAAAGTCGAATCCATTTTAATGAAATCGTATTTATATGACCAAAAGCATGCTGAAAACAGGTGTCGCATTTTGGTGCTAGCTATTAGGATCATTGCAAAAATTGAATTTGATTTATTTATAACACGGAATTTCAATTTTTTCATTAACAATGCATAAAGTCGAATCCATTTTAATGAAATCGTATTTATATGACCAAAAGCATGCTGAAAACAGGTGTCGCATTTTGGTGCTAGCTATTAGGATCATTGCAAAAATTGAATTTGATTTATTTATAACACGGAATTTCAATTTTTTCATTAACAATGCATAAAGTCGAATCCATTTTAATGAAATCGTATTTATATGACCAAAAGCATGCTGAAAACAGGTGTCGCATTTTGGTGCTAGCTATTAGGATCAATGCAAAAATTGAATTTAATTTATTTATAATTTGAAATTTCAATTTTTTCATTAACAATGCATAAAGTCGAATCTATTTTAATGAAATCCTATTTATATGACCAAAAGCATGCTGAAAACAGGTGTCGCATTTTGGTGCTAGCTATTAGGATCAATGCAAAAATTGAATTTAATTTATTTATAATTTGAAATTTCAATTTTTTCATTAACAATGCATAAAGTCGAATCTATTTTAATGAAATCGTGTTTATTTGACCAAAAGCATGCTGAAAACAGGTGTCGCATTTTGGTGCTAGCTATTAGGATCATTGCAAAAATTGAATTTGATTTATTTATAACACGGAATTTCAATTTTTTCATTAACAATGCATAAAGTCGAATCTATTTTAATGAAATCGTGTTTATTTGACCAAAAGCATGCTGAAAACAGGTGTCGCATTTTGGTGCTAGCTATTAGGATCGTTGCAAAAAATGAATTTGATTTATTTATAACACGGAATTTCAATTTTTTCATTAACAATGCATAAAGTCGAATCCATTTTAATGAAATCGTATTTATATGACCAAAAGCATGCTGAAAACAGGTGTCGCATTTTGGTGCTAGCTATTAGGATCAATGCAAAAATTGAATTTAATTTATTTATAATTTGAAATTTCAATTTTTTCATTAACAATGCATAAAGTCGAATCTATTTTAATGAAATCCTATTTATATGACCAAAAGCATGCTGAAAACAGGTGTCGCATTTTGGTGCTAGCTATTAGGATCATTGCAAAAATATAATTTGATTTATTTATAATTTGAAATTTTAATTTTTTCATTAACAATGCATAAAGTCGAATCTATTTTATTGAAATCGTGTTTATTTGACCAAAGGCATGCTGAAAACATGTGTTGCATTTTGGTGGTAGCTATTAGGATCATTGCAAAAATTGAATTTAATTTATTTATAACTTGGAATTTCAATTTTTTCATTTACAATGCATAAAGTCGAATCTATTTTAATGAAATCGTATTTATATGACCAAAAGCATGCTGAAAACAGTTGTCGCATTTTGGTGCTAGCTATTAGGATCATTGCAAAAATATAATTTGATTTATTTATAATTTGAAATTTTAATTTTTTCATTAACAATGCATAAAGTCGAATCTATTTTAATGAAATCGTGTTTATTTGACCAAAAGCATGCTGAAAACAGGTGTCACATTTTGGTGCTAGCTATTAGGATCATTGCAAAAATTGAATTTGATTTATTTATAACACGGAATTTCAATTTTTTCATTAACGATGCATAAAGTCGAATCCATTTTAATGAAATCGTATTTATATGACCAAAAGCATGCTGAAAACAGGTGTCGCATTTTGGTGCTAGCTATTAGGATCAATGCAAAAATTGAATTTAATTTATTTATAATTTGAAATTTCAATTTTTTCATTAACAATGCATAAAGTCGAATCTATTTTAATGAAATCCTATTTATATGACCAAAAGCATGCTGAAAACAGGTGTCGCATTTTGGTGCTAGCTATTAGGATCATTGCAAAAATATAATTTGATTTATTTATAATTTGAAATTTTAATTTTTTCATTAACAATGCATAAAGTCGAATCTATTTTAATGAAATCGTGTTTATTTGACGAAAAGCATGCTGAAAACAGGTGTCGCATTTTGGTGCTAGCTATTAGGATCATTGCAAAAATATAATTTGATTTATTTATAATTTGAAATTTTAATTTTTTCATTAACAATGCATAAAGTCGAATCTATTTTATTGAAATCGTGTTTATTTGACCAAAGGCATACTGAAAACATGTGTTGCATTTTGGTGGTAGCTATTAGGATCATTGCAAAAATTGAATTTAATTTATTTATAACTTGGAATTTCAATTTTTTCATTTACAATGCATAAAGTCGAATCTATTTTAATGAAATCGTATTTATATGACCAAAAGCATGCTGAAAACAGTTGTCGCATTTTGGTGCTAGCTATTAGGATCAATGCAAAAATTGAATTTAATTTATTTATAATTTGAAATTTCAATTTTTTCATTAACAATGCATAAAGTCGAATCTATTTTAATGAAATCGTGTTTATTTGACCAAAAGCATGCTGAAAACAGGTGTCGCATTTTGGTGCTAGCTATTAGGATCATTGCAAAAATTGAATTTGATTTATTTATAACATGGAATTTCAATTTTTTCATTGACAATGCATAAAGCCTAATTTATTTGATTGAAATCGTGTTTATATGACCAAAAGCATGCTGAAAACAAGTGTCGCATTTTGAAGCTAGCAATTAGGATCATTGCAAAAATTGAATTTAATTTATTTATAAAATGAAATTTCAATTTTTTCATTAACGATGCATAAAGTCAATTCTATTTTAATGAAATCTTGTTTATATGACCAGAAGCATGCTGAAAACAGGTGTCGCATTTTGTTGCTAGCTATAAGGATCATTGCAAAAATCGGATTTAATTTATTTATAATTTGAAATTTTAATTTTTTCATTAACAATGCATAAAGTCGAATCTATTTTAATGAAATCGTGTTTATTTGACCAAAAGCAAGCTCAAAATAGGTGTCGCATTTTGGTGCTAGCTATTAGGATTATTGCAAAAATCGAATTTAATTTATTTATAATTTGAAATTTTAATTTTTTCATTAACAATGCATAAAGTCGAATCTATTTTAATGAAATCGTGTTTATTTGACCAAAGGCATGCTGAAAACATGTGTCGCATTTTGATGCCAGCCATTCATTGCAAAAATTGAATTTAATTTATTTATAACTTGGAATTTCAATTTTTTTATTTACAATGCATAAAGTCTAATTTATTTGATTAAAATCGTGTTTATATAACCAACAGCATGCTGAAAACAGGTGTCGCATTTTGGTGCTAGCTATTAGGATCAATGCAAAAATTGAATTTAATTTATTTATAATTTGAAATTTCAATTTTTTCATTAACGATGCATAATGTCGAATCTATTTTAATGAAATCTTGTTTATATGACCAAAAGCATGCTGAAAATAGGTGTCGCATTTTGGTGCTAGCTATTAGGATCAATGCAAAAATTTAATTTAATTTATTTATAATTTGAAATTTCAATTTTTTCATTAACGATGCATAAAGTCGAATCTATTTTAATGAAATCGTGTTTATTTGACAAAAAGGCATGCTGAAGACAGGTGTCGCATTTTGGTGCTAGCTATTAGGATCAATGCAAAAATTGAATTTAATTTATTTATAATTTTAAATTTCAATTTTTTCATTAAAAATGCATAAAGTCGAATCTATTTTAATGAAATCGTGTTTATTTGACAAAAAGGCATGCTGAAAACAGGTGTCGCATTTTGGTGCTAGCTATTAGGATCAATGCAAAAATTGAATTTAATTTATATATAATTTGAAATTTCAATTTTTTCATTAACGATGCATAAAGTCAAATCTATTTAAATGAAATCGTGTTTATATAACCAAAAGCATGCTGAAAACAGGTGTCGCATTTTGGTGCTAGCTATTAGGATCAATGCAAAAATTTAATTTAATTTATTTATAATTTGAAATTTCAATTTTTTCATTAACGATGCATAAAGTCGAATCTATTTTAATGAAATCGTGTTTATTTGACAAAAAGGCATGCTGAAAACAGGTGTCGCATTTTGGTGCTAGCTATTAGGAAAGTTGCAAAAATTGAATTTAATTAATTTATAATTTGAAATTTCAATTTTTTCATTAAAAATGCATAAAGTCGAATCTATTTTAATGAAATCGTGTTTATTTGACAAAAAGGCATGCTGAAAACAGGTGTCGCATTTTGGTGCTAGCTATTAGGATCAATGCAAAAATTGAATTTAATTTATTTATAATTTGAAATTTCAATTTTTTCATTAACGATGCATAAAGTCGAATCTATTTTAATGAAATCTTGTTTATATGACCAAAAGCATGCTGAAAACAGGTGTCGCATTTTGGTGCTAGCTATTAGGATCAATGCAAAAATTTAATTTAATTTATTTATAATTTGAAATTTCAATTTTTTCATTAACGATGCATAAAGTCGAATCTATTTTAATGAAATCTTGTTTATATGACCAAAAGCATGCTGAAAACAGGTGTCGCATTTTGGTGCTAGCTATTAGGATCAATGCAAAAATTTAATTTAATTTATTTATAATTTGAAATTTTAATTTTTTCATTAACGATGCATAAAGTCGAATCTATTTTAATGAAATCTTGTTTATATGACCAAAAGCATGCTGAAAACAGGTGTCGCATTTTGGTGCTAGCTATTAGGATCAATGCAAAAATTTAATTTAATTTATTTATAATTTGAAATTTCAATTTTTTCATTAACGATGCATAAAGTCGAATCTATTTTAATGAAATCGTGTTTATTTGACAAAAAGGCATGCTGAAAACAGGTGTCGCATTTTGGTGCTAGCTATTAGGAAAGTTGCAAAAATTGAATTTAATTAATTTATAATTTGAAATTTCAATTTTTTCATTAAAAATGCATAAAGTCGAATCTATTTTAATGAAATCGTGTTTATTTGACAAAAAGGCATGCTGAAAACAGGTGTCGCATTTTGGTGCTAGCTATTAGGATCAATGCAAAAATTGAATTTAATTTATTTATAATTTGAAATTTCAATTTTTTCATTAACGATGCATAATGTCGAATCTATTTTAATGAAATCTTGTTTATATGACCAAAAGCATGCTGAAAATAGGTGTCGCATTTTGGTGCTAGCTATTAGGATCAATGCAAAATTTGAATTTAATTTATATATAATTTGAAATTTCAATTTTTTCATTAACGATGCATAAAGTCAAATCTATTTAAATGAAATCGTGTTTATATAACCAAAAGCATGCTGAAAACAGGTGTCGCATTTTGGTGCTAGCTATTAGGATCAATGCAAAAATTGAATTTAATTTATTTATAATTTGAAATTTCAATTTTTTCATTAACGATGCATAAAGTCGAATCTATTTTAATGAAATCGTGTTTATTTGACAAAAAGGCATGCTGAAGACAGGTGTCGCATTTTGGTGCTAGCTATTAGGATCAATGCAAAAATTGAATTTAATTTATTTATAATTTTAAATTTCAATTTTTTCATTAAAAATGCATAAAGTCGAATCTATTTTAATGAAATCGTGTTTATTTGACAAAAAGGCATGCTGAAAACAGGTGTCGCATTTTGGTGCTAGCTATTAGGATCAATGCAAAAATTGAATTTAATTTATATATAATTTGAAATTTCAATTTTTTCATTAACGATGCATAAAGTCAAATCTATTTAAATGAAATCGTGTTTATATAACCAAAAGCATGCTGAAAACAGGTGTCGCATTTTGGTGCTAGCTATTAGGATCAATGCAAAAATTGAATTTAATTTATTTATAATTTGAAATTTCAATTTTTTCATTAACGATGCATAAAGTCGAATCTATTTTAATGAAATCGTGTTTATTTGACAAAAAGGCATGCTGAAAACAGGTGTCGCATTTTGGTGCTAGCTATTAGGATCAATGCAAAATTTGAATTTAATTTATATATAATTTGAAATTTCAATTTTTTCATTAACGATGCATAAAGTCAAATCTATTTAAATGAAATCGTGTTTATATAACCAAAAGCATGCTGAAAACAGGTGTCGCATTTTGGTGCTAGCTATTAGGATCAATGCAAAAATTGAATTTAATTTATTTATAATTTGAAATTTCAATTTTTTCATTAACGATGCATAAAGTCGAATCTATTTTAATGAAATCGTGTTTATTTGACAAAAAGGCATGCTGAAAACAGGTGTCGCATTTTGGTGCTAGCTATTAGGATCAATGCAAAAATTGAATTTAATTAATTTATAATTTGAAATTTCAATTTTTTCATTAAAAATGCATAAAGTCGAATCTATTTTAATGAAATCGTGTTTATTTGACAAAAAGGCATGCTGAAAACAGGTGTCGCATTTTGGTGCTAGCTATTAGGATCAATGCAAAAATTGAATTTAATTTATTTATAATTTTAAATTTCAATTTTTTCATTAACGATGCATAAAGTCGAATCTATTTTAATGAAATCTTGTTTATATGACCAAAAGCATGCTAAAAACAGGTGTCGCATTTTGGTGCTAGCTATTAGGATCAATGCAAAAATTGAATTTAATTTATTTATAATTTGAAATTTCAATTTTTACATTAACGATGCATAAAGTCGAACCTATTTTAATGAAATCTTGTTTATATGACCAAAAGCATGCTGAAAACAGGTGTCGCATTTTGGTGCTAGCTATAAGGATCATTGCAAAAATCGAATTTAATTTATTTATAATTTGAAATTTTAATTTTTTCATTAACAATGCATAAAGTCGAATCTATTTTAATGAAATCGTGTTTATCTGACCCAAAGCATGCTGAAAGCAGGTGTCGCATTTTGGTGCTAGCTATTAGGATCATTGCAAAAATTGAATTTGATTTATTTATAACATGGAATTTCAATTTTTTCATTAACAATGCATAAAGTCGAATTTATTTTAATGAAATCGTGTTTATATGACCAAAAGCATGCTGAAAACAGGTGTCGCATTTTGGTGCTAGCTATTAGGATCATTGCAAAAATTGAATTTGATTTATTTATAACATGGAATTTCAATTTTTTCATTAACAATGCATAAAATCGAATCTATTTTAATGAAATCGTATTTACATGACCAAAAGCATGCTGAAAACAGGTATCGCATTTTGGTGCTGGCTATTAGGATCATTGCAAAAATTGAATTTGATTTATTTATAACATGGAATTTCAATTTTTTCATTGACAATGCATAAAGCCTAACTTATTTGATTGAAATCGTGTTTATATGACCAAAAGCATGCTGAAAACAGGTGTTGCATTTTGGTGCTAGCTATTAGGACCATTGCAAAAATTGAATTTGATTTATTTATAAAATGGAACTTCAATTTTTTCATTAACAATGCATAAAGTCGAATCTATTTTAATGAAATCGTATTTATATGACCAAAAGCATGCTGAAAACAGGTGTCGCATTTTGGTGCTGGCTATTAGGATCATTGCAAAAATTGAATTTGATTTATTTATAACATGGAATTTCAATTTTTTCATTAACAATGCATAAAGTCGAATTTATTTTAATGAAATCGTGTTTATATGACCAAAAGCATGCTGAAAACAGGTGTCGCATTTTGGTGCTAGCTATTAGGATCATTGCAAAAATATAATTTGATTTATTTATAATTTGAAATTTTAATTTTTTCATTAACAATGCATAAAGTCGAATCTATTTTAATGAAATCGTATTTATATGACCAAAAGCATGCTGAAAACAGGTGTCGCATTTTGGTGCTAGCTATTAGGATCATTGCAAAAATTGAATTTGATTTATTTACTACATGGAATTTCAATTTTTTCATTGACAATGCATAAAGCCTAATTTATTTTAATGAAATCGTATTTATATGACCAAAAGCATGCTGAAAACAGGTGTCGCATTTTGGTGCTAGCTATTAGGATCATTGCAAAAATATAATTTGATTTATTTATAATTTGAAATTTTAATTTTTTCATTAACAATGCATAAAGTCGAATCTATTTTAATGAAATCGTATTTATATTACCAAAAGCATGCTGAAAACAGGTGTCGCATTTTGGTGCTAGCTATTAGGATCATTGCAAAAATATAATTTGATTTATTTATAATTTGAAATTTTAATTTTTTCATTAACAATGCATAAAGTCGAATCTATTTTAATGAAATCTTGTTTATATGACCAAAAGCATGCTGAAAACAGGTGTCGCATTTTGGTGCCAGCTATAAGGATCATTGCAAAAATCGAATTTAATTTATTTATGATTTGAAATTTTAATTTTTTCATTAACAATGCATAAAGTCGAATCTATTTTAATAAAATCGTGTTTATCTGACCAAAAGCATGCTGAAAACAGGTGTCGCATTTTGGTGCTAGCTATTAGGATCATTGCAAAAATTGAA
Source organism: Ocypus olens (assembly GCA_910593695.2). Taxonomy (NCBI): domain Eukaryota; kingdom Metazoa; phylum Arthropoda; class Insecta; order Coleoptera; family Staphylinidae; genus Ocypus; species Ocypus olens. The sequence goes on from OU343064.1 coordinate 9,810,101, forward strand.
TTTGATTTATTTACTACATGGAATTTCAATTTTTTCATTGACAATGCATAAAGCCTAATTTATTTTAATGAAATCGTATTTATATGACCAAAAGCATGCTGAAAACAGGTGTCGCATTTTGGTGCTAGCTATTAGGATCATTGCAAAAATATAATTTGATTTATTTATAATTTGAAATTTTAATTTTTTCATTAACAATGCATAAAGTCGAATCTATTTTAATGAAATCGTATTTATATGACCAAAAGCATGTTGAAAACAGGTGTCGCATTTTGGTGCTAGCTATTAGGATCATTGCAAAAATATAATTTGATTTATTTATAATTTGAAATTTTAATTTTTTCATTAACAATGCATAAAGTCGAATCTATTTTAATAAAATCGTGTTTATCTGACCAAAAGCATGCTGAAAACAGGTGTCGCATTTTGGTGCTAGCTATTAGGATCATTGCAAAAATTGAATTTGATTTATTTACTACATGGAATTTCAATTTTTTCATTGACAATGCATAAAGCCTAATTTATTTTAATGAAATCGTATTTATATGACCAAAAGCATGCTGAAAACAGGTGTCGCATTTTGGTGCTAGCTATTAGGATCATTGCAAAAATATAATTTGATTTATTTATAATTTGAAATTTTAATTTTTTCATTAACAATGCATAAAGTCGAATCTATTTTAATGAAATCGTATTTATATTACCAAAAGCATGCTGAAAACAGGTGTCGCATTTTGGTGCTAGCTATTAGGATCATTGCAAAAATATAATTTGATTTATTTATAATTTGAAATTTTAATTTTTTCATTAACAATGCATAAAGTCGAATCTATTTTAATGAAATCGTATTTATATGACCAAAAGCATGTTGAAAACAGGTGTCGCATTTTGGTGCTAGCTATTAGGATCATTGCAAAAATATAATTTGATTTATTTATAATTTGAAATTTTAATTTTTTCATTAACAATGCATAAAGTCGAATCTATTTTAATGAAATCGTATTTATATGACCAAAAACATGCTGAAAACAGGTGTCGCATTTTGGTGCTAGCTATTAGGATCATTGCAAAAATATAATTTGATTTATTTATAATTTGAAATTTTAATTTTTTCATTAACAATGCATAAAGTAGAATCTATTTTAATGAAATCGTATTTATATGACCAAAAGCATGCTGAAAACAGGTGTCGCATTTTGGTGCTAGCTATTAGGATCATTGCAAAAATATAATTTGATTTATTTATAATTTGAAATTTTAATTTTTTCATTAACAATGCATGAAGTCGAATCTATTTTAATGAAATCGTATTTATATGACCAAAAGCATGCTGAAAACAGGTGTCGCATTTTGGTGCTAGCTATTAGGATCATTGCAAAAATATAATTTGATTTATTTATAATTTGAAATTTTAATTTTTTCATTAACAATGCATAAAGTCGAATCTATTTTAATGAAATCGTATTTATATGACCAAAAGCATGCTGAAAACAGGTGTCGCATTTTGGTGCTAGCTATTAGGATCATTGCAAAAATATAATTTGATTTATTTATAATTTGAAATTTTAATTTTTTCATTAACAATGCATAAAGTCGAATCTATTTTAATGAAATCGTATTTATATGACCAAAAGCATGCTGAAAACAGGTGTCGCATTTTGGTGCTAGCTATTGGGATCATTGCAAAAATCGAATTTAATTTATTTATAAATTGAAATTTTAATTTTTTCATTAACAATGCATAAAGTCGAATCTATTTTAATGAAATCGTGTTTATCTGACCAAAAGCATGCTGAAAACAGGTGTCGCATTTTGGTGCTAGCTATTAGGATCATTGCAAAAATATAATTTGATTTATTTATAATTTGAAATTTTAATTTTTTCATTAACAATGCATAAAGTCGAATCTATTTTAATGAAATCGTATTTATATGACCAAAAGCATGCTGAAAACAGGTGTCGCATTTTGGTGCTAGCTATTAGGATCATTGCAAAAATTGAATTTGATTTATTTATAACATGGAATTTCAATTTTTTCATTAACAATGCATAAAGTCAAATCTATTTTAATGAAATCGTATTTATATGACCAAAAGCATGCTGAAAACAGGTGTCGCATTTTGGTGCTAGCTATTAGGATCATTTCAAAAATTGAATTTGATTTATTTATAACATGGAATTTCAATTTTTTCATTAACAATGCATAATTAAAAACGATATATCTGCAATTAAAGCCATTATAGGTTCAAAGCTACCTAGTTTTAGTCCGCGGAAGGCTGTACGTGTTGGAAAAGCATCGGTCAAACCAAGACCAATAAAATTAATTTTTGAAGATCGGGATTCGGCCATCAATGTTCTAAAAGTTTCCAGGGAGGTTGACAGTGGACACGTACGTTTCTCTAATGATAGGACCAAGTTACAACGGGAACATTTTTAAACATTGAAGCAGGAACTTGAAAGGCGCAAAGATAATGGTGAAAATAACATATCCATCAAATACTTCAATGGACATCCATCAATTGTAACGACAAAACCAAATGTCGATTCAAAAAACTAAAAATATTCTTTCAGAATGTGGGCGGAATTCGTTCTAAGATTAGTAATCTGAAGTTAAATGCAAAACTAACTGATTATGATGTATTAGTAATTATTGAAACTTGGCTTGATTCATCTGTAACTGATAGTGAACTAGGTCTTCGTGATTTTACATTATTTAGATGCGACCGATCTAGTAGTACTAGCTGTAAATCGCGTGGGGGTGGTGTAATGATTGCGGTTCGATCTCACCTTCATAGCAATATCGTATACGTTGTGTCGAATATCGAGGAATTATATGTTAAAGTGTGTGATAATTTTATTATTTCATCGGTTTATATTCCACCTGCTTCAAATATTTCATCATATGTAGATTATTGCTCTTCCTTCGATCAAGTGTGTAATTTATATCCTAATTTTAAGTTTGTATTTTGCGGTGACTTTAATTTGCCTTATGCATCCTGGAACATTAACGGGAACACTATTTTGTCCACTGACAACGTTTGTACTTATGCTCAAATTTTAGCAGAGTCGTTAGAGTTTAATCATTTACGTCAGTTGAATGCTTTACCGAACAGTCGCGGTGTATATTTAGATTTAATTTTTTCAAATGTAGCCAACATTAATATTTCAACGTCGGATGATCCTCTTTTTAATGCTAGCATTCATCATATACCCTACACAATAACCGTAGTTGCTAGCGATATTACTGAATCTCTTCCCTACACTGATTTATTGTACAACTTTAAAGCAGCCAACTACCATGAAATCAACATGTTTTTATCTAGTATTTTTTGGCAAGATTATCTTGATAGCGGTGATGTTAATGTTGTTGTTGATAAATTCTATTGTGTTTGTAGGTATGCTATTCAAAAATTTGTTCCCGTTAAGCTTGTTAAATCATCTTCATTCCCAAAATGGTTCAATGCTACTTTAATTCACCTTATTAAAAATAAAAAGGAAGCACATATGAAATATAAATCAAGCGGTAACTATAATGATTATCAACAGTTTAAATGTCTTCGTTCCGAGTGCAAAGCACTAGGTGATGAACTCTATGCAAACCATATATATAAAATGGAATCAAATATACAGCATAATGCTAGATCATTCTGGAATTTTGTTAATGAATCTAGGAAAACTGATGGTTTTCCTAAGCATATGTATTTGGATGAGATATCTTGTAGTTCTGGCGATAAGTGTGTAAACCTATTTGCCGATTTTTTTTCTGATGTTTATGTAAATGATCACCCGGCAATGCCTGATGTTACTCCTATTAATTGTATAAACTTAAGCCACTTTAATATTAATAATTAATTTTATTATTTCATCGGTTTATATTCCACCTGCTTCAAATATTTCATCATATGTAGATTATTGCTCTTCCTTCGATCAAGTGTGTAATTTATATCCTAATTTTAAGTTTGTATTTTGCGGTGACTTTAATTTGCCTTATGCATCCTGGAACATTAACGGGAACACTATTTTGTCCACTGACAACGTTTGTACTTATGCTCAAATTTTAGCAGAGTCGTTAGAGTTTAATCATTTACGTCAGTTGAATGCTTTACCGAACAGTCGCGGTGTATATTTAGATTTAATTTTTTCAAATGTAGCCAACATTAATATTTCAACGTCGGATGATCCTCTTTTTAATGCTAGCATTCATCATATACCCTACACAATAACCGTAGTTGCTAGCGATATTACTGAATCTCTTCCCTACACTGATTTATTGTACAACTTTAAAGCAGCCAACTACCATGAAATCAACATGTTTTTATCTAGTATTTTTTGGCAAGATTATCTTGATAGCGGTGATGTTAATGTTGTTGTTGATAAATTCTATTGTGTTTGTAGGTATGCTATTCAAAAATTTGTTCCCGTTAAGCTTGTTAAATCATCTTCATTCCCAAAATGGTTCAATGCTACTTTAATTCACCTTATTAAAAATAAAAAGGAAGCACATATGAAATATAAATCAAGCGGTAACTATAATGATTATCAACAGTTTAAATGTCTTCGTTCCGAGTGCAAAGCACTAGGTGATGAACTCTATGCAAACCATATATATAAAATGGAATCAAATATACAGCATAATGCTAGATCATTCTGGAATTTTGTTAATGAATCTAGGAAAACTGATGGTTTTCCTAAGCATATGTATTTGGATGAGATATCTTGTAGTTCTGGCGATAAGTGTGTAAACCTATTTGCCGATTTTTTTTCTGATGTTTATGTAAATGATCACCCGGCAATGCCTGATGTTACTCCTATTAATTGTATAAACTTAAGCCACTTTAATATTAATAAGTCTGATGTCTTCAATGTTATAAATACATTACCGGACTCGTGTAATCCTGGGCCAGATGGAATACCAGCTTTTTTCATAAAAAGATGTATTTACTCATTGTGTATACCATTGAACATTATATTTAATGTATCTATCAATACATGTGTATTTCCTTCAGTCTGGAAAGAAAGTTTTATTAATCCAGTTTTTAAAAATGGAAGCAGAGAAGACATCAAGAACTATAGAGGAATTGCAATCCAATCGGTCATCCCTAAACTTCTGGATAAATTAATTTCTATTCAGTTAATGTTTCATTGCAAAAATATCATTTGCAACGAACAACATGGTTTTTGTTACGGTAAGTCAGCTGTATCTAATTTACTAATTTACCAATCTTATATCTTAAAAGCCTTCGAGAGTAATTCCCAGGTGGATGCAGTGTATACAGACTTTTCCAAGGCCTTTGACCGTGTCTCTCAGTCTATCTTGGTAAATAAATTACAGCGGATGGGTTTTGGGGATAATATAACTAAATGGATTTATAGTTTTCTGACCGATAGACTGCAATTCGTGAAAATTAATCACTTCGTATCCAAGGCAATTAATGTAACCTCAGGTGTCCCTCAAGGTTCTCATTGTGGGCCAATTTTATTTTCGTTATTTATAAACGATCTGAAACTATACATTAAACATTCGAAGTTCCTACTTTTTGCTGATGATCTCAAGGTATTTCGTACAATTACAGACTTAAATGACGCCGTGTACTTACAAGACGACTTAAATAACATCTATAGATGGTGCTGTGATAATAAATTGTATTTTAACCAGAGAAAATGTTTGTCCATATCTTTCGGTAGAGGGCAAATTATCAACAACGACTACAACATCAATGGAATCAGACTCTCTTCAGTTGATTACATTAAAGATCTTGGTGTTATAATGGATAGTAGACTCACATTTTCTAAGCATATAGATAGTATATGTTGTAAATCATTACAGACGCTGGGATTTATTAATCGTTTCGCGAAGAATTTTTCTATTGAGACTCAGAAACTTTTATTCATTTCTCTGGTGCGATCGCAATTGGAATACGCCTGCTGTATTTGGTCACCAATATATTCTAAACATATTTTACAGCTTGAACGAGTACAAAACAAATTCCTGTTGTCTATGTCTTATAGAAATGGTATCAACAGGATTGATTATAGTCGTAGCAACATGCTGTTGTCACTGAAATTAACCTCTCTTCGCGAGAGACGTAACTTTTCTGATCTATGCGTACTGTTCAAAATCGTAAACGGATTAATAAATTCCAGTGAACTACTTGCTAGTATAAATTTCAACATACCATCTACAACGAGATCAAACTTACTTTTCCGAGAAACGTTTCATCGCACTAATTATGCCCGTAACAATGCGGTCTGTCGGATGATGAGAATAGGCAACTTGGTCTGTTCTTCGCCTAATTTTATTTTATTCGGAACATCGTACAATAGATTTAAGCGCCATTTAAAATACATTGACTTATCACAGTGTGTCTCATAATATCCTTGCAATCTTATTTATTTCTTTTGTATTTATTTTATTTTTGTATTTTATGTAATATGTATGTTATTTTTTTTTTATAATAATTTTGTGTTTTACTGTTAATTTAATTATCATCATAATTGATTAATTGTAATTTATTTTTGTAAAATGGTTATTCCGTAAATAAATAAATAAATAAATAAATAACGTCGAATCTATTTTAATGAAATCGTATTTATATTACCAAAAGCATGCTGAAAACAGGTGTCGCATTTTGGTGCTAGCTATTGGGATCATTGCAAAAATCGGATGTAATTTACTATAATTTGAAATTTTAATTTTCTCATTAACAATGCATAAAGTCGAATCTATTTTAATGAAATCGTGTTTATTTGACCAAAGGCATGCTGACAACATGTGTCGCATTTTGGTGCTAGCTATTAGGATCATTGCAAAAATTGAATTTAATTTATTTATAACTTGGAATTTCAATTTTTTCATTTACAATGCATAAAGTCTAATTTATTTGATTAAAATCGTGTTTATATAACCAACAGCATGCTGAAAACAGGTGTCGCATTTTGGTGCTAGCTATTAGGATCATTGCAAAAATATAATTTGATTTATTTATAATTTGAAATTTTAATTTTTTCATTAACAATGCATAAAGTCGAATCTATTTTAATGAAATCGTATTTATATGACCAAAAGCATGCTGAAAACAGGTGTCGCATTTTGGTGCTAGCTATTAGGATCATTTCAAAAATTGAATTTGATTTATTTATAACATGGAATTTCAATTTTTTCATTAACAATGCATAAAGTCTAATTTATTTGATTAAAATCGTGTTTATATAATCAACAGCATGCTGAAAACAGGTGTCGCATTTTGGTGCTAGCTATTAGGATCATTTCAAAAATTGAATTTAATTTATTTATAACTTGGAATTTCAATTTTTTCATTTACAATGCATAAAGTCTAATTTATTTGATTAAAATCGTGTTTATATAACCAACAGCATGCTGAAAACAGGTGTCGCATTTTGGTGCTAGCTATTAGGATCATTTCAAAAATTGAATTTGATTTATTTATAACATGGAATTTCAATTTTTTCATTAACAATGCATAACGTCGAATCTATTTTAATGAAATCGTATTTATATGACCAAAAGCATGCTGAAAACAGGTGTCGCATTTTGGTGCTAGCTATTGGGATCATTGCAAAAATCGGATGTAATTTATTTATAATTTGAAATTTTAATTTTCTCATTAACAATGCATAAAGTCGAATCTATTTTAATGAAATCGTGTTTATTTGACCAAAGGCATGCTGACAACATGTGTCGCATTTTGGTGCTAGCTATTAGGATCATTGCAAAAATTGAATTTAATTTATTTATAACTTGGAATTTCAATTTTTTCATTTACAATGCATAAAGTCTAATTTATTTGATTAAAATCGTGTTTATATAACCAACAGCATGCTGAAAACAGGTGTCGCATTTTGGTGCTAGCTATTGGGATCATTGCAAAAATCGAATTTAATTTATTTATAATTTGAAATTTTAATTTTTTCATTAACAATGCATAAAGTCGAATCTATTTTAATGAAATCGTGTTTATCTGACCAAAATCATGCTGAAAACAGGTGTCGCATTTTGGTGCTAGCTATTAGGATCATTGCAAAAATATAATTTGATTTATTTATAATTTGAAATTTTAATTTTTTCATTAACAATGCATAAAGTCGAATCTATTTTAATGAAATCGTATTTATATGACCAAAAGCATGCTGAAAACAGGTGTCGCATTTTGGTGCTAGCTATTAGGATCATTGCAAAAATATAATTTGATTTATTTATAATTTGAAATTTTAATTTTTTCATTAACAATGCATAAAGTCGAATCTATTTTAATGAAATCGTATTTATATGACCAAAAGCATGCTGAAAACAGGTGTCGCATTTTGGTGCTAGCTATTAGGATCATTGCAAAAATATAATTTGATTTATTTATAATTTGAAATTTTAATTTTTTCATTAACAATGCATAAAGTCGAATCTATTTTAATGAAATCGTATTTATATGACCAAAAGCATGCTGAAAACAGGTGTCGCATTTTGGTGCTAGCTATTAGGATCATTGCAAAAATATAATTTGATTTATTTATAATTTGAAATTTTAATTTTTTCATTAACAATGCATAAAGTCGAATCAATTTTAATGAAATCGTGTTTATTTGACCAAAAGCATGCTGAAAACAGGTGTCGCATTTTGGTGCTAGCTATTGGGATCATTGCAAAAATCGAATTTAATTTATTTATAAATTGAAATTTTAATTTTTTCATTAACAATGCATAAAGTCGAATCTATTTTAATGAAATCGTGTTTATCTGACCAAAAGCATGCTGAAAACAGGTGTCGCATTTTGGTGCTAGCTATTAGGATCATTGCAAAAATATAATTTGATTTATTTATAATTTGAAATTTTAATTTTTTCATTAACAATGCATAAAGTTGAATCTATTTTAATGAAATCGTATTTATATGACCAAAAGCATGCTGAAAACAGGTGTCGCATTTTGGTGCTAGCTATTAGGATCATTGCAAAAATATAATTTGATTTATTTATAATTTGAAATTTTAATTTTTTCATTAACAATGCATAAAGTCGAATCAATTTTAATGAAATCGTGTTTATTTGACCAAAAGAATGCTGAAAACAGGTGTCGCATTTTGGTGCTAGCTATTGGGATCATTGCAAAAATCGAATTTAATTTATTTATAAATTGAAATTTTAATTTTTTCATTAACAATGCATAAAGTCGAATCTATTTGAATGAAATCGTGTTTATCTGACCAAAAGCATGCTGAAAACAGGTGTCGCATTTAGGTGCTAGCTATTAGGATCAATGCAAAAATTGAATTTAATTTATTTATAATTTGAAATTTCAATTTTTTCATTAACGATGCATAAAGTCGAATCTATTTTAATGAAATCGTGTTTATTTGACCAAAAGCATGCTCAAAACAGGTGTCGCATTTTGGTGCTAGCTATTAGGATTATTGCAAAAATCGAATTTAATTTATTTATAATTTGAAATTTTAGTTTTTTCATTAACAATGCATAAAGTCGAATCTATTTTAATGAAATCGTATTTATATGACCAAAAGCATGCTGAAAACAGGTGTCGCATTTTGGTGCTAGCTATTAGGATCATTGCAAAAATATAATTTGATTTATTTATAATTTGAAATTTTAATTTTTTCATTAACAATGCATAAAGTCGAATCAATTTTAATGAAATCGTGTTTATTTGACCAAAAGCATGCTGAAAACAGGTGTCGCATTTTGGTGCTAGCTATTGGGATCATTGCAAAAATCGAATTTAATTTATTTATAAATTGAAATTTTAATTTTTTCATTAACAATGCATAAAGTCGAATCTATTTTAATGAAATCGTGTTTATCTGACCAAAAGCATGCTGAAAACAGGTGTCGCATTTTGGTGCTAGCTATTAGGATCATTGCAAAAATATAATTTGATTTATTTATAATTTGAAATTTTAATTTTTTCATTAACAATGCATAAAGTGGAATCTATTTTAATGAAATCGTATTTATATGACCAGAAGCATGCTGAAAACAGGTGTCGCATTTTGGTGCTAGCTATTAGGATCATTGCAAAAATTGAATTTGATTTATTTATAACATGGAATTCCAATTTTTTCATTAACAATGCATAAAGTCGAATCTATTTTAATGAAATCGTATTTATATGACCAAAAGCATGCTGAAAACAGGTGTCGCATTTTGGTGCTAGCTATTAGGATCATTTCAAAAATCGAATTTAATTTATTTATAATTTGAAATTTTAATTTTTTCATTAACAATGCATAAAGTGGAATCTATTTTAATGAAATCGTATTTATATGACCAGAAGCATGCTGAAAACAGGTGTCGCATTTTGGTGCTAGCTATTAGGATCATTTCAAAAATTGAATTTGATTTATTTATAACATGGAATTTCAATTTTTTCATTAACAATACATAAAGTCGAATCTATTTTAATGAAATCGTATTTATATGACCAAAAGCATGCTGAAAACAGGTGTCGCATTTTGGTGCTAGCTATTAGGATCATTTCAAAAATTGAATTTGATTTATTTATAACATGGAATTTCAATTTTTTCATTAACAATACATAAAGTCGAATCTATTTTAATGAAATCGTATTTATATGACCAAAAGCATGCTGAAAACAGGTGTCGCATTTTGGTGCTAGCTATTAGGATCATTGCAAAAATTGAATTTGATTTATTTATAACATGGAATTTCAATTTTTTCATTAACAATACATAAAGTCGAATCTATTTTAATGAAATCGTATTTATATGACCAAAAGCATGCTGAAAACAGGTGTCGCATTTTGGTGCTAGCTATTAGGATCATTTCAAAAATTGAATTTGATTTATTTATAACATGGAATTTCAATTTTTTCATTAACAATGCATAACGTCGAATCTATTTTAATGAAATCGTATTTATATGACCAAAAGCATGCTGAAAACAGGTGTCGCATTTTGGTGCTAGCTATTGGGATCATTGCAAAAATCGAATTTAATTTATTTATAATTTGAAATTTTAATTTTTTCATTAACAATGCATAAAGTCGAATCTATTTGAATGAAATCGTGTTTATCTGACCAAAAGCAAGCTCAAAACAAGTGTCGCATTTTGGTGCTAGCTATTAGGATCATTGCAAAAATATAATTTGATTTATTTATAATTTGAAATTTTAATTTTTTCATTAACAATGCATAAAGTCGAATCTATTTTAATAAAATCGTATTTATCTGACCAAAAGCATGCTGAAAACAGGTGTCGCATTTAGGTGCTAGCTATTAGGATCAATGCAAAAATTGAATTTAATTTATTTATAATTTGAAATTTCAATTTTTTCATTAACGATGCATAAAGTCGAATCTATTTTAATGAAATCGTGTTTATTTGACCAAAAGCATGCTCAAAACAGGTGTCGCATTTTGGTGCTAGCTATTAGGATTATTGCAAAAATCGAATTTAATTTATTTATAATTTGAAATTTTAGTTTTTTCATTAACAATGCATAAAGTCGAATCTATTTTAATGAAATCGTATTTATATGACCAAAAGCATGCTGAAAACAGGTGTCGCATTTTGGTGCTAGCTATTAGGATCATTGCAAAAATATAATTTGATTTATTTATAATTTGAAATTTTAATTTTTTCATTAACAATGCATAAAGTCGAATCAATTTTAATGAAATCGTGTTTATTTGACCAAAAGCATGCTGAAAACAGGTGTCGCATTTTGGTGCTAGCTATTGGGATCATTGCAAAAATCGAATTTAATTTATTTATAAATTGAAATTTTAATTTTTTCATTAACAATGCATAAAGTCGAATCTATTTTAATGAAATCGTGTTTATCTGACCAAAAGCATGCTGAAAACAGGTGTCGCATTTTGGTGCTAGCTATTAGGATCATTGCAAAAATATAATTTGATTTATTTATAATTTGAAATTTTAATTTTTTCATTAACAATGCATAAAGTGGAATCTATTTTAATGAAATCGTATTTATATGACCAGAAGCATGCTGAAAACAGGTGTCGCATTTTGGTGCTAGCTATTAGGATCATTGCAAAAATTGAATTTGATTTATTTATAACATGGAATTCCAATTTTTTCATTAACAATGCATAAAGTCGAATCTATTTTAATGAAATCGTATTTATATGACCAAAAGCATGTTGAAAACAGGTGTCGCATTTTGGTGCTAGCTATTGGGATCATTGCAAAAATCGAATTTAATTTATTTATAATTTGAAATTTTAATTTTTTCATTAACAATGCATAAAGTGGAATCTATTTTAATGAAATCGTATTTATATGACCAGAAGCATGCTGAAAACAGGTGTCGCATTTTGGTGCTAGCTATTAGGATCATTTCAAAAATTGAATTTGATTTATTTATAACATGGAATTTCAATTTTTTCATTAACAATGCATAACGTCGAATCTATTTTAATGAAATCGTATTTATATGACCAAAAGCATGCTGAAAACAGTTGTCGCATTTTGGTGATAGCTATTAGGATCATTGCAAAAATATAATTTGATTTATTTATAATTTGAAATTTTAATTTTTTCATTAACAATGCATAAAGTGGAATCTATTTTAATGAAATCGTATTTATATGACCAGAAGCATGCTGAAAACAGGTGTCGCATTTTGGTGCTAGCTATTGGGATCATTGCAAAAATATAATTTGATTTATTTATAATTTGAAATTTTAATTTTTTCATTAACAATGCATAAAGTGGAATCTATTTTAATGAAATCGTATTTATATGACCAGAAGCATGCTGAAAACAGGTGTCGCATTTTGGTGCTAGCTATTAGGATCATTGCAAAAATTGAATTTGATTTATTTATAACATGGAATTCCAATTTTTTCATTAACAATGCATAAAGTCGAATCTATTTTAATGAAATCGTATTTATATGACCAAAAGCATGCTGAAAACAGGTGTCGCATTTTGGTGCTAGCTATTGGGATCATTGCAAAAATCGAATTTAATTTATTTATAATTTGAAATTTTAATTTTTTCATTAACAATGCATAAAGTGGAATCTATTTTAATGAAATCGTATTTATATGACCAGAAGCATGCTGAAAACAGGTGTCGCATTTTGGTGCTAGCTATTAGGATCATTGCAAAAATTGAATTTGATTTATTTATAACATGGAATTCAAATTTTTTCATTAACAATGCATAAAGTCGAATCTATTTTAATGAAATCGTATTTATATGACCAAAAGCATGCTGAAAACAGGTGTCGCATTTTGGTGCTAGCTATTGGGATCATTGCAAAAATCGAATTTAATTTATTTATAATTTGAAATTTTAATTTTTTCATTAACAATGCATAAAGTGAAATCTATTTTAATGAAATCGTATTTATATGACCAAAAGCATGCTGAAAACAGGTGTCGCATTTTGGTGCTAGCTATTGGGATCATTGCAAAAATCGAATTTAATTTATTTATAATTTGAAATTTTAATTTTTTCATTAACAATGCATAAAGTGGAATCTATTTTAATGAAATCGTATTTATATGACCAGAAGCATGCTGAAAACAGGTGTCGCATTTTGGTGCTAGCTATTAGGATCATTTCAAAAATTGAATTTGATTTATTTATAACATGGAATTTCAATTTTTTCATTAACAATGCATAACGTCGAATCTATTTTAATGAAATCGTATTTATATGACCAAAAGCATGCTGAAAACAGGTGTCGCATTTTGGTGCTAGCTATTGGGATCCATGCAAAAATCGAATTTAATTTATTTATAATTTGAAATTTTAATTTTTTCATTAACAATGCATAAAGTCGAATCTATTTGAATGAAATCGTGTTTATCTGACCAAAAGCAAGCTCAAAACAAGTGTCGCATTTTGGTGCTAGCTATTAGGATCATTGCAAAAATATAATTTGATTTATTTATAATTTGAAATTTTAATTTTTTCATTAACAATGCATAAAGTCGAATCTATTTTAATAAAATCGTATTTATCTGACCAAAAGCATGCTGAAAACAGGTGTCGCATTTAGGTGCTAGCTATTAGGATCAATGCAAAAATTGAATTTAATTTATTTATAATTTGAAATTTCAATTTTTTCATTAACGATGCATAAAGTCGAATCTATTTTAATGAAATCGTGTTTATTTGACCAAAAGCATGCTCAAAACAGGTGTCGCATTTTGGTGCTAGCTATTAGGATTACTGCAAAAATCGAATTTAATTTATTTATAATTTGAAATTTTAGTTTTTTCATTAACAATGCATAAAGTCGAATCTATTTTAATGAAATCGTATTTATATGACCAAAAGCATGCTGAAAACAGGTGTCGCATTTTGGTGCTAGCTATTAGGATCATTGCAAAAATATAATTTGATTTATTTATAATTTGAAATTTTAATTTTTTCATTAACAATGCATAAAGTCGAATCAATTTTAATGAAATCGTGTTTATTTGACCAAAAGCATGCTGAAAACAGGTGTCGCATTTTGGTGCTAGCTATTGGGATCATTGCAAAAATCGAATTTAATTTATTTATAAATTGAAATTTTAATTTTTTCATTAACAATGCATAAAGTCGAATCTATTTTAATGAAATCGTGTTTATCTGACCAAAAGCATGCTGAAAACAGGTGTCGCATTTTGGTGCTAGCTATTAGGATCATTGCAAAAATATAATTTGATTTATTTATAATTTGAAATTTTAATTTTTTCATTAACAATGCATAAAGTGGAATCTATTTTAATGAAATCGTATTTATCTGACCAAAAGCATGCTGAAAACAGGTGTCGCATTTAGGTGCTAGCTATTAGGATCAATGCAAAAATTGAATTTAATTTATTTATAATTTGAAATTTCAATTTTTTCATTAACAATGCATAAAGTCGAATCTATTTTAATGAAATCGTGTTTATATGACCAAAAGCATGCTGAAAACAGGTGTCGCATTTTGGTGCTAGCTATTGGGATCATTGCAAAAATCGAATTTAATTTATTTATAATTTGAAATTTTAATTTTTTCATTAACAATGCATAAAGTCGAATCTATTTGAATGAAATCGTGTTTATCTGACCAAAAGCAAGCTCAAAACAAGTGTCGCATTTTGGTGCTAGCTATTAGGATCATTGCAAAAATATAATTTGATTTATTTATAATTTGAAATTTTAATTTTTTCATTAACAATGCATAAAGTCGAATCTATTTGAATGAAATCGTATTTATATGACCAAAAGCATGCTGAAAACAGGTGTCGCATTTTGGTGCTAGCTATTAGGATCATTGCAAAAATATAATTTGATTTATTTATAATTTGAAATTTTAATTTTTTCATTAACAATGCATTAAGTGGAATCTATTTTAATGAAATCGTATTTATCTGACCAAAAGCATACTGAAAACAGGTGTCGCATTTAGGTGCTAGCTATTAGGATCAATGCAAAAATTGAATTTAATTTATTTATAATTTGAAATTTCAATTTTTTCATTAACAATGCATAAAGTCGAATCTATTTTAATGAAATCGTGTTTATATGACCAAAAGCATGCTGAAAACAGGTGTCGCATTTTGGTGCTAGCTATTGGGATCATTGCAAAAATCGAATTTAATTTATTTATAATTTGAAATTTTAATTTTTTCATTAACAATGCATAAAGTCGAATCTATTTGAATGAAATCGTGTTTATCTGACCAAAAGCAAGCTCAAAACAAGTGTCGCATTTTGGTGCTAGCTATTAGGATTATTGCAAAAATCGAATTTAATTTATTTATAATTTGAAATTTTAGTTTTTTCATTAACAATGCATAAAGTCGAATCTATTTTAATGAAATCGTATTTATATGACCAAAAGCATGCTGAAAACAGGTGTCGCATTTTGGTGCTAGCTATTAGGATCATTGCAAAAATATAATTTGATTTATTTATAATTTGAAATTTTAATTTTTTCATTAACAATGCATAAAGTGGAATCTATTTTAATGAAATCGTATTTATCTGACCAAAAGCATGCTGAAAACAGGTGTCGCATTTAGGTGCTAGCTATTAGGATCAATGCAAAAATTGAATTTAATTTATTTATAATTTGAAATTTCAATTTTTTCATTAACGATGCATAAAGTCGAATCTATTTTAATGAAATCGTGTTTATATGACCAAAAGCATGCTGAAAACAGGTGTCGCATTTTGGTGCTAGCTATTGGGATCATTGCAAAAATCGAATTTAATTTATTTATAATTTGAAATTTTAATTTTTTCATTAACAATGCATAAAGTGGAATCTATTTTAATGAAATCGTATTTATATGACCAAAAGCATGCTGAAAACGGGTGTCGCATTTAGGTGCTAGCTATTAGGATCAATGCAAAAATTGAATTTAATTTATTTATAATTTGAAATTTCAATTTTTTCATTAACAATGCATAACGTCGAATCTATTTTAATGAAATCGTATTTATATGACCAAAAGCATGCTGAAAACAGGTGTCGCATTTTGGTGCTAGCTATTGGGATCATTGCAAAAATCGAATTTAATTTATTTATAATTTGAAATTTTAATTTTTTCATTAACAATGCATAAAGTCGAATCTATTTGAATGAAATCGTGTTTATCTGACCAAAAGCAAGCTCAAAACAAGTGTCGCATTTTGGTGCTAGCTATTAGGATCATTGCAAAAATATAATTTGATTTATTTATAATTTGAAATTTTAATTTTTTCATTAACAATGCATAAAGTCGAATCTATTTTAATAAAATCGTATTTATCTGACCAAAAGCATGCTGAAAACAGGTGTCGCATTTTGGTGCTAGCTATTGGGATCATTGCAAAAATCGAATTTAATTTATTTATAAATTGAAATTTTAATTTTTTCATTAACAATGCATAAAGTCGAATCTATTTTAATGAAATCGTGTTTATCTGACCAAAAGCATGCTGAAAACAGGTGTCGCATTTAGGTGCTAGCTATTAGGATCAATGCAAAAATTGAATTTAATTTATTTATAATTTGAAATTTCAATTTTTTCATTAACAATGCATAAAGTCGAATCTATTTTAATGAAATCGTGTTTATCTGACCAGAAGCATGCTGAAAACAGGTGTCGCATTTTGGTGCTAGCTATTAGGATCATTGCAAAAATTGAATTTGATTTATTTATAACATGGAATTCCAATTTTTTCATTAACAATGCATAAAGTCGAATCTATTTTAATGAAATCGTATTTATATGACCAAAAGCATGCTGAAAACAGGTGTCGCATTTTGGTGCTAGCTATTGGGATCATTGCAAAAATCGAATTTAATTTATTTATAATTTGAAATTTCAATTTTTTCATTAACGATGCATAAAGTCGAATCTATTTTAATGAAATCTTGTTTATATGACCAAAAGCATGCTGAAAACAGGTGTCGCATTTTGGTGCTAGCTATTGGGATCATTGCAAAAATCGAATTTAATTTATTTATAATTTGAAATTTCAATTTTTTCATTAACGATGCATAAAGTCGAATCTATTTTAATGAAATCCTATTTATATGACCAAAAGCTTGCTGAAAACAGGTGTCGCATTTTGGTGCTAGCTATTAGGATCATTGCAAGAATATAATTTGATTTATTTATAATTTGAAATTTTAATTTTTTCATTAACAATGCATAAAGTCGAATCTATTTTATTGAAATCGTGTTTATTTGACCAAAGGCATGCTGAAAACATGTGTTGCATTTTGGTGGTAGCTATTAGGATCATTGCAAAAATTGAATTTAATTTATTTATAACTTGGAATTTCAATTTTTTCATTTACAATGCATAAAGTCGAATCTATTTTAATGAAATCGTATTTATATGACCAAAAGCATGCTGAAAACAGTTGTCGCATTTTGGTGATAGCTATTAGGATCATTGCAAAAATATAATTTGATTTATTTATAATTTGAAATTTTAATTTTTTCATTAACAATGCATAAAGTCGAATCTATTTTAATGAAATCGTGTTTATCTGACCAAAAGCATGCTGGAAACAGGTGTCGCATTTTGGTGCTAGCTATTGGGATCATTGCAAAAATCGAATTTAATTTATTTATAAAATGAAATTTCAATTTTTTCATTAACAATGCATAAAGTCGAATCTATTTTAATGAAATCCTATTTATATGACCAAAAGCATGCTGAAAACAGGTGTCGCATTTTGGTGCTAGCTATTAGGATCATTGCAAAAATATAATTTGATTTATTTATAATTTGAAATTTTAATTTTTTCATTAACAATGCATAAAGTCGAATCTATTTTAATGAAATCGTGTTTATTTGACCAAAAGCATGCTGAAAACAGGTGTCGCATTTTGGTGCTAGCTATTAGGATCATTGCAAAAATTGAATTTGATTTATTTATAACACGGAAATTCAATTTTTTCATTAACAATGCATAAAGTCGAATCCATTTTAATGAAATCGTATTTATATGAGTAAAAGCATGCTGAAAACAGGTGTCGCATTTTGGTGCTAGCTATTAGGATCATTGCAAAAATTGAATTTGATTTATTTATAACATGGAATTTCAATTTTTTCATTAACAATGCATAAAGTCGAATCTATTTTAATGAAATCGTATTTATATGACCAAAAGCATGCTGAAAACAGGTGTCGCATTTTGGTGCTAGCTATTAGGATCATTGCAAAAATATAATTTGATTTATTTATAATTTGAAATTTTAATTTTTTCATTAACAATGCATAAAGTCGAATCTATTTTAATGAAATCGTATTTATATGACCAAAAGCATGCTGAAAACAGGTGTCGCATTTTGGTGCTAGCTATTGGGATCATTGCAAAAATCGAATTTAATTTATTTATAATTTGAAATTTTAATTTTTTCATTAACAATGCATAAAGTCGAATCTATTTTAATGAAATCGTATTTATATGACCAAAAGCATGCTGAAAACAGGTGTCGCATTTTGGTGCTAGCTATTAGGATCATTGCAAAAATATAATTTGATTTATTTATAATTTGAAATTTTAATTTTTTCATTAACAATGCATAAAGTCGAATCTATTTTAATGAAATCGTATTTATATGACCAAAAGCATGCTGAAAACAGGTGTCGCATTTTGGTGCTAGCTATTAGGATCATTGCAAAAATTGAATTTGATTTATTTATAACATGGAATTTCAATTTTTTCATTAACAATGCATAAAGTCGAATCTATTTTAATGAAATCGTATTTATATGACCAAAAGCATGCTGAAAACAGGTGTCGCATTTTGGTGCTAGCTATTGGGATCATTGCAAAAATCGAATTTAATTTATTTATAATTTGAAATTTTAATTTTTTCATTAACAATGCATAAAGTCGAATCTATTTTAATGAAATCGTATTTATATGACCAAAAGCATGCTGAAAACAGGTGTCGCATTTTGGTGCTAGCTGTTAGGATCATTGCAAAAATATAATTTGATTTATTTATAATTTGAAATTTTAATTTTTTCATTAACAATGCATAAAGTCGAATCTATTTTAATGAAATCGTGTTTATTTGACCAAAAGCATGCTGAAAACAGGTGTCGCATTTTGGTGCTAGCTATTAGGATCATTGCAAAAATTGAATTTGATTTATTTATAACATGGAATTTCAATTTTTTCATTAACAATGCATAAAGTCGAATCTATTTTAATGAAATCGTATTTATATGACCAAAAGCATGCTGAAAACAGGTGTCGCATTTTGGTGCTAGCTATTAGGATCATTGCAAAAATATAATTTGATTTATTTATAATTTGAAATTTTAATTTTTTCATTAACAATGCATAAAGTCGAATCTATTTTAATGAAATCGTATTTATATGACCAAAAGCATGCTGAAAACAGGTGTCGCATTTTGGTGCTAGCTATTAGGATCATTGCAAAAATTGAATTTGATTTATTTATAACATGGAATTTCAATTTTTTCATTAACAATGCATAAAGTCGAATCTATTTTAATGAAATCGTATTTATATGACCAAAAGCATGCTGAAAACAGGTGTCGCATTTTGGTGCTAGCTATTGGGATCATTGCAAAAATCGAATTTAATTTATTTATAATTTGAAATTTTAATTTTTTCATTAACAATGCATAAAGTCGAATCTATTTTAATGAAATCGTATTTATATGACCAAAAGCATGCTGAAAACAGGTGTCGCATTTTGGTGCTAGCTGTTAGGATCATTGCAAAAATATAATTTGATTTATTTATAATTTGAAATTTTAATTTTTTCATTAACAATGCATAAAGTCGAATCTATTTTAATGAAATCGTGTTTATTTGACCAAAAGCATGCTGAAAACAGGTGTCGCATTTTGGTGCTAGCTATTAGGATCATTGCAAAAATATAATTTGATTTATTTATAATTTGAAATTTTAATTTTTTCATTAACAATGCATAAAGTCGAATCTATTTTAATGAAATCGTGTTTATTTGACCAAAAGCATGCTGAAAACAGGTGTCGCATTTTGGTGCTAGCTATTAGGATCATTGCAAAAATTGAATTTGATTTATTTATAACACGGAATTTCAATTTTTTCATTAACAATGCATAAAGTCGAATCCATTTTAATGAAATCGTATTTATATGACCAAAAGCATGCTGAAAACAGGTGTCGCATTTTGGTGCTAGCTATTAGGATCATTGCAAAAATATAATTTGATTTATTTATAATTTGAAATTTTAATTTTTTCATTAACAATGCATAAAGTCGAATCTATTTTAATGAAATCGTATTTATATGACCAAAAGCATGCTGAAAACAGGTGTCGCATTTTGGTGCTAGCTATTAGGATCATTGCAAAAATTGAATTTGATTTATTTATAACATGGAATTTCAATTTTTTCATTAACAATGCATAAAGTCGAATCTATTTTAATGAAATCGTATTTATATGATCAAAAGCATGCTGAAAACAGGTGTCGC
The DNA here is from genome assembly GCA_910593695.2 of Ocypus olens. Classification (NCBI taxonomy): domain Eukaryota; kingdom Metazoa; phylum Arthropoda; class Insecta; order Coleoptera; family Staphylinidae; genus Ocypus; species Ocypus olens. The sequence continues at coordinate 9,831,048 of OU343064.1, forward strand.
ATTTTGGTGCTAGCTATTAGGAACATTTCAAAAATTGAATTTGATTTATTTATAACATGGAATTTCAATTTTTTCATTAACAATGCATAACGTCGAATCTATTTTAATGAAATCGTATTTATATGACCAAAAGCATGCTGAAAACAGGTGTCGCATTTTGGTGCTAGCTATTGGGATCATTGCAAAAATCGAATTTAATTTATTTATAATTTGAAATTTTAATTTTTTCATTAACAATGCATAAAGTCGAATCTATTTTAATAAAATCGTGTTTATCTGACCAAAAGCAAGCTCAAAACAAGTGTCGCATTTTGGTGCTAGCTATTAGGATCATTGCAAAAATATAATTTGATTTATTTATAATTTGAAATTTTAATTTTTTCATTAACAATGCATAAAGTCGAATCTATTTTAATAAAATCGTATTTATCTGACCAAAAGCATGCTGAAAACAGGTGTCGCATTTAGGTGCTAGCTATTAGGATCAATGCAAAAATTGAATTTAATTTATTTATAATTTGAAATTTCAATTTTTTCATTAACGATGCATAAAGTCGAATCTATTTTAATGAAATCTTGTTTATATGACCAAAAGCATGCTGAAAACAGGTGTCGCATTTTGGTGCTAGCTATTAGGATCATTGCAAAAATCGGATTTAATTTATTTATAACATGGAATTTCATTTTTTTCATTAACAATGCATAAAGTCGAATTTATTTTAATGAAATCATATTTATATGACCAAAAGCATGCTGAAAACAGGTGTCGCATTTTGGTGCTGGCTATTAGGATCATTGCAAAAATCGGATTTAATTTATTTATAATTTGAAATTTCAATTTTTTCATTAACGATGCATAAAGTCGAATCTATTTTAATGAAATCTTGTTTATATGACCAAAAGCATGCTGAAAACAGGTGTCGCATTTTGGTGCTAGCTATTGGGATCATTGCAAAAATCGAATTTAATTTATTTATAAAATGAAATTTCAATTTTTTCATTAACAATGCATAAAGTCGAATCTATTTTAATGAAATCCTATTTATATGACCAAAAGCATGCTGAAAACAGGTGTCGCATTTTGGTGCTAGCTATTAGGATCATTGCAAAAATATAATTTGATTTATTTATAATTTGAAATTTTAATTTTTTCATTAACAATGCATAAAGTCGAATCTATTTTAATGAAATCGTGTTTATTTGACCAAAAGCATGCTGAAAACAGGTGTCGCATTTTGGTGCTAGCTTTTAGGATCAATGCAAAAATTGAATTTAATTTATTTATAATTTGAAATTTCAATTTTTTCATTAACAATGCATAAAGTCGAATCTATTTTAATGAAATCGTGTTTATTTGACCAAAAGCATGCTGAAAACAGGTGTCGCATTTTGGTGCTAGCTATTAGGATCAATGCAAAAATTGAATTTAATTTATTTATAATTTGAAATTTCAATTTTTTCATTAACAATGCATAAAGTCGAATCTATTTTAATGAAATCGTGTTTATTTGACCAAAAGCATGCTGAAAACAGGTGTCGCATTTTGGTGCTAGCTATTAGGATCAATGCAAAAATTGAATTTAATTTATTTATAATTTGAAATTTCAATTTTTTCATTAACAATGCATAAAGTCGAATCTATTTTAATGAAATCGTGTTTATTTGACCAAAAGCATGCTGAAAACAGGTGTCGCATTAAGGTGCTAGCTATTAGGATCATTGCAAAAATTGAATTTGATTTATTTATAACATGGAATTTCAATTTTTTCATTGACAATGCATAAAGCCTAATTTATTTGTTTGAAATCGTGTTTATATGACCAGAAGCATGCTTAAAACAAGTGTCGCATTTTGAAGCTAGCAATTAGGATCATTGCAAAAATTGAGTTTAATTTATTTATAAAATGAAATTTCAATTTTTTCATCAACGATGCATAAAGTCAAATCTATTTTAATGAAATCTTGTTTATATGACCATAAGCATGCTGAAAACAGGTGTCGCATTTTGTTGCTAGCTATAAGGATCATTGCAAAAATCGGATTTAATTTATTTATAATTTGAAATTTTAATTTTTTCATTAACAATGCATAAAGTCGAATCTATTTTAATGAAATCGTGTTTATTTGACCAAAAGCAAGCTCAAAACAGGTGTCGCATTTTGGTGCTAGCTATTAGGATTATTGCAAAAATCGAATTTAATTTATTTATAGTTTGAAATTTTAATTTTTTCATTAACGATGCATAAAGTCGAATCTATTTTAATGAAATCTTGTTTATATGACCAAAAGCATGCTGAAAACAGGTGTCGCATTTTGGTGCTAGCTATTAGGATCAATGCAAAAATTTAATTTAATTTATTTTTAATTTGAAATTTCAATTTTTTCATTAACGATGCATAAAGTCGAATCTATTTTAATGAAATCGTGTTTATTTGACCAAAGGCATGCTGAAAACAGGTGTCGCATTTTGGTGCTAGCTATTAGGAACGTTGCAAAAATTGAATTTAATTAATTTATAATTTGAAATTTCAATTTTTTCATTAAAAATGCATAAAGTCGAATCTATTTTAATGAAATCGTGTTTATTTGACAAAAAGGCATGCTGAAAACAGGTGTCGCATTTTGGTGCTAGCTATTAGGATCAATGCAAAAATTGAATTTAATTTATTTATAATTTGAAATTTCAATTTTTTCATTAACGATGCATAAAGTCGAATCTATTTTAATAAAATCTTGTTTATATGACCAAAAGCATGCTGAAAACAGGTGTCGCATTTTGGTGCTAGCTATTAGGATCAATACAAAAATTTAATTTAATTTATTTATAATTTGAAATTTCAATTTTTTCATTAACGATGCATAAAGTCGAATCTATTTTAATGAAATCGTGTTTATTTGACCAAAGGCATGCTGAAAACAGGTGTCGCATTTTGGTGCTAGCTATTAGGATCAATGCAAAAATTTAATTTAATTTATTTATAATTTGAAATTTCAATTTTTTCATTAACGATGCATAAAGTCGAATCTATTTTAATGAAATCTTGTTTATATGACCAAAAGCATGCTGAAAACAGGTGTCGCATTTTGGTGCTAGCTATTAGGAACGTTGCAAAAATTGAATTTAATTAATTTATAATTTGAAATTTCAATTTTTTCATTAAAAATGCATAAAGTCGAATCTATTTTAATGAAATCGTGTTTATTTGACAAAAAGGCATGCTGAAAACAGGTGTCGCATTTTGGTGCTAGCTATTAGGATCAATGCAAAAATTTAATTTAATTAATTTATAATTTGAAATTTCAATTTTTTCATTAACGATGCATAAAGTCGAATCTATTTTAATGAAATCTTGTTTATATGACCAAAAGCATGCTGAAAACAGGTGTCGCATTTTGGTGCTAGCTATTAGGAACGTTGCAAAAATTGAATTTAATTAACTTATAATTTGAAATTTCAATTTTTTCATTAAAAATGCATAAAGTCGAATCTATTTTAATGAAATCGTGTTTATTTGACAAAAAGGCATGCTGAAAACAGGTGTCGCATTTTGGTGCTAGCTATTAGGAACGTTGCAAAAATTGAATTTAATTAATTTATAATTTGAAATTTCAATTTTTTCATTAACGATGCATAAAGTCGAATCTATTTTAATGAAATCGTGTTTATTTGACCAAAGGCATGCTGAAAACAGGTGTCGCATTTTGATGCCAGCCATTCATTGCTAAAATTGAATTTAATTTATTTATAACTTGGAATTTCAATTTTTTTATTTACAATGCATAAAGTCTAATTTATTTGATTAAAATCGTGTTTATATAACCAACAGCATGCTGAAAACAGGTGTCGCATTTTGGTGCTAGCCATAAGGATCATTGCAAAAATCGAATTTAATTTATTTATAATTTGAAATTTTAATTTTTTCATTAACGATGCATAAAGTCGAATCTATTTTAATGAAATCTTGTTTATATGACCAAAAGCATGCTGAAAACAGGTGTCGCATTTTGGTGCTAGCTATTAGGATCAATGCAAAAATTTAATTTAATTTATTTATAATTTGAAATTTCAATTTTTTCATTAACGATGCATAAAGTCGAATCTATTTTAATGAAATCGTGTTTATTTGACCAAAGGCATGCTGAAAACAGGTGTCGCATTTTGGTGCTAGCTATTAGGATCAATGCAAAAATTGAATTTAATTAATTTATAATTTGAAATTTCAATTTTTTCATTAAAAATGCATAAAGTCGAATCTATTTTAATGAAATCGTGTTTATTTGACAAAAAGGCATGCTGAAAACAGGTGTCGCATTTTGGTGCTAGCTATTAGGATCAATGCAAAAATTGAATTTAATTTATTTATAATTTGAAATTTCAATTTTTACATTAACGATGCATAAAGTCGAATCTATTTTAATGAAATCTTGTTTATATGACCAAAAGCATGCTGAAAACAGGTGTCGCATTTTGGTGCTAGCTATAAGGATCATTGCAAAAATCGAATTTAATTTATTTATAATTTGAAATTTTAATTTTTTCATTAACAATGCATAAAGTCGAATCTATTTTAATGAAATCGTGTTTATCAGACCCAAAGCATGCTGAAAGCAGGTGTCGCATTTTGGTGCTAGCTATTAGGATCATTGCAAAAATTGAATTTGATTTATTTATAACATGGAATTTCAATTTTTTCATTAACAATGCATAAAGTCGAATTTATTTTAATGAAATCGTGTTTATATGACCAAAAGCATGCTGAAAACAGGTGTCGCATTTTGGTGCTAGCTATTAGGATCATTGCAAAAATTGAATTTGATTTATTTATAACATGGAATTTCAATTTTTTCATTGACAATGCATAAAGCCTAACTTATTTGATTGAAATCGTATTTATATGACCAAAAGCATGCTGAAAACAGGTGTCGCATTTTGGTGCTAGCTATTAGGAACATTTCAAAAATTGAATTTGATTTATTTATAACATGGAATTTCAATTTTTTCATTAACAATGCATAACGTCGAATCTATTTTAATGAAATCGTATTTATATGACCAAAAGCATGCTGAAAACAGGTGTCGCATTTTGGTGCTAGCTATTAGGATTATTGCAAAAATCGAATTTAATTTATTTATAATTTGAAATTTTAATTTTTTCACTAACAATGCATAAAGTCGAATCTATTTTATTGAAATCGTGTTTATTTGACCAAAGGCATGCTGAAAACAGGTGTCGCATTTAGGTGCTGGCTATTAGGATCATTGCAAAAATCGGATTTAATTTATTTATAACATGGAATTTCATTTTTTTCATTAACAATGCATAAAGTCGAATCTATTTTAATAAAATCGTGTTTATCTGACCAAAAGCAAGCTCAAAACAAGTGTCGCATTTTGGTGCTAGCTATTAGGATCATTGCAAAAATTGAATTTGATTTATTTATAACATGGAATTTCAATTTTTTCATTAACAATGCATAAAGTCGAATCTATTTTAATGAAATCGTATTTATATGATCAAAAGCATGCTGAAAACAGGTGTCGCATTTTGGTGCTAGCTATTAGGAACATTTCAAAAATTGAATTTGATTTATTTATAACATGGAATTTCAATTTTTTCATTAACAATGCATAACGTCGAATCTATTTTAATGAAATCGTATTTATATGACCAAAAGCATGCTGAAAACAGGTGTCGCATTTTGGTGCTAGCTATTAGGATTATTGCAAAAATCGAATTTAATTTATTTATAATTTGAAATTTTAATTTTTTCACTAACAATGCATAAAGTCGAATCTATTTTATTGAAATCGTGTTTATTTGACCAAAGGCATGCTGAAAACAGGTGTCGCATTTAGGTGCTGGCTATTAGGATCATTGCAAAAATCGGATTTAATTTATTTATAACATGGAATTTCATTTTTTTCATTAACAATGCATAAAGTCGAATCTATTTTAATAAAATCGTGTTTATCTGACCAAAAGCAAGCTCAAAACAAGTGTCGCATTTTGGTGCTAGCTATTAGGATCATTGCAAAAATTGAATTTGATTTATTTATAACATGGAATTTCAATTTTTTCATTGACAATGCATAAAGCCTAATTTATTTGATTGAAATCGTGCTTATATGACCAAAAGCATGCTGAAAACAGGTGTCGCATTTTGGTGCTAGCTATAAGGATCATTGCAAAAATCGGATTTAATTTATTTATAACATGGAATTTCATTTTTTTCATTAACAATGCATAAAGTCGAATCTATTTTAATAAAATCGTGTTTATCTGACCAAAAGCAAGCTCAAAACAAGTGTCGAATTTTGGTGCTAGCTATTAGGATCATTGCAAAAATTGAATTTGATTTATTTATAACATGGAATTTCAATTTTTTCATTAACAATGCATAAAGTCGAATTTATTTTAATGAAATCATATTTATATGACCAAAAGCATGCTGAAAACACGTGTCGCATTTTGGTGCTGGCTATTAGGATCATTGCAAAAATCGGATTTAATTTATTTATAATTTGAAATTTCAATTTTTTCATTAACGATGCATAAAGTCGAATCTATTTTAATAAAATCGTGTTTATCTGACCAAAAGCAAGCTCAAAACAAGTGTCGCATTTTGGTGCTAGCTATTAGGATCATTGCAAAAATATAATTTGATTTATTTATAATTTGAAATTTTAATTTTTTCATTAACAATGCATAAAGTCGAATCTATTTTAATAAAATCGTATTTATCTGACCAAAAGCATGCTGAAAACAGGTGTCGCATTTAGGTGCTAGCTATTAGGATCAATGCAAAAATTGAATTTAATTTATTTATAATTTGAAATTTCAATTTTTTCATTAACGATGCATAAAGTCGAATCTATTTTAATGAAATCTTGTTTATATGACCAAAAGCATGCTGAAAACAGGTGTCGCATTTTGGTGCTAGCTATTAGGATCATTGCAAAAATCGGATTTAATTTATTTATAATTTGAAATTTTAATTTTTTCATTAACAATGCATAAAGTCGAATCTATTTTAATGAAATCGTGTTTATTTGACCAAAAGCAAGCTCAAAACAGGTGTCGCATTTTGGTGCTAGCTATTAGGATTATTGCAAAAATCGAATTTAATTTATTTATAATTTGAAATTTTAATTTTTTCACTAACAATGCATAAAGTCGAATCTATTTTATTGAAATCGTGTTTATTTGACCAAAGGCATGCTGAAAACAGGTGTCGCATTTAGGTGCTAGCTATTAGGATCATTGCAAAAATATAATTTGATTTATTTATAATTTGAAATTTTAATTTTTTCATTAACAATGCATAAAGTCGAATCTATTTTAATGAAATCGTGTTTATTTGACCAAAAGCATGCTGAAAACAGGTGTCGCATTTTGGTGCTAGCTATTAGGATCAATGCAAAAATTGAATTTAATTTATTTATAATTTGAAATTTCAATTTTTTCATTAACGATGCATAAAGTCGAATCTATTTTAATGAAATCTTGTTTATATGACCAAAAGCATGCTGAAAACAGGTGTCGCATTTTGGTGCTAGCTATAAGGATCATTGCAAAAATCGGATTTAATTTATTTATAATTTGAAATTTTAATTTTTTCATTAACAATGCATAACGTCGAATCTATTTTAATGAAATCGTATTTATATGACCAAAAGCATGCTGAAAACAGGTGTCGCATTTTGGTGCTAGCTATTAGGATCATTGCAAAAATTGAATTTGATTTATTTATAACATGGAATTTCAATTTTTTCATTAACAATGCATAAAGTCGAATCTATTTTAATGAAATCGTATTTATATGATCAAAAGCATGCTGAAAACAGGTGTCGCATTTTGGTGCTAGCTATTAGGAACATTTCAAAAATTGAATTTGATTTATTTATAACATGGAATTTCAATTTTTTCATTAACAATGCATAACGTCGAATCTATTTTAATGAAATCGTATTTATATGACCAAAAGCATGCTGAAAACAGGTGTCGCATTTTGGTGCTAGCTATTAGGATTATTGCAAAAATCGAATTTAATTTATTTATAATTTGAAATTTTAATTTTTTCACTAACAATGCATAAAGTCGAATCTATTTTATTGAAATCGTGTTTATTTGACCAAAGGCATGCTGAAAACAGGTGTCGCATTTTGGTGCTAGCTATTGGGATCATTGCAAAAATCGAATTTAATTTATTTATAAAATGAAATTTCAATTTTTTCATTAACAATGCATAAAGTCGAATCTATTTTAATGAAATCCTATTTATATGACCAAAAGCATGCTGAAAACAGGTGTCGCATTTTGGTGCTAGCTATTAGGAACATTTCAAAAATCGAATTTAATTTATTTATAAAATGGAATTTCAATTTTTTCATTGACAATGCATAAAGCCTAATTTATTTGATTTAAATCGTGTTTATATGACCAAAAGCATGCTGAAAACAGGTGTCGCATTTTGGTGCTAGCTATTAGGATCATTGCAAAAATTGAATTTGATTTATTTATAAAATGGAATTTCAATTTTTTCATTAACAATGCATAAAGTCGAATCTATTTTAATGAAATCGTGTTTATATGACCAAAAGCATGCTGAAAACAGGTGTCGCATTTTGGTGCTGGCTATTAGGATCATTGCAAAAATTGAATTTGATTTATTTATAAAATGGAATTTCAATTTTTTCATTAACAATGCATAAAGTCGAATCTATTTTAATGAAATCGTGTTTATATGACCAAAAGCATGCTGAAAACAGGTGTCGCATTTTGGTGCTGGCTATTAGGATCATTGCAAAAATTGAATTTGATTTATTTATAAAATGGAATTTCAATTTTTTCATTGACAATGCATAAAGCCTAATTTATTTGATTTAAATCGTGTTTATATGACCAAAAGCATGCTGAAAACAGGTGTCGCATTTTGGTGCTAGCTATTAGGATCATTGCAAAAATTGAATTTGATTTATTTATAAAATGGAATTTCAATTTTTTCATTACCAATGCATAAAGTCGAATCTATTTTAATGAAATCGTGTTTATATGACCAAAAGCATGCTGAAAACAGGTGTCGCATTTTGGTGCTGGCTATTAGGATCATTGCAAAAATTGAATTTGATTTATTTATAAAATGGAATTTCAATTTTTTCATTAACAATGCATAAAGTCGAATCTATTTTAATGAAATCGTATTTATATGACCAAAAGCATGCTGAAAACAGGTGTCGCATTTTGGTGCTGGCTATTAGGATCATTGCAAAAATTGAATTTGATTTATTTATAAAATGGAATTTCAATTTTTTCATTAACAATGCATAAAGTCGAATCTATTTTAATGAAATCGTATTTATATGACCAAAAGCATGCTGAAAACAGGTGTCGCATTTTGGTGCTGGCTATTAGGATCATTGCAAAAATTGAATTTGATTTATTTATAAAATGGAATTTCAATTTTTTCATTAACAATGCATAAAGTCGAATCTATTTTAATGAAATCGTGTTTATATGACCAAAAGCATGCTGAAAACAGGTGTCGCATTTTGGTGCTGGCTATTAGGATCATTGCAAAAATTGAATTTGATTTATTTATAAAATGGAATTTCAATTTTTTCATTGACAATGCATAAAGCCTAATTTATTTGATTGAAATCGTGTTTATATGACCAAAAGCATGCTGAAAACAGGTGTCGCATTTTGGTGCTGGCTATTAGGATCATTTGAATTTGATTTATTTATAACATGGAATTTCAATTTTTTCATTAACAATGCATAAAGTCGAACTTATTTTAATGAAATCGTGTTTATTTGACCAAAAGCATGCTGAAAACAGGTGTCGCATTTGGTGATAGCTATTAGGATCATTGCAAAAATTGAATTTGATTTATTTATAACATGGAATTTCAATTTTTTCATTAACAATGCATAAAGTCGAATTTATTTTAATGAAATCGTGTTTATATGACCAAAAGCATGCTGAAAACAGGTGTCGCATTTTGGTGATAGCTATTAGGATCATTGCAAAAATTGAATTTGCTTTATTTATAACATGGAATTTCAATTTTGTCATTAACAATGCATAAAGTCGAATCTATTTTATTGAAATCGTGTTTATTTGACCAAAAGCATGCTGAAAACAGGTGTCGCGTTTTGGTGATAGCTATTAGGATCATTGCAAAAATTGAATTTGATTTATTTATAACATGGAATTTCAATTTTTTCATTAACAATGCATAAAGTCGAATTTATTTTAATGAAATCGTGTTTATATGACCAAAAGCATGCTGAAAACAGGTGTCGCATTTTGGTGATAGCTATTAGGATCATTGCAAAAATTGAATTTGATTTATTTATAACATGGAATTTCAATTTTTTCATTAACAATGCATACAGTCAAATTTATTTTAATGAAATCGTGTTTGTTTGACCAAAAGCATGCTGAAAACAGGTGTCGCATTTTGGTGATAGCCATTAGGATCATTGCAAAAATTGAATTTGATTTATTTATAACATGGAATTTCAATTTTTTCATTAACAATGCATAAAGTCGAATTTATTTTAATGAAATCGTGTTTATTTGACCAAAAGCATGCTGAAAACAGGTGTCGCATTTTGGTGCTGGCCATTAGGATCATTGCAAAAATTGAATTTGATTTATTTATAACATGGAATTTCAATTTTTTCATTAACAATGCATAAAGTCGAATTTATTTTAATGAAATCGTGTTTATTTGACCAAAAGCATGCTGAAAACAGGTGTCGCATTTTGGTGCTAGCTATTAGGATCATTGCAAAAATTGAATTTGATTTATTTATAACATGGAATTTCAATTTTTTCATTAACAATGCATAAAGTCGAATTTATTTTAATAAAATCGTGTTTGTTTGACCAAAAGCATGCTGAAAACAGGTGTCGCATTTTGGTGATAGCCATTAGGATCATTGCAAAAATTGAATTTGATTTATTTATAACATGGAATTTCAATTTTTTCATTAACAATGCATAAAGTCGAATTTATTTTAATGAAATCGTGTTTATATGACCAAAAGCATGCTGAAAACAGGTGTCGCATTTTGGTGATAGCTATTAGGATCATTGCAAAAATTGAATTTGATTTATTTATAACATGGAATTTCAATTTTTTCATTAACAATGCATAAAGTCGAATTTATTTTAAGTAAATCGTGTTTGTTTGACCAAAAGCATGCTGAAAACAGGTGTCGCATTTTGGTGATAGCCATTAGGATCATTGCAAAAATTGAATTTGATTTATTTATAACATGGAATTTCAATTTTTTCATTAACAATGCATAAAGTCGAATTTATTTTAATGAAATCGTGTTTATATGACCAAAAGCATGCTGAAAACAGGTGTCGCATTTTGGTGATAGCTATTAGGATCATTGCAAAAATTGAATTTGATTTATTTATAACATGGAATTTCAATTTTTTCATTAACAATGCATAAAGTCAAATTTATTTTAATGAAATCGTGTTTGTTTGACCAAAAGCATGCTGAAAACAGGTGTCGCATTTTGGTGATAGCCATTAGGATCATTGCAAAAATTGAATTTGATTTATTTATAACATGGAATTTCAATTTTTTCATTAACAATGCATAAAGTCGAATTTATTTTAAGTAAATCGTGTTTGTTTGACCAAAAGCATGCTGAAAACAGGTGTCGCATTTTGGTGATAGCCATTAGGATCATTGCAAAAATTGAATTTGATTTATTTATAACATGGAATTTCAATTTTTTCATTAACAATGCATAAAGTCAAATTTATTTTAATGAAATCGTGTTTGTTTGACCAAAAGCATGCTGAAAACAGGTGTCGCATTTTGGTGATAGCCATTAGGATCATTGCAAAAATTGAATTTGATTTATTTATAACATGGAATTTCAATTTTTTCATTAACAATGCATAAAGTCGAATTTATTTTAATGAAATCGTGTTTGTTTGACCAAAAGCATGCTGAAAACAGGTGTCGCATTTTGGTGATAGCCATTAGGATCATTGCAAAAATTGAATTTGATTTATTTATAACATGGAATTTCAATTTTTTCATTAACAATGCATAAAGTCGAATTTATTTTAATGAAATCGTGTTTATATGACCAAAAGCATGCTGAAAACAGGTGTCGCATTTTGGTGATAGCTATTAGGATCATTGCAAAAATTGAATTTGATTTATTTATAACATGGAATTTCAATTTTTTCATTAACAATGCATAAAGTCGAATTTATTTTAAGTAAATCGTGTTTGTTTGACCAAAAGCATGCTGAAAACAGGTGTCGCATTTTGGTGATAGCCATTAGGATCATTGCAAAAATTGAATTTGATTTATTTATAACATGGAATTTCAATTTTTTCATTAACAATGCATAAAGTCGAATTTATTTTAATGAAATCGTGTTTATATGACCAAAAGCATGCTGAAAACAGGTGTCGCATTTTGGTGATAGCTATTAGGATCATTGCAAAAATTGAATTTGATTTATTTATAACATGGAATTTCAATTTTTTCATTAACAATGCATAAAGTCGAATTTATTTTAATGAAATCGTGTTTATATGACCAAAAGCATGCTGAAAACAGGTGTCGCATTTTGGTGATAGCTATTAGGATCATTGCAAAAATTGAATTTGATTTATTTATAACATGGAATTTCAATTTTTTCATTAACAATGCATAAAGTCGAATCTATTTTATTGAAATCGTGTTTATTTGACCAAAAGCATGCTGAAAACAGGTGTCGCGTTTTGGTGATAGCTATTAGGATCATTGCAAAAATTGAATTTGATTTATTTATAACATGGAATTTCAATTTTTTCATTAACAATGCATAAAGTCGAATTTATTTTAATGAAATCGTGTTTATATGACCAAATGCCTGCTGAAAATAGGTGTCGCATTTTGGTGATAGCTATTAGGATCATTGCAAAAATTGAATTTGATTTATTTATAACATGGAATTTCAATTTTTTCATTAACAATGCATAAAGTCGAATTTATTTTCATGAAATCGTGTTTGTTTGACCAAAAGCATGCTGAAAACAGGTGTCGCATTTTGGTGATAGCCATTAGGATCATTGCAAAAATTGAATTTGATTTATTTATAACATGGAATTTCAATTTTTTCATTAACAATTCATAAAGTCGAATTTATTTTAATGAAATCGTGTTTGTTTGACCAAAAGCATGCTGAAAACAGGTGTCGCATTTTGGTGATAGCCATTAGGATCATTGCAAAAATTGAATTTGATTTATTTATAACATGGAATTTCAATTTTTTCATTAACAATTCATAAAGTCGAATCTATTTTATTGAAATCGTGTTTATTTGACCAAAAGCATGCTGAAAACAGGTGTCGCATTTTGGTGATAGCCATTAGGATCATTGCAAAAATTGAATTTGATTTATTTATAACATGGAATTTCAATTTTTTCATTAACAATTCATAAAGTCGAATTTATTTTAATGAAATCGTGTTTGTTTGACCAAAAGCATGCTGAAAACAGGTGTCGCATTTTGGTGATAGCCATTAGGATCATTGCAAAAATTGAATTTGATTTATTTACAACATGGAATTTCAATTTTTTCATTAACAATGCATAAAGTCGAATCTATTTTATTGAAATCGTGTTTATTTGACCAAAAGCATGCTGAAAACAGGTGTCGCATTTTGGTGATAGCCATTAGGATCATTGCAAAAATTGAATTTGATTTATTTATAACATGGAATTTCAATTTTTTCATTAACATTGCATAAAGTCGAAGCTATTTTATTGAAATCGTGTTTATTTGACCAAAAGCATGCTGAAAACAGGTGTCGCATTTTGGTGATAGCCATTAGGATCATTGCAAAAATTGAATTTGATTTATTTATAACATGGAATTTCAATTTTTTCATTAACAATGCATAAAGCCGAATTTATTTTAATGAAATCGTGTTTATATGACCAAAAGCATGCTGAAAACAGGTGTCGCATTTTGGTGATAGCTATTAGGATCATTGCAAAAATTGAATTTGATTTATTTACAACATGGAATTTCAATTTTTTCATTAACAATGCATAAAGTCAAATTTATTTTAATGAAATCGTGTTTGTTTGACCAAAAGCATGCTGAAAACAGGTGTCGCATTTTGGTGCTAGCTATTAGGATCATTGCAAAAATTGAATTTGATTTATTTACAACATGGAATTTCAATTTTTTCAATGACAATGCATAAAGCCTAATTTATTTGATTGAAATCGTGTTTATATGACCAAAAGCATGCTGAAAACAGGTGTCGCATTTTGGTGCTGGCTATTAGGATCATTGCAAAAATTGAATTTGATTTATTTATAAAATGGAATTTCAATTTTTTCATTAACAATGCATAAAGCCGAATTTATTTTAATGAAATCGTGTTTATATGACCAAAAGCATGCTGAAAACAGGTGTCGCATTTTGGTGATAGCCATTAGGATCATTGCAAAAATTGAATTTGATTTATTTATAACATGGAATTTCAATTTTTTCATTAACAATGCATAAAGTCGAATTTATTTTAATGAAATCGTGTTTATATGACCAAAAGCATGCTGAAAACAGGTGTCGCATTTTGGTGATAGCCATTAGGATCATTGCAAAAATTGAATTTGATTTATTTATAACATGGAATTTCAATTTTTTCATTAACAATTCATAAAGTCGAATTTATTTTAATGAAATCGTGTTTGTTTGACCAAAAGCATGCTGAAAACAGGTGTCGCATTTTGGTGATAGCCATTAGGATCATTGCAAAAATTGAATTTGATTTATTTACAACATGGAATTTCAATTTTTTCATTAACAATGCATAAAGTCGAATCTATTTTATTGAAATCGTGTTTATATGACCAAAAGCATGCTGAAAACAGGTGTCGCATTTTGGTGATAGCCATTAGGATCATTGCAAAAATTGAATTTGATTTATTTATAACATGGAATTTCAATTTTTTCATTAACAATGCATAAAGTCGAATTTATTTTAATGAAATCGTGTTTATATGACCAAAAGCATGCTGAAAACAGGTGTCGCATTTTGGTGATAGCTATTAGGATCATTGCAAAAATTGAATTTGATTTATTTATAACATGGAATTTCAATTTTTTCATTAACAATGCATAAAGCCGAATTTATTTTAATGAAATCGTGTTTATATGACCAAAAGCATGCTGAAAACAGGTGTCGCATTTTGGTGATAGCTATTAGGATCATTGCAAAAATTGAATTTGATTTATTTACAACATGGAATTTCAATTTTTTCATTAACAATGCATAAAGTCAAATTTATTTTAATGAAATCGTGTTTGTTTGACCAAAAGCATGCTGAAAACAGGTGTCGCATTTTGGTGCTAGCTATTAGGATCATTGCAAAAATTGAATTTGATTTATTTACAACATGGAATTTCAATTTTTTCAATGACAATGCATAAAGCCTAATTTATTTGATTGAAATCGTGTTTATATGACCAAAAGCATGCTGAAAACAGGTGTCGCATTTTGGTGATAGCCATTAGGATCATTGCAAAAATTGAATTTGATTTATTTATAACATGGAATTTCAATTTTTTCATTAACAATGCATAAAGCCGAATTTATTTTAATGAAATCGTGTTTATATGACCAAAAGCATGCTGAAAACAGGTGTCGCATTTTGGTGATAGCCATTAGGATCATTGCAAAAATTGAATTTGATTTATTTATAACATGGAATTTCAATTTTTTCATTAACAATTCATAAAGTCGAATTTATTTTAATGAAATCGTGTTTGTTTGACCAAAAGCATGCTGAAAACAGGTGTCGCATTTTGGTGATAGCCATTAGGATCATTGCAAAAATTGAATTTGATTTATTTACAACATGGAATTTCAATTTTTTCAATGACAATGCATAAAGCCTAATTTATTTGATTGAAATCGTGTTTATATGACCAAAAGCATGCTGAAAACAGGTGTCGCATTTTGGTGCTAGCTATTAGGATCATTGCAAAAATTGAATTTGATTTATTTACAACATGGAATTTCAATTTTTTCATTGACAATGCATAAAGCCTAATTTATTTGATTGAAATCGTGTTTATATGACCAAAAGCATGCTGAAAACAGGTGTCGCATTTTGGTGCTAGCTATTAGGATCATTGCAAAAATTGAATTTGATTTATTTACAACATGGAATTTCAATTTTTTCAATGACAATGCATAAAGCCTAATTTATTTGATTGAAATCGTGTTTATATGACCAAAAGCATGCTGAAAACAGGTGTCGCATTTTGGTGCTAGCTATTAGGATCATTGCAAAAATTGAATTTGATTTATTTACAACATGGAATTTCAATTTTTTCAATGACAATGCATAAAGCCTAATTTATTTGATTGAAATCGTGTTTATATGACCAAAAGCATGCTGAAAACAGGTGTCGCATTTTGGTGCTGGCTATTAGGATCATTGCAAAAATTGAATTTGATTTATTTATAAAATGGAATTTCAATTTTTTCATTGACAATGCATAAAGCCTAATTTATTTGATTGAAATCGTGTTTATATGACCAAAAGCATGCTGAAAACAGGTGTCGCATTTTGGTGCTAGCTATTAGGATCATTGCAAAAATTGAATTTGATTTATTTACAACATGGAATTTCAATTTTTTCATTGACAATGCATAAAGCCTAATTTATTTGATTGAAATCGTGTTTATATGACCAAAAGCATGCTGAAAACAGGTGTCGCATTTTGGTGCTGGCTATTAGGATCATTGCAAAAATTGAATTTGATTTATTTACAACATGGAATTTCAATTTTTTCATTAACAATTCATAAAGTCGAATTTATTTTAATGAAATCGTGTTTGTTTGACCAAAAGCATGCTGAAAACAGGTGTCGCATTTTGGTGCTAGCTATTAGGATCATTGCAAAAATTGAATTTGATTTATTTACAACATGGAATTTCAATTTTTTCATTGACAATGCATAAAGCCTAATTTATTTGATTGAAATCGTGTTTATATGACCAAAAGCATGCTGAAAACAGGTGTCGCATTTTGGTGCTAGCTATTAGGATCATTGCAAAAATTGAATTTGATTTATTTACAACATGGAATTTCAATTTTTTCATTAACAATTCATAAAGTCGAATTTATTTTAATGAAATCGTGTTTGTTTGACCAAAAGCATGCTGAAAACAGGTGTCGCATTTTGGTGCTAGCTATTAGGATCATTGCAAAAATTGAATTTGATTTATTTACAACATGGAATTTCAATTTTTTCATTGACAATGCATAAAGCCTAATTTATTTGATTGAAATCGTGTTTATATGACCAAAAGCATGCTGAAAACAGGTGTCGCATTTTGGTGCTGGCTATTAGGATCATTGCAAAAATTGAATTTGATTTATTTACAACATGGAATTTCAATTTTTTCAATGACAATGCATAAAGCCTAATTTATTTGATTGAAATCGTGTTTATATGACCAAAAGCATGCTGAAAACAGGTGTCGCATTTTGGTGCTAGCTATTAGGATCATTGCAAAAATTGAATTTGATTTATTTACAACATGGAATTTCAATTTTTTCATTGACAATGCATAAAGCCTAATTTATTTGATTGAAATCGTGTTTATATGACCAAAAGCATGCTGAAAACAGGTGTCGCATTTTGGTGCTGGCTATTAGGATCATTGCAAAAATTGAATTTGATTTAATTATAAAATGGAATTTCAATTTTTTCATTAACAATTCATAAAGTCGAATTTATTTTAATGAAATCGTGTTTATATGACCAAAAGCATGCTGAAAACAGGTGTCGCATTTTGGTGCTGGCTATTAGGATCATTGCAAAAATTGAATTTGATTTATTTACAACATGGAATTTCAATTTTTTCAATGACAATGCATAAAGCCTAATTTATTTGATTGAAATCGTGTTTATATGACCAAAAGCATGCTGAACACAGGTGTCGCATTTTGGTGCTAGCTATTAGGATCATTGCAAAAATTGAATTTGATTTATTTACAACATGGAATTTCAATTTTTTCATTGACAATGCATAAAGCCTAATTTATTTGATTGAAATCGTGTTTATATGACCAAAAGCATGCTGAAAACAGGTGTCGCATTTTGGTGCTGGCTATTAGGATCATTGCAAAAATTGAATTTGATTTAATTATAAAATGGAATTTCAATTTTTTCATTGACAATGCATAAAGCCTAATTTATTTAATTTAAATCGTGTTTATATGACCAAAAGCATGCTGAAAACAGGTGTCGCATTTTGGTGCTGGCTATTAGGATCATTGCAAAAATTGAATTTGATTTATTTACAACATGGAATTTCAATTTTTTCATTGACAATGCATAAAGCCTAATTTATTTGATTGAAATCGTGTTTATATGACCAAAAGCATGCTGAAAACAGGTGTCGCATTTTGGTGCTGGCTATTAGGATCATTGCAAAAATTGAATTTGATTTATTTACAACATGGAATTTCAATTTTTTCATTGACAATGCATAAAGCCTAATTTATTTAATTTAAATCGTGTTTATATGACCAAAAGCATGCTGAAAACAGGTGTCGCATTTTGGTGCTGGCTATTAGGATCATTGCAAAAATTGAATTTGATTTAATTATAAAATGGAATTTCAATTTTTTCATTGACAATGCATAAAGCCTAATTTATTTAATTTAAATCGTGTTTATATGACCAAAAGCATGCTGAAAACAGGTGTCGCATTTTGGTGCTGGCTATTAGGATCATTGCAAAAATTGAATTTGATTTATTTACAACATGGAATTTCAATTTTTTCATTGACAATGCATAAAGCCTAATTTATTTCATTGAAATCGTGTTTATATGACCAAAAGCATGCTGAAAACAGGTGTCGCATTTTGGTGCTGGCTATTAGGATCATTGCAAAAATTGAATTTGATTTATTTACAACATGGAATTTCAATTTTTTCATTGACAATGCATAAAGCCTAATTTATTTGATTGAAATCGTGTTTATATGACCAAAAGCATGCTGAAAACAGGTGTCGCATTTTGGTGCTGGCTATTAGGATCATTGCAAAAATTGAATTTGATTTATTTACAACATGGAATTTCAATTTTTTCATTAACAATTCATAAAGTCGAATTTATTTTAATGAAATCGTGTTTATATGACCAAAAGCATGCTGAAAACAGGTGTCGCATTTTGGTGCTGGCTATTAGGATCATTGCAAAAATTGAATTTGATTTATTTACAACATGGAATTTCAATTTTTTCATTGACAATGCATAAAGCCTAATTTATTTAATTTAAATCGTGTTTATATGACCAAAAGCATGCTGAAAACAGGTGTCGCATTTTGGTGCTGGCTATTAGGATCATTGCAAAAATTGAATTTGATTTATTTACAACATGGAATTTCAATTTTTTCATTGACAATGCATAAAGCCTAATTTATTTGATTGAAATCGTGTTTATATGACCAAAAGCATGCTGAAAACAGGTGTCGCATTTTGGTGCTAGCTATTAGGATCATTGCAAAAATTGAATTTGATTTATTTACAACATGGAATTTCAATTTTTTCATTGACAATGCATAAAGCCTAATTTATTTAATTTAAATCGTGTTTATATGACCAAAAGCATGCTGAAAACAGGTGTCGCATTTTGGTGCTGGCTATTAGGATCATTGCAAAAATTGAATTTGATTTATTTATAAAATGGAATTTCAATTTTTTCATTGACAATGCATAAAGCCTAATTTATTTAATTTAAATCGTGTTTATATGACCAAAAGCATGCTGAAAACAGGTGTCGCATTTTGGTGCTGGCTATTAGGATCATTGCAAAAATTGAATTTGATTTATTTACAACATGGAATTTCAATTTTTTCATTGACAATGCATAAAGCCTAATTTATTTGATTGAAATCGTGTTTATATGACCAAAAGCATGCTGAAAACAGGTGTCGCATTTTGGTGCTAGCTATTAGGATCATTGCAAAAATTGAATTTGATTTATTTACAACATGGAATTTCAATTTTTTCATTGACAATGCATAAAGCCTAATTTATTTAATTTAAATCGTGTTTATATGACCAAAAGCATGCTGAAAACAGGTGTCGCATTTTGGTGCTGGCTATTAGGATCATTGCAAAAATTGAATTTGATTTATTTATAAAATGGAATTTCAATTTTTTCATTGACAATGCATAAAGCCTAATTTATTTAATTTAAATCGTGTTTATATGACCAAAAGCATGCTGAAAACAGGTGTCGCATTTTGGTGCTGGCTATTAGGATCATTGCAAAAATTGAATTTGATTTATTTACAACATGGAATTTCAATTTTTTCAATGACAATGCATAAAGCCTAATTTATTTGATTGAAATCGTGTTTATATGACCAAAAGCATGCTGAAAACAGGTGTCGCATTTTGGTGCTGGCTATTAGGATCATTGCAAAAATTGAATTTGATTTATTTACAACATGGAATTTCAATTTTTTCATTGACAATGCATAAAGCCTAATTTATTTAATTTAAATCGTGTTTATATGACCAAAAGCATGCTGAAAACAGGTGTCGCATTTTGGTGCTAGCTATTAGGATCATTGCAAAAATTGAATTTGATTTATTTACAACATGGAATTTCAATTTTTTCATTGACAATGCATAAAGCCTAATTTATTTAATTTAAATCGTGTTTATATGACCAAAAGCATGCTGAAAACAGGTGTCGCATTTTGGTGCTGGCTATTAGGATCATTGCAAAAATTGAATTTGATTTATTTACAACATGGAATTTCAATTTTTTCAATGACAATGCATAAAGCCTAATTTATTTGATTGAAATCGTGTTTATATGACCAAAAGCATGCTGAAAACAGGTGTCGCATTTTGGTGCTGGCTATTAGGATCATTGCAAAAATTGAATTTGATTTATTTATAAAATGGAATTTCAATTTTTTCATTGACAATGCATAAAGCCTAATTTATTTGATTGAAGTCGTGTTTATATGACCAAAAGCATGCTGAAAACAGGTGTCGCATTTTGGTGCTAGCTATTAGGATCATTGCAAAAATTGAATTTGATTTATTTACAACATGGAATTTCAATTTTTTCAATGACAATGCATAAAGCCTAATTTATTTGATTGAAATCGTGTTTATATGACCAAAAGCATGCTGAAAACAGGTGTCGCATTTTGGTGCTGGCTATTAGGATCATTGCAAAAATTGAATATGATTTATTTATAAAATGGAATTTCAATTTTTTCATTGACAATGCATAAAGCCTAATTTATTTGATTGAAATCGTGTTTATATGACCAAAAGCATGCTGAAAACAGGTGTCGCATTTTGGTGCTGGCTATTAGGATCATTGCAAAAATTGAATTTGATTTATTTATAAAATGGAATTTCAATTTTTTCATTGACAATGCATAAAGCCTAATTTATTTGATTGAAATCGTGTTTATATGACCAAAAGCATGCTGAAAACAGGTGTCGCATTTTGGTGCTAGCTATTAGGATCATTGCAAAAATTGAATTTGATTTATTTACAACATGGAATTTCAATTTTTTCAATGACAATGCATAAAGCCTAATTTATTTGATTGAAATCGTGTTTATATGACCAAAAGCATGCTGAAAACAGGTGTCGCATTTTGGTGCTGGCTATTAGGATCATTGCAAAAATTGAATTTGATTTATTTACAACATGGAATTTCAATTTTTTCAATGACAATGCATAAAGCCTAATTTATTTGATTGAAATCGTGTTTATATGACCAAAAGCATGCTGAAAACAGGTGTCGCATTTTGGTGCTGGCTATTAGGATCATTGCAAAAATTGAATTTGATTTATTTATAAAATGGAATTTCAATTTTTTCATTGACAATGCATAAAGCCTAATTTATTTGATTGAAATCGTGTTTATATGACCAAAAGCATGCTGAAAACAGGTGTCGCATTTTGGTGCTAGCTATTAGGATCATTGCAAAAATTGAATTTGATTTATTTACAACATGGAATTTCAATTTTTTCAATGACAATGCATAAAGCCTAATTTATTTGATTGAAATCGTGTTTATATGACCAAAAGCATGCTGAAAACAGGTGTCGCATTTTGGTGCTGGCTATTAGGATCATTGCAAAAATTGAATTTGATTTATTTACAACATGGAATTTCAATTTTTTCAATGACAATGCATAAAGCCTAATTTATTTGATTGAAATCGTGTTTATATGACCAAAAGCATGCTGAAAACAGGTGTCGCATTTTGGTGCTGGCTATTAGGATCATTGAAAAAATTGAAATTTGATTTATTTATAAAATGGAATTTCAATTTTTTCATTGACAATGCATAAAGCCTAATTTATTTGATTGAAATCGTGTTTATATGACCAAAAGCATGCTGAAAACAGGTGTCGCATTTTGGTGCTAGCTATTAGGATCATTGCAAAAATTGAATTTGATTTATTTACAACATGGAATTTCAATTTTTGCAATGACAATGCATAAAGCCTAATTTATTTGATTGAAATCGTGTTTATATGACCAAAAGCATGCTGAAAACAGGTGTCGCATTTTGGTGCTGGCTATTAGGATCATTGCAAAAATTGAATTTGATTTATTTATAAAATGGAATTTCAATTTTTTCATTGACAATGCATAAAGCCTAATTTATTTAATTTAAATCGTGTTTATATGACCAAAAGCATGCTGAAAACAGGTGTCGCATTTTGGTGCTGGCTATTAGGATCATTGCAAAAATTGAATTTGATTTATTTACAACATGGAATTTCAATTTTTTCAATGACAATGCATAAAGCCTAATTTATTTGATTGAAATCGTGTTTATATGACCAAAACCATGCTGAAAACAGGTGTCGCATTTTGGTGCTGGCTATTAGGATCATTGCAAAAATTGAATTTGATTTATTTACAACATGGAATTTCAATTTTTTCAATGACAATGCATAAAGCCTAATTTATTTGATTGAAATCGTGTTTATATGACCAAAAGCATGCTGAAAACAGGTGTCGCATTTTGGTGCTAGCTATTAGGATCATTGCAAAAATTGAATTTGATTTATTTACAACATGGAATTTCAATTTTTGCATTGACAATGCATAAAGCCTAATTTATTTGATTGAAATCGTGTTTATATGACCAAAAGCATGCTGAAAACAGGTGTCGCATTTTGGTGCTGGCTATTAGGATCATTGCAAAAATTGAATTTGATTTATTTATAAAATGGAATTTCAATTTTTTCATTAACAATGCATAAAGTCGAATCTATTTTAATGAAATCGTATTTATATGACCAAAAGCATGCTGAAAACAGGTGTCGCATTTTGGTGCTGGCTATTAGGATCATTGCAAAAATTGAATTTGATTTATTTATAAAATGGAATTTCAATTTTTTCATTAACAATGCATAAAGTCGAATCTATTTTAATGAAATCGTATTTATATGACCAAAAGCATGCTGAAAACAGGTGTCGCATTTTGGTGCTGGCTATTAGGATCATTGCAAGAATTGAATTTGATTTATTTATAAAATGGAATTTCAATTTTTTCATTAACAATGCATAAAGTCGAATCTATTTTAATGAAATCGTATTTATATGACCAAAAGCATGCTGAAAACAGGTGTCGCATTTTGGTGCTGGCTATTAGGATCATTGCAAAAATTGAATTTGATTTATTTATAAAATGGAATTTCAATTTTTTCATTAACAATGCATAAAGTCGAATCTATTTTAATGAAATCGTATTTATATGACCAAAAGCATGCTGAAAACAGGTGTCGCATTTTGGTGCTGGCTATTAGGATCATTGCAAGAATTGAATTTGATTTATTTATAAAATGGAATTTCAATTTTTTCATTAACAATGCATAAAGTCGAATCTATTTTAATGAAATCGTATTTATATGACCAAAAGCATGCTGAAAACAGGTGTCGCATTTTGGTGCTGGCTATTAGGATCATTGCAAAAATTGAATTTGATTTATTTATAAAATGGAATTTCAATTTTTTCATTGACAATGCATAAAGCCTAATTTATTTGATTTAAATCGTGTTTATATGACCAAAAGCATGCTGAAAACAGGTGTCGCATTTTGGTGCTAGCTATTAGGATCATTGCAAAAATTGAATTTGATTTATTTACAACATGGAATTTCAATTTTTTCAATGACAATGCATAAAGCCTAATTTATTTGATTGAAATCGTGTTTATATGACCAAAACCATGCTGAAAACAGGTGTCGCATTTTGGTGCTGGCTATTAGGATCATTGCAAAAATTGAATTTGATTTATTTACAACATGGAATTTCAATTTTTTCAATGACAATGCATAAAGCCTAATTTATTTGATTGAAATCGTGTTTATATGACCAAAACCATGCTGAAAACAGGTGTCGCATTTTGGTGCTAGCTATTAGGATCATTGCAAAAATTGAATTTGATTTATTTACAACATGGAATTTCAATTTTTGCATTGACAATGCATAAAGCCTAATTTATTTGATTGAAATCGTGTTTATATGACCAAAAGCATGCTGAAAACAGGTGTCGCATTTTGGTGCTGGCTATTAGGATCATTGCAAAAATTGAATTTGATTTATTTATAAAATGGAATTTCAATTTTTTCATTGACAATGCATAAAGCCTAATTTATTTGATTTAAATCGTGTTTATATGACCAAAAGCATGCTGAAAACAGGTGTCGCATTTTGGTGCTAGCTATTAGGATCATTGCAAAAATTGAATTTGATTTATTTATAACATGGAATTTCAATTTTTTCATTAACAATGCATAAAGTCGAATCTATTTTAATGAAATCGTATTTATATGACCAAAAGCATGCTGAAAACAGGTGTCGCATTTTGGTGCTGGCTATTAGGATCATTGCAAAAATTGAATTTGATTTATTTACAACATGGAATTTCAATTTTTGCATTGACAATGCATAAAGCCTAATTTATTTGATTTAAATCGTGTTTATATGACCAAAAGCATGCTGAAAACAGGTGTCGCATTTTGGTGCTAGCTATTAGGATCATTGCAAAAATTGAATTTGATTTATTTACAACATGGAATTTCAATTTTTGCATTGACAATGCATAAAGCCTAATTTATTTGATTGAAATCGTGTTTATATGACCAAAAGCATGCTGAAAACAGGTGTCGCATTTTGGTGCTGGCTATTAGGATCATTGCAAAAATTGAATTTGATTTATTTATAAAATGGAATTTCAATTTTTTCATTGACAATGCATAAAGCCTAATTTATTTGATTGAAATCGTGTTTATATGACCAAAAGCATGCTGAAAACAGGTGTCGCATTTTGGTGCTGGCTATTAGGATCATTGCAAAAATTGAATTTGATTTATTTATAAAATGGAATTTCAATTTTTTCATTAACAATGCATAAAGTCGAATCTATTTTAATGAAATCGTATTTATATGACCAAAAGCATGCTGAAAACAGGTGTCGCATTTTGGTGCTGGCTATTAGGATCATTGCAAGAATTGAATTTGATTTATTTATAAAATGGAATTTCAATTTTTTCATTAACAATGCATAAAGTCGAATCTATTTTAATGAAATCGTATTTATATGACCAAAAGCATGCTGAAAACAGGTGTCGCATTTTGGTGCTGGCTATTAGGATCATTGCAAGAATTGAATTTGATTTATTTATAAAATGGAATTTCAATTTTTTCATTAACAATGCATAAAGTCGAATCTATTTTAATGAAATCGTATTTATATGACCAAAAGCATGCTGAAAACAGGTGTCGCATTTTGGTGCTGGCTATTAGGATCATTGCAAGAATTGAATTTGATTTATTTATAAAATGGAATTTCAATTTTTTCATTAACAATGCATAAAGTCGAATCTATTTTAATGAAATCGTATTTATATGACCAAAAGCATGCTGAAAACAGGTGTCGCATTTTGGTGCTGGCTATTAGGATCATTGCAAAAATTGAATTTGATTTATTTACAACATGGAATTTCAATTTTTTCAATGACAATGCATAAAGCCTAATTTATTTGATTAAAATCGTGTTTATATGACCAAAA
Source organism: Ocypus olens (assembly GCA_910593695.2). Taxonomy (NCBI): domain Eukaryota; kingdom Metazoa; phylum Arthropoda; class Insecta; order Coleoptera; family Staphylinidae; genus Ocypus; species Ocypus olens. The sequence goes on from OU343064.1 coordinate 9,857,197, forward strand.
GCATGCTGAAAACAGGTGTCGCATTTTGGTGCTGGCTATTAGGATCATTGCAAAAATTGAATTTGATTTATTTATAAAATGGAATTTCAATTTTTTCATTGACAATGCATAAAGCCTAATTTATTTGATTGAAATCGTGTTTATATGACCAAAAGCATGCTGAAAACAGGTGTCGCATTTTGGTGCTGGCTATTAGGATCATTGCAAAAATTGAATTTGATTTATTGCCTTGCATTTTATTAGATATTTAATTACTTTAGTTTTAATAATTTTATATTACATGTAGTAAATCTGACCTGTCCAAATAACTTAATGTTGTACTTGTATCAATAAATATCTATTCTATTCTATTCTATTCTATTTATAAAATGGAATTTCAATTTTTTCATTAACAATGCATAAAGTCGAATCTATTTTAATGAAATCGTATTTATATGACCAAAAGCATGCTGAAAACAGGTGTCGCATTTTGGTGCTGGCTATTAGGATCATTGCAAAAATTGAATTTGATTTATTTATAAAATGGAATTTCAATTTTTTCATTGACAATGCATAAAGCCTAATTTATTTGATTGAAATCGTGTTTATATGACCAAAAGCATGCTGAAAACAGGTGTCGCATTTTGGTGCTAGCTATTAGGATCATTGCAAAAATTGAATTTGATTTATTTACAACATGGAATTTCAATTTTTTCAATGACAATGCATAAAGCCTAATTTATTTGATTGAAATCGTGTTTATATGACCAAAAGCATGCTGAAAACAGGTGTCGCATTTTGGTGCTAGCTATTAGGATCATTGCAAAAATTGAATTTGATTTATTTACAACATGGAATTTCAATTTTTTCAATGACAATGCATAAAGCCTAATTTATTTGATTGAAATCGTGTTTATATGACCAAAAGCATGCTGAAAACAGGTGTCGCATTTTGGTGCTGGCTATTAGGATCATTGCAAAAATTGAATTTGATTTATTTACAACATGGAATTTCAATTTTTTCAATGACAATGCATAAAGCCTAATTTATTTGATTGAAATCGTGTTTATATGACCAAAAGCATGCTGAAAACAGGTGTCGCATTTTGGTGCTAGCTATTAGGATCATTGCAAAAATTGAATTTGATTTATTTACAACATGGAATTTCAATTTTTTCAATGACAATGCATAAAGCCTAATTTATTTGATTGAAATCGTGTTTATATGACCAAAAGCATGCTGAAAACAAGTGTCGCATTTTGGTGCTAGCTATTAGGATCATTGCAAAAATTGAATTTGATTTATTTACAACATGGAATTTCAATTTTTTCAATGACAATGCATAAAGCCTAATTTATTTGATTGAAATCGTGTTTATATGACCAAAAGCATGCTGAAAACAGGTGTCGCATTTTGGTGCTGGCTATTAGGATCATTGCAAAAATTGAATTTGATTTATTTATAACATGGAATTTCAATTTTTTCATTGACAATGCATAAAGTCGAATCTATTTTAATGAAATCGTATTTATATGACCAAAAGCATGCTGAAAACAGGTGTCGCATTTTGGTGCTGGCTATTAGGATCATTGCAAAAATTGAATTTGATTTATTTATAAAATGGAATTTCAATTTTTTCATTGACAATGCATAAAGCCTAATTTATTTGATTGAAATCGTGTTTATATGACCAAAAGCATGCTGAAAACAGGTGTCGCATTTTGGTGCTAGCTATTAGGATCATTGCAAAAATTGAATTTGATTTATTTACAACATGGAATTTCAATTTTTTCAATGACAATGCATAAAGCCTAATTTATTTGATTGAAATCGTGTTTATATGACCAAAAGCATGCTGAAAACAGGTGTCGCATTTTGGTGCTGGCTATTAGGATCATTGCAAAAATTGAATTTGATTTATTTATAAAATGGAATTTCAATTTTTTCATTAACAATGCATAAAGTCGAATCTATTTTAATGAAATCGTATTTATATGACCAAAAGCATGCTGAAAACAGGTGTCGCATTTTGGTGCTAGCTATTAGGATCATTGCAAAAATTGAATTTGATTTATTTATAAAATGGAATTTCAATTTTTTCAATGACAATGCATAAAGCCTAATTTATTTGATTGAAATCGTGTTTATATGACCAAAAGCATGCTGAAAACAGGTGTCGCATTTTGGTGCTGGCTATTAGGATCATTGCAAAAATTGAATTTGATTTATTTATAAAATGGAATTTCAATTTTTTCATTGACAATGCATAAAGCCTAATTTATTTGATTGAAATCGTGTTTATATGACCAAAAGCATGCTGAAAACAGGTGTCGCATTTTGGTGCGAGCTATTAGGATCATTGCAAAAATTGAATTTGATTTATTTACAACATGGAATTTCAATTTTTTCATTGACAATGCATAAAGCCTAATTTATTTGATTGAAATCGTGTTTATATGACCAAAAGCATGCTGAAAACAGGTGTCGCATTTTGGTGCTGGCTATTAGGATCATTGCAAAAATTGAATTTGATTTATTTACAACATGGAATTTCAATTTTTTCAATGACAATGCATAAAGCCTAATTTATTTGATTGAAATCGTGTTTATATGACCAAAAGCATGCTGAAAACAGGTGTCGCATTTTGGTGCTAGCTATTAGGATCATTGCAAAAATTGAATTTGATTTATTTACAACATGGAATTTCAATTTTTTCATTAACAATTCATAAAGTCGAATTTATTTTAATGAAATCGTGTTTGTTTGACCAAAAGCATGCTGAAAACAGGTGTCGCATTTTGGTGCTAGCTATTAGGATCATTGCAAAAATTGAATTTGATTTATTTACAACATGGAATTTCAATTTTTTCAATGACAATGCATAAAGCCAAATTTATTTGATTGAAATCGTGTTTATATGACCAAAAGCATGCTGAAAACAGGTGTCGCATTTTGGTGCTAGCTATTAGGATCATTGCAAAAATTGAATTTGATTTATTTACAACATGGAATTTCAATTTTTTCAATGACAATGCATAAAGCCTAATTTATTTGATTGAAATCGTGTTTATATGACCAAAAGCATGCTGAAAACAGGTGTCGCATTTTGGTGCTAGCTATTAGGATCATTGCAAAAATTGAATTTGATTTATTTACAACATGGAATTTCAATTTTTTCATTGACAATGCATAAAGCCTAATTTATTTGATTGAAATCGTGTTTATATGACCAAAAGCATGCTGAAAACAGGTGTCGCATTTTGGTGCTAGCTATTAGGATCATTGCAAAAATTGAATTTGATTTATTTACAACATGGAATTTCAATTTTTTCATTGACAATGCATAAAGCCTAATTTATTTGATTGAAATCGTGTTTATATGACCAATGGCATGCTGAAAACAGGTGTCGCATTTTGGTGCTAGCTATTAGGATCATTGCAAAAATTGAATTTGATTTATTTACAACATGGAATTTCAATTTTTTCATTAACAATTCATAAAGTCGAATTTATTTTAATGAAATCGTGTTTGTTTGACCAAAAGCATGCTGAAAACAGGTGTCGCATTTTGGTGCTAGCTATTAGGATCATTGCAAAAATTGAATTTGATTTATTTACAACATGGAATTTCAATTTTTTCATTGACAATGCATAAAGCCTAATTTATTTGATTGAAATCGTGTTTATATGACCAAAAGCATGCTGAAAACAGGTGTCGCATTTTGGTGCTGGCTATTAGGATCATTGCAAAAATTGAATTTGATTTATTTATAAAATGGAATTTCAATTTTTTCATTGACAATGCATAAAGCCTAATTTATTTGATTTAAATCGTGTTTATATGACCAAAAGCATGCTGAAAACAGGTGTCGCATTTTGGTGCTGGCTATTAGGATCATTGCAAAAATTGAATTTGATTTATTTATAAAATGGAATTTCAATTTTTTCATTGACAATGCATAAAGCCTAATTTATTTAATTTAAATCGTGTTTATATGACCAAAAGCATGCTGAAAACAGGTGTCGCATTTTGGTGCTGGCTATTAGGATCATTGCAAAAATTGAATTTGATTTATTTATAAAATGGAATTTCAATTTTTTCATTGACAATGCATAAAGCCTAATTTATTTGATTGAAATCGTGTTTATATGACCAATGGCATGCTGAAAACAGGTGTCGCATTTTGGTGCTAGCTATTAGGATCATTGCAAAAATTGAATTTGATTTATTTACAACATGGAATTTCAATTTTTTCATTAACAATTCATAAAGTCGAATTTATTTTAATGAAATCGTGTTTGTTTGACCAAAAGCATGCTGAAAACAGGTGTCGCATTTTGGTGCTAGCTATTAGGATCATTGCAAAAATTGAATTTGATTTATTTACAACATGGAATTTCAATTTTTTCATTGACAATGCATAAAGCCTAATTTATTTGATTGAAATCGTGTTTATATGACCAATGGCATGCTAAAAACAGGTGTCGCATTTTGGTGCTAGCTATTAGGATCATTGCAAAAATTGAATTTGATTTATTTACAACATGGAATTTCAATTTTTTCATTAACAATTCATAAAGTCGAATTTATTTTAATGAAATCGTGTTTGTTTGACCAAAAGCATGCTGAAAACAGGTGTCGCATTTTGGTGCTAGCTATTAGGATCATTGCAAAAATTGAATTTGATTTATTTACAACATGGAATTTCAATTTTTTCATTGACAATGCATAAAGCCTAATTTATTTGATTGAAATCGTGTTTATATGACCAATGGCATGCTGAAAACAGGTGTCGCATTTTGGTGCTAGCTATTAGGATCATTGCAAAAATTGAATTTGATTTATTTACAACATGGAATTTCAATTTTTTCATTAACAATTCATAAAGTCGAATTTATTTTAATGAAATCGTGTTTGTTTGACCAAAAGCATGCTGAAAACAGGTGTCGCATTTTGGTGCTAGCTATTAGGATCATTGCAAAAATTGAATTTGATTTATTTACAACATGGAATTTCAATTTTTTCATTGACAATGCATAAAGCCTAATTTATTTGATTGAAATCGTGTTTATATGACCAATGGCATGCTGAAAACAGGTGTCGCATTTTGGTGCTAGCTATTAGGATCATTGCAAAAATTGAATTTGATTTATTTACAACATGGAATTTCAATTTTTTCATTAACAATTCATAAAGTCGAATTTATTTTAATGAAATCGTGTTTGTTTGACCAAAAGCATGCTGAAAACAGGTGTCGCATTTTGGTGCTAGCTATTAGGATCATTGCAAAAATTGAATTTGATTTATTTACAACATGGAATTTCAATTTTTTCATTAACAATTCATAAAGTCGAATTTATTTTAATGAAATCGTGTTTGTTTGACCAAAAGCATGCTGAAAACAGGTGTCGCATTTTGGTGCTAGCTATTAGGATCATTGCAAAAATTGAATTTGATTTATTTACAACATGGAATTTCAATTTTTTCATTGACAATGCATAAAGCCTAATTTATTTGATTGAAATCGTGTTTATATGACCAAAAGCATGCTGAAAACAGGTGTCGCATTTTGGTGCTGGCTATTAGGATCATTGCAAAAATTGAATTTGATTTATTTATAAAATGGAATTTCAATTTTTTCATTGACAATGCATAAAGCCTAATTTATTTGATTTAAATCGTGTTTATATGACCAAAAGCATGCTGAAAACAGGTGTCGCATTTTGGTGCTGGCTATTAGGATCATTGCAAAAATTGAATTTGATTTATTTATAAAATGGAATTTCAATTTTTTCATTGACAATGCATAAAGCCTAATTTATTTAATTTAAATCGTGTTTATATGACCAAAAGCATGCTGAAAACAGGTGTCGCATTTTGGTGCTGGCTATTAGGATCATTGCAAAAATTGAATTTGATTTATTTACAACATGGAATTTCAATTTTTTCAATGACAATGCATAAAGCCTAATTTATTTGATTGAAATCGTGTTTATATGACCAAAAGCATGCTGAAAACAGGTGTCGCATTTTGGTGCTAGCTATTAGGATCATTGCAAAAATTGAATTTGATTTATTTACAACATGGAATTTCAATTTTTTCATTGACAATGCATAAAGCCTAATTTATTTGATTGAAATCGTGTTTATATGACCAAAAGCATGCTGAAAACAGGTGTCGCATTTTGGTGCTGGCTATTAGGATCATTGCAAAAATTGAATTTGATTTATTTATAAAATGGAATTTCAATTTTTTCATTGACAATGCATAAAGCCTAATTTATTTGATTGAAATCGTGTTTATATGACCAAAAGCATGCTGAAAACAGGTGTCGCATTTTGGTGCTAGCTATTAGGATCATTGCAAAAATTGAATTTGATTTATTTACAACATGGAATTTCAATTTTTTCAATGACAATGCATAAAGCCTAATTTATTTGATTGAAATCGTGTTTATATGACCAAAAGCATGCTGAAAACAGGTGTCGCATTTTGGTGCTAGCTATTAGGATCATTGCAAAAATTGAATTTGATTTATTTACAACATGGAATTTCAATTTTTTCATTGACAATGCATAAAGCCTAATTTATTTGATTGAAATCGTGTTTATATGACCAAAAGCATGCTGAAAACAGGTGTCGCATTTTGGTGCTGGCTATTAGGATCATTGCAAAAATTGAATTTGATTTATTTATAAAATGGAATTTCAATTTTTTCATTGACAATGCATAAAGCCTAATTTATTTGATTGAAATCGTGTTTATATGACCAAAAGCATGCTGAAAACAGGTGTCGCATTTTGGTGCTGGCTATTAGGATCATTGCAAAAATTGAATATGATTTATTTATAAAATGGAATTTCAATTTTTTCATTGACAATGCATAAAGCCTAATTTATTTGATTGAAATCGTGTTTATATGACCAAAAGCATGCTGAAAACAGGTGTCGCATTTTGGTGCTGGCTATTAGGATCATTGCAAAAATTGAATTTGATTTATTTATAAAATGGAATTTCAATTTTTTCATTGACAATGCATAAAGCCTAATTTATTTGATTAAAATCGTGTTTATATGACCAAAAGCATGCTGAAAACAGGTGTCGCATTTTGGTGCTAGCTATTAGGATCATTGCAAAAATTGAATTTGATTTATTTACAACATGGAATTTCAATTTTTTCAATGACAATGCATAAAGCCTAATTTATTTGATTGAAATCGTGTTTATATGACCAAAAGCATGCTGAAAACAGGTGTCGC